>OX381715.1:34754217-35354217 GCA_947462335.1 Harmothoe impar
CCGTACCTCTGGACATCTTTTTATAGGGTGGGCTATTGGGTCCGTACCTCTGGACGCCTTTATATAGGGGGGGCTATTGGGTCCGTACCCCTGGACATCTTTATATAGGGTGGGCTATTGGGTCCGTACTCCTGGACATCTTCTGTAGGGTGGGCTATTGGGTCCATACCCCTGGACATCTTTATATAGGGTGGGCTATTGGGTCCGTACCCCTGGACATCTTTATATAGGGTGGGCTATTGGGTCCGTACCTCTGGACATCTTTTTATAGGGTGGGCTATTGGGTCCGTACCTCTGGACGTCTTTATATAGGGGGGGGCTATTGGGTCCGTACCCCTGGACATCTTTATATAGGGTGGGCTATTGGGTCCGTACTCCTGGACATCTTCTGTAGGGTGGGCTATTGGGTCCGTACCTAACATGGCCGCCCATACAGAGAAAACCGAATTATCACTATAGGGTGAGCTACTGTAAACGTAGTTTATTTCGCGCTGTACATATTTTCGTGATTTTCGCGGATTTCAAAATCCGCAAATATATGTACAGAGCGAATATTTATCCAGTATAGTGATTTAACTGCCACAATCCAAAATGTGCGAATTTAAATCCGCGCGAAATTGTACTTTAAACCCAAATCGCGAAAATGTATATGCGCGAAAATATCTACGTTTAAAGTATGTTGTATATCAGTGACGTCTGTTACCATGATTAAAACAGCAGCGAGTCAGATCCAAGGTTAACTGTAAAACAGTACAAACGATCTGCATCTCGTTTTAGAAATTAACATAAGTTATCACCTTGGGAGAGCAATTTCCCCTTTTACGTGTTCTACAGAGTAAAACTTCAGAAAAATATACATCTTTTTTAATGGCTTGTTAGAATGATTGTTATCTATGCAATTAAGGTAAATTCTAACTGTGCTACACTATAACATTAACGAGGTAAAGTTCCAACTTTGGATACATAACACAAGGTCAATTATTTTAGGTACGGACCATACTAACGGTATAAGCCCCTACATGATTATATAACACAAACATACAATGTATTGATGCTGCATATTGGTGACAAATAGAAGCACAGCAGATTCAGTGATGTAATACACACGAGGAGTGGGTCGACCCACGGTTTAACACAGAGTCATATAATCCCCCAGTACACAGAACATATGAGGTGGTTTAGCAATAAGGGCAGCCAACCAAACAGTGTCTTCCTGTTTGACACACAACCAATCAGCGCCTTGTTTACAGTATTAAGACACGACCAGTGCCTCATACCCGTGCCTTCATCAAGTTGTATGATTGCATATGATGAAGTTGACGACAGTATGGTTCACAGGTATTTGCACCGATCAGAGGGGTGCTTATTGATATCTGCACCAATCAGAGGGGTGCTTACAGATATCTGCACCAATCAGAGGGGTGTTTATAGATATCTGCACCAATTAGAGGGGTGCTTATAGATATCTGCACCAATCAGAGGGGTGCTTATAGATATCTGCACCAATAAGAGGGGTGCTTACAGATATCTGCACCAATCAGAGGGGTGCTTATAGATATCTGCACCAATCAGAGGGGTGCTTAGATATCTGCATCAATCAGAGGGGTGCTTACAGAGATATGCACCAATCAGAGGGGTGCTCACAGATATCTGCATCAATCTGTGGCAAATACTGCTGCAATAAATCAAAATCTGAACTTATAACTGTTGCCTACCTGTTCTCGGTCGTCGGCCACATCATTGAGTTGGTCATCGGGGTCGAGTATACCGCCATCGCTCGAAGACTTGAAGTTGTGTACGATGACCCAGTAATCAGGTGGCTGCAATAGACACACATGTTGACCGTTACATGCTATGGTTAAAACACATCTTACAGACAGAAGGTACCGACAAAGAGATATCTACTTGACGATTTTTGGTAGACATCTATTCTAATTACTGGGTTATAGATATTTTGCAGCCACCCCCAAAATAGGCCGCAATAATAATTGCCCACCATGACTACTTTCACACCGCTCAGCTAACATGATAACATTGACTTGGTTAGCCCTATATCGGGGTAGAACAAATAACCTATTGATTTGTAGATCAATACGCAGTACACTTGACGATGAGCACCCCTCGTCATTGTGTAACGGGAATTATGTGTTCATGTTGACGCCGACACCAAAATGGTAGCCACATATTGGACATAACCTCGTAAAACGCGAGCCATGACATTATCAGAAATCACATTACATGGGACACAGGATAGGAGCACATCTTTTAATCCTACTGACCTATTGGCATAATTGTCCAATCTTGTTTCATAAACAGGGTGCTTTTAGCCATTATCTGCAGGGTCATAATTAGCTGGCCGTAATACAAGTTCCACTACTACTAGTGAGATGTCCTTGTCTAGGACAGGTGTGTGCTGGTGTATTGGTAGCAGCAATGGGAAGACAGATGGCACCACCCTATTGTACAGGTATCGTAGTACGAGCACCGGCATGTCCCCCTCCTACAGGCAGGGACATTGTCAGGGAATGGGAGGTGAAGGGGGGATTGAAGAGGCCATCTTGGTCTAATGACGGTAATTATCCTGGTCTAGATACACAGCCGCACATAGTTTACTCTTTGCTCTAGTTAGGTTAAAACAGCAGTGTGTTTTGTGGCGCACTGGGCCGTGCCTTGAAGGGGTACTGCACAAAACGTCTGTGAATATACCGTTGGCACACAGTAAGGCACCGTTACGCACAAGGAATGCATGCACCCATTGTGATAGACCACTCAGTTCACGTATCTAGATTTAATAAAACTTAGAACCAGTGTTTGTGTACTACTTCTTTAAATAGGTTTATTGACACATCTCATGTAATTTACACGCTCCTCCGAGGATGTCATAGGATGAAAGAATATATATACAATTCTAGTACAGGTAAACTTTACTATACTGCTAATTAATAGGTTTACTGTTACTTTGTAACATGATTGTCATTGGGCCCTTTTATTGGGTCATTTCTTTATATTGGATACTTAAGCATTCCGTTAAAACCTGTGCTGTATACCCCGTTACAAATAACCCCACCATCCACCCCCTCTCTATGTCCCATGTCAATTTTTAGAAATGCCCATGTCCCATGTCGATTTTAAGGAAACAAAGACCCACCACTTGCCTAAAGTCTATGACATGTGCTATATACGGGAGCATTTAAACAATCACCTAGAAATGATAAAAGATAGAGGCAAACAGCCCTACCTATAGTATCATTCTCACTAAAAGGACATCTACATATCTATATCTGTGTTTTGTTCCTCCTCCATCACCTACCCTTAATACCCTTCCCAACCCTCACCCTCACCTCTACCAGGGTCAACTCCTTGTGTGCTGGAGCAGTCTGACAGGTGCAAGATGTACAAACAAAAAGGATGTATCGGTGAATCACCCCTATTATCACTCACATATATGCATACTTTCTGTCTAAACCATCCAGACCAGGGTAATTCAAGAAAGAGATAGAATTTGGGCATTTCTTTTAATAAATGTACTTTTTTTCAATTCTGAGGAGCTTTTTCAATTCCGAGGAGCTTTCTTTTGCCATCATCGTGTTTCCCCAAAGCTCAGACGTATGGCATCATACCTTACCTCAGTATCTGCACATGTTCAAGATGACCATCACCCTCTGGGCTAAAATGTCCAGTGAACCTTTCCTCTATATATGTGTCCCCCACAGCAAACATGGCCTGACCCATAGACAGTCAAAATATCGCCTATTTCCATTTGCTACAAACAGTTGCGGTGTAAGGTTCCCTCACTATGTAGTAGCTGCAGGGTTTAGTACAGAAGGACGACTAGACACTGAACAAATAAACATACAATAGTCACACTAGACTGATTTTAACAGGCTGTCTAGAATATATAGCACATACATGCAGTACGTTGTGTAAACCACCTAATCCATTGGTGGATACAACGTGAACCGACTAACAAAGGCTGTAATACCAGGGGTTAACTTATTGTGTGCTTAATTTTTTTGTGGACAACCCTAAGACAATGTGGCCAAATATATAGACTATATTATCAAGGCCAGCTACTCTCCAACATGATAATGCTGGTAGACCTGATGGCTATAGTGAGTGGTGCCCCACCCGGCTGTAGGGCACCGTATCAGGTGCCTGCCCCATCACATCCTGCTGTCTGTCTACACTGCACATCCCTCATTTCACTCATTATCGCCCCGGAAGTACCCTGCCCCGCCCCCCGCCCCCCACCCCCCGCCCCCTGTCGGCGCCCTGATTAACCACACGGTGGCCGCTAGGTGAAGATGTATCAGGGAAGCCTTAGTGTCTGCACCGTTCATTAACTTTACATTTATAGTACTATGCTTTATCTCATGAGGAGATAGATACTGTCCAACCTGACGTTTTATTCTATTATAGCCCACTAGTTATTGTCTGTGATTTCCCTTTTGTTTTAATTAGTTTTTTGTGAGTTTCCATGTCTATTAATGCACTGATCTAGACTGGATCGGTGGCAGACAAAATATGGTCGGATATCACACCTGAGAGCCTTTTCATAAGGCCAGTTTAGGATATCACAAACTTTGTGTGTTTCATAAGGCGCTATCCTTATTTTAGCTATGGTATCCTTAATTTCGGTCTCCTAAAATGGGTTCGCTATCATAAAACAGTCAAATTAAGTGTGTTTCATAAAGAATAAGGAGAGCGTTTTTAGGATATCATTCAAAAAAAATTAGCAGTTAAGGATAGCGATTTTGGTCTTTCATAAACCATATTTATCTAGACCTTGACACCTGCTGATAAACAAAAAAATGTTTGATTTCTAATATAAAGATAATGGAACTAGGTAACATATGTATCTACGATATTCCATATTAGATATTGTGGCAAGAAATTGAAAGGAAAACATTTTATTCAAGTTTTACTACCGATTTTGGACTCTGTCATTTTTTCGCTATCCTAAATCCTAGAATATGCCCAATGAAATTAACTAAAACCTAATTTTTCTACATGATACTTATTCATAATAGGTTTGGAAATTTACATATTATCATAAAATATCTGCCGAAGTAATTGCATATGTTTTTATAGCAGAAAGTTGGAATTATAGTGCTAACTAAAAATATCATAAAAGTGCAATTCCATCAACAATATTGACTGAATCACTTCTTCTCTTGGGGCCTGCTATACTTCCGAATCATATCAACATTTAAAAGAAGGTTTTTAACCAACTTTTGGAATCATTGGGTATTAGGATAACGAAATTGCTAAACATAAAGAGTGTTTCATAACCTGCTATCCTTAAAATGACATCTGCTATCCTTATTCCAGTTTTAGGAGAGCTGAAACACTAACAGTATTATGAAATACACTCCCTTTTTTGGTTTTATGATATCACAATTCTGCTATCCTTAGTTTTGTTCGCTATCATAAAAACTCCAAAACTTATGAAAAGACTCTCTGATGGACTACTAAATGATATTTAGATGCTGATGTATAAGACATGTGATTATAATAATTGAACCTGTTTATAAGCTGGTCCCAGGATGACAACCCCTCTCCTCCGTAGTAGGGGACTTTTGCCAGTTTTGGCAAAACCTGGTAAAAACTTTTTTTTTGCACACCGTTTAGCAAATTTAGGCAGGTTCATCTCCGGGCCTATTAAACTTTACGTTGTTGTTCGGATCAGGGATTTAAATAGCGGTATTGCCCATGTATTAATAACGCAATTGGTAGTCTCCTAACTACGAAGATCTCACCAGTCAACGAGCTGTATCCTGAGAATCTATTGACTGGGTTGACTGGGACATTAATTTAGCTCCAGAACTTGACTCGATCCCTCTGATCTCCCCAGGACTGTTAACACACTGATACCTTTGGCATTGACTAGATGTCACTGCATAATACAGTGTTCACTGAGCATGACTTGCTTGTCATAAAATAAGTGAACTCTATTGTCTCTGGAGTGACGTATGGGTTTGATTTCCTGTTGGTGGTGAGGATTCAACAGGGCAGTTAATATCTAGATAGATAATCATACATCATATAAACATACGATTCCACTGTACAATATAGGATCGTGTTATAAAAAGATATTCCAGTCAGTCATAGGCTAGACACTGAGGAAAATTATCCCCATCATAATTGCGATATGAGCGTTTACTAAAAGGCTGCATGATTTTACGGCATGTGTATATGGCATAGTGATATTTAATTATACAATCAAGTACCCTGCTTTTACTTATTATGTCAAAATCGGTAATCATGTAGGCCAAACAACTGGCGCCATTAACATTTTCACCTGGCGATGTTATGTCACCTTACATTATTCTTACGCCCTTCTTCTGGCAAAGCTCATACACACTTCTGGCTACTGTGTCATTTCTATCCCTGGTGTTCACATGAAGATCGCCAATCAACCATACCGGTAGTTCATATTTCTTTTTTTTCCCAAAGATGTCTTAATTTTCAAAAGTGTCTTCATCACCTCTGTCACCTCTGGACAGTCCACATACATTTAACATCATAGTTTAGTGTGTAGAGCTAGTAAACACTGTAACATGGTTTATAGTCTGGGAGAGTTGTGTCCAGTTCACTGGGTCACCACCTCTCCTGCCTGAGTAGTATACCAGAATATCCACCTGATCACACGCTGACCAGTCACTATAGTGCCTATTAGCACCCCCCCCCCCATACCTCCCACGTCCTTTATCATGCTGTAGTGGTCTATAAGTACTTTGAGTCTACAACAAACCCAATCTTGTTAATGGTCAGCTAAAGGCCCGGACTAAAGGGGTATCTGCGGGGGGCAGGCGTGGGACTGTGGTCTCCCGTGTGTTTGCATTGTGCAAGGCTACACGCAACAAAACACTTGCCTGTCGCCCCCTGGCCTGTGTGAATAATATGCCTCATTGAGGCCTAATATTACAGGGCCTCCTAGCTGGGCGTCTCTTCTTAGCACATTCCCATTGCAGACAGATGTATATTCGAACGACGTCATTGTGTATGGAGTGAAGAAAACATTACAATGATGAGAGCAAGAACTCAAAATAACCACCAAAGCAAAATAACCATTTATTTCTCAGTAAGGTCACATGTTTCTTGAGACATCTGACCTTAGGTATGACCAGAGAATCCGTTCATCTTATAAAGATAGGATGACCATAGCCATGGTGCAACTGGGCGCATGTCCATTACATTCCTCATTATGTCCGTGTACATGTCCATTACATTACTTATTAGGTCTGCACAAGGTATAGGAGACGTCCGGGTTGTTGGGATGGGATGGGGTACCCCGTGAGACAATCAGTCACAAGGAGCGGTCCGGGTGGGGCCAACGTGGATGGAAGGGTGCGGTTAATAATATTGGAGGGTCGATAGGGAATCCCTCTACATATTATTAGTGACTTAGTTAAGTCACTGATATGATATAGACTGAAGTCTGACAAGAGTCTGAATACCCACATGGTAAGGCTAAAAAAAAAAAAAAAAAGTTGTGTTCAGGTAACATGGCCCAAAAAACGTAGGGTAGGTGGGTCGATTTTTTTTTTTTTTTAAACCAAATTTTTTAAAGGATTTTGAGACAAAATTCCTCCCATTTCCCCCCCCCCCCCCCACTAGATAGCCGCCTAGAATCTGAGTAGCTGCATGTTACATGTACCATGGTAACTAGATAGCCTAGAGTCTGGAGTACCTGCATGTTACCATGGTAATTATTGGTTACTAGATTATAGCATAGCGTCTGACTAGTATCTGCACGTTACCATGATAGCCTAGAGTCTGAGTACCTGCATGTTACCATGGTTTAATATTACGCTTAGAAAGACTAAAAATTCTATACATGAAGATTATTGCTACCAGGTATCCAAACATTATGGGACATTGACTGCATATTTGATGTCCTATCCGTGGGAATATTCCAGTGAGTAAAATATGACCAAATGTTAATCAAATTGCACTGTTTCCCTGAGGCATTTGTGATGCTATGTGCAATTCAATGTACTTCATTTACAACTTTCACTTTCATTCGTATAACTAGAGGGATTATAGAAAAACATCATTAGAACTTTTTTTTTCCATTATCATGACACACTGCAGTGTAGTATTTTATGTTAATTGGGGTCAGAGATTGAGATATTTTAGGTTATATATAGTCTAGAAATTGGCACAAAAATAAAAGTAGTAAGTACAGTTATTGGGGATGTATAAGACCCAGGTGTACTGCGTGCCCGGGTCACTAAGTAAACAGTCCATAAAAAGTCATTTAAGTTTTAACTAATCTGTCATGTGGGTTTGTGGACAATGTGTCTAAGTCAGAATAATATAAGAAAATGACATGAGCTCAACTTGGTAGGTAGTTGTTATGTGGACATATAAATGTAAGGCTGAGTCTGTGACCTACATAACACACCCCCAGACACACATACACACCAGCTTAGGTATTTTCTACCTGAGTGACCAACGTAACAGGTGACCCCCACCCACCTCCACCCCCACCCCACTCTGTCAGCACAGGCCAGCATGCACATACATAATCTACGGCCTATGTACACTTAACCCCGACTGCTGACCACAAAGTAGCAGTCCACATGGCTGCATAATAAAGCTGCTGACCACCTTGACCAGCACCCAGGTACAACCACAGCCGTCACCACCTGTACCATAATAATACTACCAGTACACAAACATGCAGGCCTCCAGCACACAGCCAGTCGGGCACTGGGGACTCCTGATGTGCTGCCAGTCAGAGCTACATATGGATTTCTTTTGTCTTTCCCGTTTGTGGTTTATACACTTTCTCCACAGGTTATACATTGAAAATACTTGGTGGTATTGATATGTGACGATGGTTGTGGCTAGTACTACTAGTCAAGGAGAAGCATGTCCCATGGTGTGGTGGTAAGCTGCTATCATGTATGTGTGTGTCACAGGTTACAGGTATTCCTTGGTACACACACCCCTCCCACCACTACAATCTCAGCAGAATCAGGTCACGATGACGGTCGACGTCAAGACGTGCTACTATGGTGGTCATCTCTTTTAACATGACAACCATAGTATGACGACCACTTGTATAGAAATTATACTCATATATATACACCACTGTAGCCCTACGTCATACTCATAGTGCATCTGTATGGGCACCACGTCTAAGGTATACTCAGTCTCAGGTGTCAGTACACTTGTACATCTGAGTAAGATTGATACAGCTATTCCTGTTCTCAACAATGAGTATATGGAAAGATTGAGCGTGTGAGTGGCCTCACAGATGACTCAGGCTAAGCTGGATATGTAGCTTATGTACTTAGATATAGTACTCCCTTATAATCATTCATCGGTTAATTCTGGCATCAGAAATGAATTCGAATGATTGATCTAATTTGAGTACAATACGTTATTTCTCATTTCTGACGACAGAATCGTAATTGCCAGAAAAAGCTACCCTAATTTAATATATAATCGAATTCCAGGTGGTGGCTGTAGGTGAGCAGGTGACTATAGGAGAGGAGGTGGCTGGGGGCGAGCAGGTGGCTGTGGGCGTCAGCGCCCGGCAGCCCATAACCGATGTTTTACGGCTCGGCCGAAAAGCGAGTCGATCGGAGTGTCATCAGCGACACCATCGCCATCGAAATTAAGTGCACCAAGTTGCCAGGTTGCCTTGAAAACAGCCGAGGTCGCCAGGTCGCTTTTGACCCCTCTGGGAATTTATGGTAGTTCCAGTCCCAAAATTCCACTTCGCTACCAGTGACTGTGCAGTGATGTAACGGGTTACATCCCATGTTGCACCATTTCATCTACCGCCAATTGGAGAGCCCTGCTACATGCAGACTGCAGTCACTAGTACCTAAGTCAGGGCAAGTTGTAGCCGCAGGAGTGCATGGGATTAGAACAAGTGTAGCTGGCAGTGTTCTGGTTTATTTCTATAGCGCATGTCCAGTTTTTGCCCGGTTTGGGGGTAGAAGAGAGAAATAGCAGCAGAATGGTTGAAAATCACATTTCTATCTTCCATCAAAAAATTTAATGCCCTGGAGTCTATGGTCGCCCGGTCCCGGCGGTAGATTTGTTTTAGTACATTTATATAGTAGCGAAAGAGAGAAAAAAATTGTTAAAGATCGCAGTTGAATATCTCAAAGAAAAAATGAGATTTTAAAAAGAAATTCGAAAGAAAATTGTGTCCCCCGATCTTGCCTATCTCTTCATTTTTTCCCTGTTTGTCTATCTCGAATAACAACTGAAAGACAACGATTCTCCCATGTCTCAAAATTGTCTTAAAATGCAAGATTGGTAGACGTATATTACTCAGGGATAATTTACCCTGAGTCAAATGTGTGTTGGGTCAAGATATTGATGTAACGCGATGGTATGAACTATAAAGAATGTACCAACAACCAATAGGCTTTATTTCTGTATCATAATATATTCCCCTGTTACTTGAATTTCTCCGATTTTCTTTTGTTGACAAACAGATTTTTTTTTTTTATTTGGCATCAGCATGCACCATATCATATCATGTCTCCATGGAGAGTAGGTGCACTATATAAGTCTCTATCTGATTGAAAGGCTTCACTTCGTGGTAACTGAGTAGGCAACAAGGTGCAGCAGCATACGCCATACTTCTCTGGTTGTGATTATGATAAGTAAATAAATAGATTTAGCCGGGTCTAGCCCAGCTCGTGTTGATCAGTAGTCCAGCCTGTTGGCCTGGTTTGTGGTATAACATGACCTGTATGCAGCCATTACAGGTCGACATAATGTGCTCATTAGGCACCCGGAAGGCGGCCTGTGGTGTGTGACAACAGCCTCCAGAGACCAGTGGAGCAGCACGCCACCTCCACATGAATATGGACAACACCTGGGGGCACAGGTCTCCAGTGTCTCACATCACATAGCTCAACACTTAATCACCCCCTCTCACACACAGACAGACAGACACACACACACACCTACTGATACACAGGTATTCCGAGACTGCCTCACATCGTCACGACTATTTAAGTGGCAAGTAGGATTTGTATGTGATGGGGGAGGGAAGAGGGCGGAGGGAAGATGGGGGAAGCGTGGGTGGGGGGAGGGTTAAATCCGTCCTGAATGCTCCTACCCCTCCGCCTTTAGCCCACCACTCCTCCCTCCATAGGGTTTCCATTTGGCCCATCCCCTCCTCGGTGTATCATCTGAAAGCCTGGCTTAAAGTGTTTAGAAGTGTCCAGCTGGTTGTGAGACCCATCCAGCTTCGCCCCCTGTATTATAATGTTAAGTAATATTTACAGCACCACCTGTATATAGTCGGTCCTGGACACTGACTTAGTCACACAACACACACCCATCTCAGTCCACGTCCACAAACACCAATGAGTACTAAAGGTATACTGTGACTGTGACCTACATCTTATGTGTGTCACAGTGTGGTAAAAGGATTCCAGTCCTGGTGGTAAAAGGTAAAAGCGTGGGGCAATACGGTGACCTGCATTTACGACACTTTTAACTTTAATAAAGGATTTTCATTTCACTTTGGTCTGTGGACAATATGGACAAAAAAATGACTCAGCTTTTACTGTTACACTATTTTATGCTTAACAACCATTTAGGTCACACACACAAAAAAGTTGTGTTCAGGTATCCCTGGCGACCCTGTTTTTTTTTGGCTACTAGTTACCTGAACACAACGTCTTTTTTTTGGCCTTAAACCAAGCCTGGGGGGTAGAATCTGCATCTTATATGCAATGGGGTTGGGGTTGTGTTTGTGGCTGCCTAATTGACCCACAAGGATGAGCCCCACATTATTGGATGTGCCACCCCTGTTTTTTTCTTAACGTTTACTGGGTCAACTCCATCTACTAGTATATGTACAACTGACAGGATTATAGAGACTCCCTATAACTGTAGTGGTACACTCAATCAGGCCTGGAGTGTCGTATTACTTTCAATAGAGGCACGTTACAGTCTTTCAGAGTGTTATGGTACTACTTCCAATATAAGAAGTTACAACATTGTCTTTAATAGAGAATAATGAGATCATTTACCTGCTGAAACACCTACATTAGACACGTTATGGGAGTGATAACTCTCCACTCAAGTAGTGCATAATTTACAGAGGCCTTTTTTTGTATGACCCAAATCGTGCACAAGGGACAGGTTACTGGTAACGTGCAAATGTTCACATGGGGCATGCTGTAAGACTACCAGTTGTGGGCCTGGGTCCAGGGGACGGCATGTAAACTTTACTGTGTAGACCATTAGAGCTGAGTACCAACACAGGGCCGCGGATAATCAGGGCGTAGGGCTACAGAGTAAACCTGTGCACATCTGGGTGGCTGTGCTGGTTGAGTAACACACATGTCAAACCTTTTCAAGGGTCCTTTGCTTTAGGCTCAGTACACAAACACTCAAGTTATGGTCCTGCCATAGGCATGGGTATAAACCATAGGTGTCATTTAAAAATGTTTATTATGTTATGTCTAGGTTTAGCGTGGATTGGAGATTTCATAACACTTGCTTGACCTATGACTAGTAGGCCTATCAGTTACAATGTAAATACCGGTACTACAATACCAATGGTACTCAGAGTCAGATACAGTGAGATAGTGACTTGCCCTACTTGTTTGCCTATTTGATAAGCTATACAACAACATGCAATGACGATACGTAGATCTGCGTAGCCTAGGCTAGATAGCGATATGTAGGCCTATATATAACCCTCCCCCTCCCTCCCTGTTGTGTTTTATACACTTTATGTTTCTAATAAAATACCACCAAAGTCGTTTGTTACTAACTCCCAGGCTTAAACAAGGCAGCACATGCAGTATTTGACCCAATCCCAATGGACTGAAAGGTGACATCACAGACTGGAGGAGGTAAGCCCGTGCTTTTTAACTTATGATAGCACATGATTTACAAAGGGTGTCAAAATCGTATTAATTGACCTTAGCTTAAAGGTTCAATAGAAGCAATCATGAAAAGAGAGTGGTGTCGAATGTGGCATCCACTTCCATCTCCCTGCCTAACACACTTACACAGGGCATGAGGGTGTCTGTGCACTCTCTAGCCTCTAGGTCTCTTCTAACTTATTCTATAGGGAGTGCTCATTTTTTAACAACAGGGGGGGGGTGGTGGATTTGGGGGGGGGGGGGGTAAAAAATTTGGACCCCTCTTCGGGGGGGTGAAAAAAATTCAACCTGTTTTGAGGGAAAAAGCCCGCGCGTTACTATGCTACAAAGGGGCGCGAACGCGCGCGATTTTCGGCCTGCCAGGGGGGGGGGGGTAAAAAATTTCGACCCCTCTAGCGGGGGGGGGGGGTGAAAAAATTTCGCGCGGAGCGCGCGAAATCTCACCGCTCCCCCCCTGTTGTTAAAAAATGAGCACTCCCTAATATTCTAACTTACTAGTGCCAATAAATCCTTGAGAAGTAAAATAGTAAGAGGATCTACGGGGACGAGGCATTGGTTGGGGGCAGTTAATTCCGCTGCATGTTGTCTAGTATAGCTAGGCGGCCTACTAAGTCTTGGGCTTGGCACGGATCCCTCTATATAGTGGAATGTAAATCCAAACTTAACCTCTGACCTCGACATGTAGTGAGATGGCAGGGTACCTAGGCCTAGAATTAGTCAGTGGGCTACACTGAGTACCTACAGTCACTGTAATAATTTAAATAATTTTTAGGCAACCACCTACAGTACAGAACAGTAGCGATGACAGCCCCAAAATAGCATCTCACCAGAATTAGACAAGGAATAGCTCAAACGAAGGGCCTTGAAAGCAGCTTTGCAGAGCACTTTAAAGCAAGTTAAAATTCCAACTAGAAGAGATTCTATGGCACTTTAAATATCAATATTGTAAAACAGTTTCTGCCATTTCTCCGTTGGCATATTTGTCAAAATATTGAGATAACACCGACACTTAACCATGCGCTGTGCGCGAGGCATATCTGCACCGTTGTACATAAATATGGATAGAATTTGGTTGAGAAGGCCTATCAACAAACCAATGGTACCTCCTTAAAGCTAAATATTAGCAGATTAACATATATAAGTGGCATTATATAACTATTGGTAAACATATTTGAATTCCCACATCAAAGTCACCAAAAATGTAAAAAAAATAATTTCAAATCTCATTTTCACTGTGGCAAATCATGTTTAGCTAATTTTCGCTGGGCTATAGCCCTACAAAACCAACTTTTTCTTATTCCAAAAATGCTATAGAAGAGCCCTATAGGTTCATTAGGCTTCTTGGGGAAATATTTTCTTCAGAAAATTGCCTCAAACTTCGGAGTCTGTCAGAACTCATATTTTCTTTAAATCTTGGCAGATTTTTCTCAAAAATGTCTTAAACTGTAGGTTACCATGTTGTTATATTCATATAAATGTAAGGTAATGTATAAACATACAGTAACACTGTTTATTTCACAGTTGTCTGCTAAAAGTACACTCATTACACCAAATATCAATGCATGGTGGACCGGCAGAAACTGAACATCTCCCAACAAACCATAGTTTTACACATGCTTTAAATAGTTGATTGTATAAAACTTTACCCACCAATAGAAAGATCAGGCTTTCCTCTTTAAATACATACCACCCATTTGTGATTCTGACATACAGAGCCTTTCCTATAGCAAATTTACAAACACCTGTTTAGCATAGTGGCAGATACAATACACAACACCCGTGGATTGGACTGTCATCGCTAAGAACAGCACAGTCAGTAGAGTGCCAATCATCATGGCTACACTTTATTAAATATTGGGACTGGCCAACTACTAAACTCTAGACTAGAGGGTGGGGTAAGATTTTGAGTTAAACTTAAAGGGTGTATGGGTATCTCACCTTTCCGATGGCCTTCTTGTATCGGACGATGGCCTTATCGATAAGGTCCTGGACCAGTAGGTCCCCACTGCCACAGGGGACTACCACCCGGACATTGCCGAAACACACCGTCACTTTCATGGTCACATTCCTCACTATCCCACCATCGTAGATCCACGTAAACCATCAGGGTACATCCAAAATCAGCTTCGTTGATGTCCTGTCACCGTAATCCACACTGCCAGAGAGGTTAAGGGGTTGAGATGAGAAGGGACACAACTCTTGTTCAAGTTGTTGTTATTCCGGAGTGGCCACTTCCAAAGTGGCCACCACCTCTCCCAGTCACCCTCCCCCAGCCTCCACAAACTCCCAAGTTTGATTCTGAAATCAGGGCGAAGAATCAACTCTTAAAACTGCCGTTGAAGTCTGGATGTGTATAATCCAAGTGCGTATCTACAGCATGATGTGGACTTGGGCCAGGTTTAAGAGCTAAAGGTAGGGTTTAGAGTAAAAATAAAAAAACTTTCCCCCTCCGAGTCCACAACGTAAACTTCCTCAGCACTGTCTGTGTCTCAACCACTGATCTCCCCGCGTGTACTTCCGCCATCCGCCCGCCGCGCCAGCTGGCGGCACATTGGAAAACTAACCCATACACTCCCGCCATCTGTTGAGGTGCTCACTAGACTAGTTCCAATCCCGACGCTCCGCCTAAGTGAGGTGAGCGGTAGCGGCAGGAGCGCATGGGATTGGAACGAGTCTAAGGTGCTCACATACTATGGGCATAGGGTAAATGTGGGTAATTCCGCGCATGTTGCCAAAGGCTACCTCATTAATTTTTGATAACTTGGATTACGGGTTCTACAGCAAACATTTTGGGGGTCTGGGAGGGGGGCAAAAAATGAAGAGCTTCCCTACAGTACAGGGGGAGCTGAGTCCCTAAAATTCCCAGGGGCATGGGGGGGGGGGGGGGGGGGAGGGGGAAAAGCATGGACAATCTCTCTTCTGCGCTATTACTGCTATCAAATGAAGATATAATATTGTTATTGAGAAAAAAACCCAGTTTGGAAAGCATAATGCACTGAAAATATTGAGACTCAAATGTTAGTCAAAAGTTAGTAGGCCTAAGTGTTAATTAGGCCTACTAAGGTTTTACTGACTTTTGTACAAACATAGGCCTAAGCAAAAAACACGTGCCCAAAGTTCCTATCCTATCTTAGCGTTTTGCTGCTAACGCTTAGCTAAAAGTTAGTGTTGCCTTGGATTGCCTGAAATCATTAGTGATTTATTAGTGTGTTTTACTAATGATTCTATTTGATGATTTTAGTGGAGGATAAGGGCTGCAATTGTAATCTGTAAATAAATTCACATAGGCCTATGCATTCTAATTTCTATAATAATCACAAATGGGTAATTTTGAACATGATCACCAACAATCTATTTTAATTCAGCCCATACATATGATAAGAGACATAGGCCTAGCTTTTCTGAACTAGTCCTTTATTATGGATAATCAACAAAATTGTGTCCATGTTGATGAGAAACCAAACCAAGAAATTTGGTAGATATCGCACTGTAGGTGACACCACCGCACTGGAGATGGTGTCACTGCACTATAGGTGATATCACTGCACTGTAGGTAAATTACAGATAACTGTTTCTGGCATCACAGTACTGTATCTTGTGTAGGTGATGTCACTGTACTTTAGGTCACATCACTGCATTGTAGGTGACTTCACTGCTCTGAAGGTGACGTCACAGCATTGTAGATGGTGTCACTGCACTATATGTGATGTCCCTGCACTGTAGGTGACGTCACTGCATTATAGATGTTTTCATTAGGGAGTGTTCATTTTTTAACAACAGGGGGGGGTGGTGAGTTTTCGTTTTGACACGCAAGTTATTTTGCGCCCCCCCTCGGGAAGGGCCAAGTTAAAATCCGCCCCCCCCTTGGGAGGAGCTGAGTTATTTTGCGCCCCCCCCCTTTAAATTTTTCTGCATCAATTTGTGTTGCATCGCTGTGTCGCATCAGTGCTACCTAGAAATGAGTCTATACTTGATATATAGGCTATATGCCTTATTTACAATGCCTATCCCTATATTGCTTCATGGAATGTACCATAAAACCCCTCCTTTAAGACAGACTTATTTTAGGGTATATTTTTCTAGGAGGTCGTCTTAAAGGTGGGGTTTTCTTATATAGGTTTAAAGATAAAACACTTTTACAGTTTCTTCTCATACAAGGGGGTGGTCTTAAAGGTGGGCTAGTCTTAAGGAAGGGGTTTTATGGTAAATGTACTCCTAGAAATGGCCATTAAATATTCAAATTGTAAGTTTTGATTTTGATGTATGGGTTCATTAAATTCAAGCGTGAATATTAGGGACACAATATCTACCCAGCTCCCAGGAAATCGCAACCATACTCAAAGTGCAGTGCTTTAGAGGGGGGTCAGAGCGGCATATCCGTCTCCTAACTGGAACATTTGAGAATCTAGAAGTCAAGTGGTGTTTTCATGTGCACTTTGAAAGCTTAAAAGGAGGGTTGGTGGAATCCTGAATGGATTGTATACCCACAAGTTGACAATTTTGAATAACCTTTATGTTACTCAATACAATCTATTACTGTCCAGTATCATGTTCCATAAATGTCAACATTACGGCTCAATCATTCCTTGTAGGTATTGCTCTCAAGGTCAAGTTAAAAATGAATAGCCTTGATCCAAGCCGGTGGACTGGTCAACCAACAGTGCAGTCTAGTCCTAGTTTGAAACAAACAGTTGGTAACAGCCTATCTGGAATGATGAAGCATCCTGGGTTCATTTGATGATCACTATTTGAGTCTCTATTATTGTTTTTTCGACTAGGTCGTTTTATTGCAATTGTAGGGGCCGGATTCCCCGTACCCTGGTGGAGAGCCCGAAGGGGTGAAATACCTGGGTAATCCTCCTCCTCTGTACCATACCGATCCAGTAACGTTAGACACGGTCTATCTGACAAGGGGATGTAGCTCAGTAGGTAGAGCAGTCGCTTGGCAAGCGGAAGGCCCCGGGTTCGAGTCCCGGTGTCTCCGAAAACATCATTTTTGGAGAAACCGTGTCCCTCACACTGGCGGAGATATCGAGTGCGCTCGGTGAAAATGTTGGGAAGTCGGCAGGAAGCATTCTAACTTGCTAGGGCTCGGTGACCTTGGAAACAGGGTCAGCCCCAGATGGTCCCAGGAATGGGACCTTAACTGCACTGGGAGCAACCGAGTCCTGGTACGGGTAGTTGGTTACGCAGTTAGAGACTTGGTTCCAACAATGATTGGCTGAATCGGT
Organism: Harmothoe impar; assembly: GCA_947462335.1. NCBI lineage: Eukaryota > Metazoa > Annelida > Polychaeta > Phyllodocida > Polynoidae > Harmothoe > Harmothoe impar. The sequence goes on from OX381715.1 coordinate 34,772,333, forward strand.
ATGGTGTGGAAAGCTTCCATTTCTGGGAAGTCAAGATATCTCAACAACTGCTTGATAAAGCCCCATTGGGACCTTCGGTCTCCAGTGGGTGAGAATGCCTGGTGCTAGGTGCCCCTATACTCCGGGGACTGGGACTCTCTGTAACTGCTTGATAAAGCCCTTTCTCGAAGGGAGAGAAAGCCCAGGGTTGGTAACCCCCCGGGAAAAATCCGGATTTAGAGGACGTGATGGAAGCTGGTGGGGGCAGTGTAGGGGCCGGATTCCCCGTACCCTTATGGAGAGCCCGAAGGGGTGAAACACATGGGTAATCCTCCCCTTCTGTACCATACCGATCCAGTAACGTGAGACACGGTCTATCTGATAGGACAAGGGGATGTAGCTCAGTGGTAGAGCAGTCGCTTGGCAAGCGGAAGGCCCCGGGTTTGAGTCCCGTTTTCTCCGAAAACACCATTTTCAGAGAAACCGTGTCCCTCAAACAATGATATAGCCGCAGATAAAATCTGCCAGAAAAGAAAGGTGTAAAAAGATGAACAGTTGGTAGCTGTTTGGGTGCAACTGCATAGGTTCATGTACTGAACCACAGGAGTGTGATGCAAACCACACTAGCATTTCCTCCAACATGTAATAGTCCTACAACGGGTTCCCTTTTTTACACTGAATAATCCGTTTGGTTTTAGTTGGAATTATTACAAACCTTTTTCAATATTTGATAAGCAAATTGTTACTCTACCTACCAATCAAAGGGTGCATTGATAAAACAATTTTGTTGATGCAATAATGGGAATTTTGGGGATGACCAACCATGTCAGTTTTTGGTTCAAACATTTATTTTGCAGTCTGGTCTGCTCTGTTATACCAGCAATAACAATCAACAGGTAGACTGGCCTATTGAAAACACACATCTTAGATTTTTAGGTTTTAGGAAAATTGGAAATCTAGACTTGAAATTGTGCATTCTGCTGCATTTTAGTCAAAAATATATTACAACTCAGATCTGCATTATTCAGTCTCTATATGATTGGGGCCTTATCTTTTTTAAGGAAAGGTTTTGGGAAGATTTGACAATCTAGACCTCAAATGGTGCATTCTGTTTCCTTTTGGCCAACTATATTATGAGGACTGTTTTTAGTGGGACATTTTTGGGAACATTTGAAAATCTAGACCTGAAATGGTGCATTCTGGTGCATTTTGGCTAGAATTGTACCAGGCTAAGATCTGTACTAGCCAGCCTTTATAATTGGGGATGGAACTTTGCTTTTTGGACGGAAAGGTCTTAGAAAATTTTGAATTCTTGACTTCAAATGGTGCAACCTGATGCATTTTGGCACATCTGACATGTCTACCCCCCATCTTAAACCATCACTGAAATAGTTATGTGTTCATTTGCCAATCACATGTCACAGCAGTACTAGTGGGGTTTGGGGGTATGCCGCCCCCGCCCAAGAAAATTTTGAAAATCAAGAAGGCAAATAGTGAAATTTGATGTATTTTGATCTTCTTGTCTGACACATAAAGGTAAACAGAGTTCTCATTGGACGAATCACAAAAATGACCAATTTGGAAAAAATTAATCCGAGAAATCTGAGGAGTTTGCCTGCCTGGCACATACTGCCCCCCCCCCCCCTACGAAAATTGTAAAAAATCACATAGTAAAATTGTGAGATTTAACGGGTGCGACACAAAATGTTGCAAGAAAACTTTATGATTTTGGAGGTAATTTGCTGCATTTTAAGGCATTTCTACAGAAAAAGTGAAGAGTTTAAGTATTCAGCGTCATGTCGCGACAAATCGCGCCCCCTCCAAAGGTGTTGAGTTATTTTACGCCCCCCCCCCTCAAGAGGGTCAAGTTATTTTACGCCCCCCCCCTTGGAAGGGGTCAAGTTATTTTACGCCCCCCCCCCTAAACTCACCCCCCCCCCTGTTGTTAAAAAATGAACACTCCCTTAAGCCTAAAAAAAAAAGTTGTGTTCCGGTATCCCGACAGACCCTCTATTTTTGGGGCTGACCCTAATTTTTTAAAGACATTATTGTAATTTTTTTGTTAATTTTAGGACATGTTTGGTGTTTTTACCACTAAAATTCACCCTTTTCCCCAAAAAGAAATTGTAAAAAAAAAAAATTCGACCTACCGACCCTCTTTTTTTTGGGCAATGTTACCGGAACACAACTTTTTTTAAGGCCTTACACTAAAGATGACATGACAGCACTGTTGATGGTGTCACTGCATTGTAGGTGATGTCACTGCACTATAGGGAACCTAAGTCTCGCGATAAAATGATGTCGCAATTTTTTCGCTGATTCTAACAAAAAATACCCACATCTAAGCTCGCCTAAATAGACCCCAGATCTGGAATTTTATAGCCCAACTTCCCCTAATAGTGGAGATATTTGAGGACAAAAACTTCCGCCCATCCTTCAAGCCTGCGGGCAATAATAGGGGGAGCCCGTGAGGGCCCGTAAATTGGCGATCACGTGACGAGACTTAGCCGCCCTATAAGTGGTGTCACTGCACTATATATGTAACGTCACTGCACTGTAGGTGGTGTCACTGCACTATAGATAACGTCACTGCACTGTGGATGACGTCACTGCACTGTAGGTGGTGTCACTTCACTATATGTAACATCACTACACTATAAGTGGTGTCACTGCACTATAGATAACACCACTGCATTGTGGATGACGTCACTGCACTGTAGGTAGTGTCGCTGTACTGTAAGTAGTGTCACTGCACTGTGGATGACGTCACTGCACTGTAGGTGGTGTCACTGCACTGTGGATGACGTCACTGCACTGGTGGCGTAAATGGGTGTGTATTGACCAATACACATCCAAGTACAGAGAGATCCTAATCCATATCAAAGGGGTAATAAAAGTAAGTGGGGGCTACTGTACAATTAACACATATAACTGACAGAGCTAATGTAAAGATGTGGATTGGGATGGGATGATCCAACTGGTAGGATAGGCGCTGGCCGAGGCTGGCCAGAGCACCACCACTCACCTGGGTGGTGGGGTAGGACCCCGGGGGTAGGACGTCTACTGGGCGCACTGAGGCCGCAATAGTGGCCAGAGCACCACCACTCACCTGGGTGGTGGGGCTATTGACCATAGAGAGACATTGCAAAAATAGCACTTGGAATCGCTGCAAAGCACTGGAGCTTGCTCTACACTTTCGAACTCGTATAGCATTGTAATGTATATGTTGTGAATGTAAATTTATGTTATTCCTTTACTTCTTTGGAAGATGTGAATAGGCCAATAACTAATTGAAATTGAAAATTGAATTGAAATTGATTGAATCTGTGTTGGCCCGTTCACTGAAAGTATGGGTAGTAAATTCATGCAGAAAAGAGCCCCATGGCGAACAATTGAACAAGGGCCATAATATATTGTGTGAATGTACTTATTTGCTTTCCATGTATATCTCAACAAACTGTCATACAACATAATATTGATGCATAAAATAAGAAGTATACAAATTACAAGCTTCCTTTCAATTTATGGAGTTATCAAGCCCACATGTGTCTTTTTAATATGATACCAGCGCCTTCGGCGCCGGGATAGTGGGTGACAAAATAATTTGGGTGGTTAGAAAATTATTGCTAAATATTTGAAATGGGGTGGCGAGGGGAGGCATTATTAAAATGGGGCAAATTAGGAGGGTTGGAGAAAAGTTGCCAGAGTAACATGTAGGCCTACCGGTTTATATTTTAAATAGGTTGAGACTTTAATTCGACAGGGAGGTAGGTTAGTCCATTAGACTTCAATAAAAGTTAGCCTACCTAAGTAAGGGAGTGACCACTACCAATTGAGGGGTCAAAATTAGGCCCAGCTCGATCCCTACAGGTAGCGGCACAGGGGCAATGCAGCCCGACCCTTTTTGAGTCCCCCCCCCAGCCCCCCTCGCACATAAAAATACATATACATGTATAGGCCTACTGGACGTGTTGAAACAATGTACGGTATACATTAAGATATAGGCCAACAGAAGGGGGGGGGGGGTTATCCTATTAAAACAAACTTAGAATCGATGTTTTCAATGCACCCCTTTTTGTAGCCCCCGGCCCCTAGATTAGAGAGTGTTCATTTAATTATTAGTTACAGGGGGGGGGGGCGTAAAAATTGCCGACCCCTGCTCAGGGGGGGGGGGGCGTAAGAAATTATGCTCCTTTTAAGCAAATTTTTTTCCCGCGTTGCTATAGTTCAAAGGGGAGGAGCCGCCTTTACGGAGGGGGGGGGAGGAGAGAAACGTTCCATGCATTTTTTCGGGGGGCGGGGGGGTAAAAGATTTTCACCACCACCCTGTATCAATCAAATCAAACATTCAGCTCTATATCGACTGCATAGTGACATACTTGTCTACCGTAAGAGTGTGCCAGGTCGCTCTAAAGTTAAATTTCTCTATAATGAGCCCTTTTCCAATAATCTAGGCTATGGTACCGGTAGTAGGCCTACATTGATAAAATTGCCTATAGTACCGCCCCCCCCCCTTTTTTCAATAGCCTAGGCTACAGTTAGTAGGCATACATTGCTAAAATTGCCTGTAGCACCACCACCACCCCTTTTTTTTAAAAATAGTCTAGGCTACAGTTAGTAGGCCTACATTGATAAAATTGCCTATAACACTGCCCCGCCCCTTTTTTTTGATAACATTGATAAAATTGCCTATAACGTTGTCCCCCCACCTTTTTTCAATAGCCTAAGCTACAGTTAGTAGGCCTACATTGATAAAATTATCTATAGCGCCCCCCCTTTTTTCAATAGCCTAGTTAGTAGGCCTACATTGATAAAATTGCCTATAGCGCCCCCCCCCCCCCCACCGTTTTTCAATAGCCTAGTTAGTAGGCTTACATTGATAAAATGTTACCGGGGTAGGGAGTGTTTTTTTATCAATTAGCCTACAGGGGGTGGTGAGATTACGCCTCCCCCCCTTGAGTACTATTCTTTTAGCATCAGTGCATCATGCCGAACCTGAGGAGTGTATCAACCTCACACAATCAGCCTGAATGCAACTGTTATGAGTGGCAAGTTGACAGTAATTGCGGGGGTAAATGTCCCTCAGATCCCTGCACGCAGCAATGCATGGTCCCAAGTCGACGGCGCGGGAAAGTTGTCCCCGCGATGCGCGTCTCAATGGTCTACTTGACGTAACAGCGTGAATTGTGGGATTGCCTCACCGCTCTGCGAAGCTGAGACTATGTTGCTCTTCATAAATCTAATATTGCAGTATGGAATTAAATGTCATGTGCATTTTTTTAACTGGATACATATTGGGGTGAATACCCGGTGGATATAAAGTAAGTGAAAGTAAGGAATTCGGGATGGGTGGGAAGAAAGATGAGAAAAGAACTGGGTCGGAGAGTAGGCGCATTGCATTACTGGGAGGGGTCCCGATTTACCTTTTGTATTGTAACAACCTTACCCATGCAGGTCCACCTAAATAGGCATTCAATGAACACTCAATCATGCCTGTCAATCATACTTAGGCATACTTGAGGGGCTGGTAGGCTACACCTGCTCTATTTCCTACAATATGGTCAGGGGCATTTAAAAGAAAAGACCAGCGTAATTGTATGTGGCCTTCTAACGCTAGTATTAGTATTAATTAACAAAATTCCGACGCATATACTATCAATATATACATCACTAAGCAGTTGAACCTGAAATAGACTTGGAGAGAGTGACGTCACAAGAGACCAAATGTGTGGCCAGCCATACTAAGTCTATGCAAATACAGTATATTCTACTATCATTTACAATGCATCAGGCAACGCATCCATGATTATGCACCTATTTATTGTGTTCAAAAGGTATTTGTTAACGCTCTATCCCTTCCATGGCATAAAAAGAACTATTAACAAGGCCACAAAAGTCTATTTAAATGGAGCATATAAAAAATAGAAAATCTTCTGCAGCTACACTCCCCCATGATTGGCCCTTGAGCGGCCCTTAATTGGCCATTTCTTGGTCCTCTGTGACATCATTATTGGCCTGGCTTGGCATTATATATTAGGCCTACCGATTTAATGCTGCAATTCAATTCAATTCAATTCAAAATTCTTTTATTTATACTGGAAAAATGGTAGGTCACAGACCTGTATTCACCTTATTCCAGTCAATGGAACATATATCAGCATATTCACAAAAATGTCCAAGATGTAAATGTATATGACAAGATAAGTAAGAAGAAAGATAGGCATAGGCTTAGAGCCATGACTTAGTATAATAGAATAGAGGTTAGTTTTGATCCTAATGGTGAAGGCTGATGTTAATGCCTTTTGGACTGATGTTGTAGTCCTGGTTGAATGGTGCTCAGTCATTCAACAGAAGTAGTAATGGTAGGTCTCTGGAAAAACTATGGAATAAAACAGTAGGCATGAACACAACATGGATGTTTGTATATTTAAACATACATGGCAATTAAGTCTAGGTGGTGCTTTTTGTTCCAGGCTGAAAATTTGGCACTGTCCCTGATGGCTCTAATTTCAACAGTCAAATCAGTCCATGCCCCAGCCAATCTATACCTCAGACTTCTAGAATAAGCAGGATTAATAGCTCTTTTTTGAATAAGTAACCGCTGATCCCTGCGTCTTGTAGCTACATTAATAATGTGTAGCTCATCTTCAATGAGCGATTTTTTGAAAGCATGTTCCAAAATATGCATGTGCCTTCTATCTTTTAATTTGTTTAATTTAGCTTTCCTATGCAGAGCAGCAGTGTTTAGAATTCCTGTCCTTCTATATGCAATTCTGAGGCTTCTATTAAGCAGTCTTTGGACTCCTTCTAGGCTAGTCTTAGAGGCAACATCATAAAACACATCACAGTAATCAATGATGGGCACGACCATTGTTTTCACAACCTTCACAGCAACATTTTCAGTCATTTCATATTTTACATAGTTAAACATGAATACTTTATGTCTTACACTATGTACCACAGTGGGGATGTGGTGATTAAAATTTAACATAGGGTCAAGGGTGACCCCAAGATACCTGTAGGAGGGGGCATAAGAAATTATATCATTACCTATACGCAGAATTGGCCTTACCAGACGTCTTCTTAGGGCTTTATTGGCAAAGGACATATATTTTGTTTTCTTATTGTTAAGGGAAAGTTTGTTAGTGTTGCACCAAAGGGAAATATTGTGAAGATCATCATTAATGATATTAGTCATATTAGTTTCTGGTGTGTGGTCAATATAAATAACTGTATCATCAGCATAATGCTGGCAGTGTAAGTTGGTTAATGAAGAGTGCATGTCATTTATATAGGTTAAAAATAATAATGGTCCTAGCACAGAACCTTGTGGTACACCACATGTAATATTATGATACTCAGAAAGTATGCCATTTGCTTTGGTTCTTTGTCTTCTATCTGTGAGGTAATTTTCGAGTAGGGAAGTAGCTGAATTTTGTAGGCCTAAATTTGTTAATTTAATTTTTAGGATATCATGATTTAAAGTATCAAAAGCTTTAGAAAAGTCCAGAAAGATTGCTGTAGTACATTTTTGCTTATTTAGTGATTCAAAAATATTATTAGTTAATTTTTCTATTGAGTTGAAGGTTGATCTTTTTGGCCTAAATCCATCTTGATTTTCATATAATATATTGTTATCTAAAAGGTAATCCAGTAATTGTTTATGTAGGATTTTTTCCATTAATTTGGCTGGGAGTGGCAATATAGAGATGGGTCTTAAGTTATTAACATCTGCTCTGTCTCCTCCCTTGGGTAGGGGTGTCACTATGGCTTCTTTCCAGGCATGTGGAAAAACAGAGGTTCTTATGACTAGATTAATTATGTGTAGGAGGTGGTATGGTAGTGTTGTAAATGTGTCCTTAAATACTTGTGTAGAGATGTTTAGTATTCCTGATGATTTGTTAAGGTTAATTTTTTTGATTAAGTTCTTTACTATGGTAACATTACACTCCGTAAAGGTGAAGTTTTGTGGTAGGGGGGGATGTTGCTCTGGAAGGGTAGATTTAGGTTTTGAGCTAGTTTAGGCCCAATGGTTGCAAAATAGCTATTAATGAAGTTAGCAGTTAGCTCAGATGGAATTTGTTTTTTATTTGTCTTATCATATAGGCTATAAACAGGAGATCTATTTTTTGGATTCATTAAATTATTAATATCTTCCAGTACTCTTTTGGTTTATTATGATTTTTTACAAATTGCTGCTTATTATACCTGTTACGTGCTAGGCGTTTTTCATTATTGGCTAAATTTCTTAAAAAGATTGCAATATTATGATCATCATCATCTAATGTGCGTCGATATTTTTTCATAGCATCATCCCTGTCTTTGAAGAGTGTTAGTAGATCATTAGTAACCCATTCTTTCTTTTTCTGTGTGCAGTTAAAAGTCTTAATAGGGCAGGTAAAATTAAGTAAAAGGTGGATTTTGTCCAATAAAATATTCCAAGCTATGTTGGGATCTGGGGCATGGTAGATATTTCAAGAAAATGAATGTCATTATATTGTTCAGCAATGCCATTACTAGTGATATAGGTCCACTTGAAATAACGCTGGTCTGCCGGACAGTATTACTCCAGAGACATGGAGGGGGCCCTTGATGGGGGGGTCCCCATGTCGCATGTCGATTTTAAGAAATGGCCATGTCACATGTCACTATCTTTTTAAGACATGTCGCATGTCACTAGGCCTCATGTCGCATGTCAAATTTAAGAAATGCCCATGTCGCCATGTCGAATTTAGGGGTCTAGGGCCATATGGAGGGCCTGATTACTCAAATGATCTAATTTTATGCCATTGTAGAGTTCGTCTTTATGTAATTCGATTAAATAAGGACTCGAACTGCAGTTTTCATGTAGAGATGCAAGAAAACAGGGTTTATTAGTCGTTCACCTGTACAACAATGCTAATCCTTGAAGTATATGAGGTTCGATCAATGTATGTTTGGCTTTCAAATAACTTTCTATATATTACACAGTCAGAGACCTGAGAAGGTCTGCCAGAGCAAGGGGGTGAGGACAGCTTATATACTGTCCGCTTCCGATAGGGGTGCCCCCTGGCTCCCGCCGCCCGAACTACCTTGTAGGCGTTCGATTACAATACTAATATTAGTGTCCCTACACCACCCCCCTCAGACATTACATACGCTTACGCTTTTAAATATATGTACAATATAATATAAACTCATACAACTGAGTTTATTCTAGTAAAGCGTTATGTTACGTCGTGAACACAGTAGGGTATATAAAAATATACAAAACTAATATTATTTACATAGGTGGTACTATATCCGAACGGCTCGACACATTTCGAATTATTAAGGACACTTGTATAGTATACATACAAACATATATAGATTAGCGACTAGAATTAACTCGACATCTCTCATGACAAAAAAACAAGAACAAAAACTGAAGATCCGGGCAGCCATCCTAACCTTTTTCAACATTGGTTAGGCACGAAGTACCATCCTTTCGGAAGGACTCGGGTGTGTGGCGCTCTCCTCTTCAACAGCCGTCCTGTCCCAAACTGGACAGGCACATTCATTCGAACGGGTTAGTGGTGCTCTCCTCTTCATTTTCGTACTGCTGCCTCTGTTCTAACTGAACAGACACGTTCTTCCGAACGGGTGAATGGTGCTCTCCTCTTCAGATATCCGGTCACCGTATTCATCCTGCGTACTTCGGTTACTGCTGTTCGATGGTTCAGTAGACGTTCATACTACACTAACTCGTTCTCTTTCGAATATCAAATCACTCATACTTTCTCACTCTTGAATCGTGGGCTCACCCTTCCTCACTCTGGTTCTTTAGCAGTTCCAGGGCGGATTCGCGGGTGCCATCCCACTCGTCCAAGAACACTCCAAATACCTGCTGGAACTTGACGTTCATAGCCTCGTTCCGGTCATTTGACTCCTGCAGACGTTTCTGAGCCAAAGCAGTCCGTGATGCGGCTAGCTTGGCTTCGTTCCGAATTTTATTCGTTTCGGCGGCCAGAAGCGCCTCGTTATCTTTTTCCAGGTTCGTTCTGGTCTTGGCCTCCTGTTCAACCAGAGAGCGGGCAAATAAGTTCGCCACCCCCTGGTTGTATCGGACCGCCAATTCCCTCTGAGTCTCTTGGAAGTCGTCCACTGCCTGCTGGGCTTGGGCGCACACCACTCTGTCACTCGGATCAAAATACAGATCCACCGGTCTCGTGCTCAGTCGGGGCCTATTGTCCGGAATCTGAGTCAATACAGGTTCGACACGTGCAGGAACCTTCTGTGCGCTCAATTCTGGGAAGTCACCCGTCTCCGGCCCACGGGTCGGATCTTTCCGGTCGAACCAAGCAGGTGGATTATCACTCTGCGAAGCTGACGCTGATGCCGAACTTGCTGACGAGGACGGACGTGACTCCGACCCCCCACTCATTGGTGACTGATAGTCAGTCGAATCTTTCCGTTTCTGCTGCTTCGACCTGGAGTCACGAGCCACAGCCAGGGGCTTCTTAAACTCCGAGGTTTCGGGAGAATCGGACCGAGATTTCTTTCCTTTGACACTTGCTGGGCTGCGGCTAGCCCGCCTCTTCTCGTCAATCTTTGCCTTGGGTGGATCACCCCTCCATTCACACACTCTAGAGAATAGTTCGTTCGTCATTTGAAATTTCCCTCGAGCTCTCACTAGGGCAATTCTCGCACATATCTTGCCCTTCTTGGATTCATGCACATTACAGAATGAATCCGTCTTCACGCCGATGTGCTTGAAGTCCGAAGGGATCATTCTGTTGTATTCTGTCATCACTTTATCGTGCAGACTCATTACTTTCTCGCGCGCTGCACTCAGTCCGGGGCTGTGACAAAACTTCAGATGGCGAAGCATCACACCCCTTCTGGGAGTAACGCAACCATTGCAGGTTGCGCTATCCCTCTGTCCTTTCTGATTGGCACATTCGTAGACCACTGTGTGGTGGAAGTGCCGTTCGCACAGATGCCTTAGGAACCGCATTGCTGTCGGATATGTCCTGTCCTTTCCTTTCTCTTCTATGCAAATGGTGAACGGGCAATGTCGCTCACCGTCTTTCTGATACCAACATAAGTAGGCCCAGCGCAACTTCGACTTCTGGTCTCTTATGTAGTAACTATCGGGGTATTTCGTTAGTTGTTTAAACCACTCCATATAGAAATCTGATGGCAAGGGATCGTCCTCGGTTTCCCGAATCCAATCTTCGTCATCACTTTCGCCATTCATATTTCGGGGTTCGGGGCAACCGTACGCTTTCTTGCCTTTCGCACATTCCTCGAACGAACCCGGAATGAAGTGTGCGAACTTCGCCTCACTATTCTTCCAGATTCGTTGATTTCTTTCTCGTTCTTCCTCATCTTTCGACCCCTCTTCATCCTCTCCCTCTTCTTCCTCCTCTGGTTCCTCCTCATTTGGAACCTCCATCTTCTCCTCCGGATCCTGTGTAGTTGGATCCGGATCGGTTTCCGGAGGTTCGCCACCCGAGTCCGGTCCAGACTCGTCGTCCGGACTATCTTCGGGTTCACTCACTTTGATGGCCTTCTTAGTGGCTCCTTTAATAATACCGCTGACCTTGGCGGCGGCAGCAGCCTGAACGGCAGCCATCCGTCCTTCCAGTGGATTATTACTCGAAGGATCTTTCCTGCCCACTACCTCTGTGACTTTAGCAATCACTTTCGGAGGCACAGTCATTTTTGTGTCTTTCTTAGATTCCTTCAACTTCTTTTTTTCTTTCGCTGACAGGACCGGTGTGAATGCACCCTGGTCACTGTCAGATTCGGTGTCGGTCAGAGACTTTTTCTTCGTCTTTCCCTTCACGCCTTTACTTTTCGTTTTCTTTGGGGTTTCCTCTCCTTCGGTTTCGCTCCCTGTTGACAGACCGCCTTTTTGTTTGGCAGCCTTCAGGATTGCTTTGCCCTTTCGGATGGATGCCAGTCGTTCTTTATGTTCAGCAGAGGTCAGTTCTTCCTCCGCCCCGGGAACATATGCCCTAGTGGCGTAGGTCCCCTCTCGAATCATCGTGCTGATGATTCCGTTCAATTTCTCCTCCGGCTCCGAACACTCCTCCAGTCGACGAAGTAATTCGTCTCCATTCAGAGTGTAGAGCCTCGGGGCGTCCGGATGCTCCGCTCGTTCTACCCAGTCTTCTGCAGTCCTGGGTTCTTTCTCCATGTCGGGTTCCCGGTACAGTACCTCTCCTGCGATATCCATTCCGGTAACCCCCATTCCAGTATGGTCAGTCAATACATGGGGTAGGTTCGGAAGGCGATTCTGTCGATATGCGATTTCGCAATCGAACACCGCCCTTCGGAACGGCTGACTCACTTGCAGTCCAGCCTCAGTTCGGTTGTAAAACAGGAGCCATTCGGATGGCAATGCTGCGTACTCTGTCGGGGATAGGAAGTGTCGAACGCAGTCCCTAGTGGTTGCGTCCCAACACTTTCGGTCTCCTTCTAAGATCCGGTCGTGAATATGGACTTCCCGACCGTCGTACCTCGATTTAAATCCATCCAGATTCGGTTCGAGCAGCGGCTCGTCCGATCGTTCCAGGATTTCTTCAATCTCCATTCCCTCCATTCCCATGCTACTCTCCTCTGCTTCGGATTCATTCAATGCACTTTCTTCGTTCTTGGTAACTGGCGACATCGCCTCGGTCTCCATAAATGCTTCGGACACCTCGTCGAGGGCCGATCGTTCGGAATGAGAGCCAGACGCCGAAGCCATCGTGACACTCAAAAAGTTCTTTCACTCGATAATAAATGAATGACAGGTACCAGGACCCTTTCTGCGGGATCCTGGCGACTTCACCCACCTGCTATACACCGAGTTCACTTTCAAACAGTCTTTATCTCCTCGCTTTTGTGCTCTGATACGCTTCCCCTTGCTCTGTCCGGCGAACCGTAAACAAATATGGCGGGTTGCTGACCCGCGTCGACCTTTGCGCACGCGCGTCGGTCTCGCGAGATACCGCGCATTCGGCGAGACTTCAGTTTTCCCGCGCTTGCAAAATATACACAATCATTCACCCTTCCCGCGCGTCACGCATTACGATCAGGTAATTATAGCACCGATACCCTCACCGCCCTGTCGAATTCATCTCGAGTCATTATGGATCTAAATACGGATAGCAACTACTAATCCGCCGGATTATCCGTCCATTACCCACTGGCACATTCACAGGTAAGTTTGTTGGATTTCTGGCTTCTGTCGTGATCATTCCTACATATAAGACGAATTACCAGGTTACCCCGATAATTATGACAACACTTAACTGATTACATCGTTGTGTTTCAGGTTAGGTGACAGCACCCCTCCCTCTCAACCTAGGGCTGCGACGAACCCCCACTGGATTCTCTTTACACCTGACATTCGGAGCGGTCTGCTTCCGTTCCCTCTTAGCCATTGAGGGAACAGCCCTTCTCTTCCTGTCCACACCCGCCGAGACATTCTTTGCTTTCTCCGATCTTTTTGGAGTTCGTTTAACTTGCACCGTTTCCTTCTTCACCTTCCTAGGTCTCCCCGGACCCCTCTTCTCGACTACTTTATCTAACTCCCTTTTCATTTCCTCCTTCTCCTCCTGTCCCATTTTGAACATTTCCGTGGAGTACTCTCTCCCCTTCCATGGTTTCAACCGGGCCACATTCGATTTCTGATTCCTCCCGAAGGTATCCCTCATCAGGACTGTATCATCACTTACTCTCTGGGTGATTCTCCACGGACCATCCCAATTATCTCTCAGCTTGATGCCAACCAGAGGTTCGTGGTATCTCGCTACTAAGTCCCCTACCGCAAACCGCCGAACCTTTAGATTGGTATCATAGCCCACTTTCTGCCATTTAGCTGTCTTTCCTAATTCCTTTCTTACTAATTCATACGCCTTCCGGAATTGTTCCTTCAACGCTTCCACAAACATGATCTGACACGGGACATCTGGATTCATACCAACTACTCCGAACACTAGGTCCGCTGGCATAATAAGATCCTCCCCGAATATTAACAGATTCGGAGAGCAGTTCGTACTCGCATGTACCGTGCTATTATAAGCATGGCAAACAAAGTCGCACTGCTCATCCCAATCATCCATCTCTTGATTTACTAAACTCTTCAGGACCTGTATTAGGGTACGATTGAATCTTTCCACCTGACCATCACTCTGTGGTCGATACGGATTGGTTCGGGTCTTGCAAATGGCCAATTGATGACACATTTCCTGCCATAGATTCGATTCGAACTCTCTCCCTTGGTCGCTATGCAACATCAGAGGCACTCCCAAGTACAGTATCCATCCCTTCACTAACATTCTAGCACAAGTTGCTGCTTTGTGATCCTTCATTGGGAATACCTTCGTATACTTCGTATAGTAATCCGTTACTACCATCATACATGTATTTCCTTCCGGAGTTGTCACAAATCCTGTAATTATATCCACTGCCACTCTTGCGAACCTTACTACAAACAGTTCCTGGGTTAAGGGCATTTTACCCAACCCAGGCCCGGGCTTGCTCGTACAACATTTCGGACAAGTGTCTATCCATCTCAACAGATCCGTACTCATACCTGGCCAGTAATACATTCTAGCCAGCCTTTCCAGAGACCGTTTTCTCCCAAAATGGCCACTGGTCCGATGCCCATGGCAAAAGAACATTATATCCCTTCGCATGGCAGTAGGAATAAAGATCTGTCTTGACTTATTTCCCAACGCATTCGTCTTCCACCTATAGATCAGTCCATTTACCACTTCTAACTCTGTCCATTGAGCTATCAGTCGCCTCATCTCCCTGTTCTCCAACGATATTGCTGGCCGAGTCGGGATCCTTCCTTCTACAAGTAACATCTTCAGACGGATACTATTCGCATCTCTCTCCTGGAAGCTCTTAATGGAGTTCTCGTCCCATTCTAGTATCACGGGTTCGAGATCTCTAAAAGGCTTTCGGACTCCTGCCAACACGGCATTATGCTTCCCACAATCATCACATCCGTCATTCTGACACTTCCTCACCGGGATTCGCGACAACGCATCAGCGTTTACATGCTTAGCCCCCTTTCTATGCTGAATTTGGCTATGGTCCAATCCGAACTCAGATAGGTGTGCCAACCACCGTCCTATCATACCTTCCGCATCCTTAAAGTTCAATAACCACCGCAGGGAGGAGTGATCCGTACGTAAAGTAAAGTCAGATCCCCACAAGAAGTGCTTATATTTCTTCGTATATACTACCACCGCCAATAATTCCCTCTTTGTCGTACAATAATTCCTTTGTGCCTTACTCATTGTATTGCTTGCAAATGCGATTGGAACCTCTTTCCCATCTTGGACTTGAGACAAAGCTGCTCCTATACTTTCATTGCTCGCATCAGTGTCTAATATGAAATGGCCATCCGCAGTGGGGTATTTCAAAACCGGTGTTTCCACGAACAACCGTTTAATCAGTTCGAATGATTCCCCTTGTTCTTTTCCCCATGGGAACTTCTCCTTACGTCTCCCTGGGGTCCAGTGCGACAGACATTGTATTGGATAACTTATCCGGGAGTATCCTGGTAAGAAATCTCTATAATAAGAACAAAATCCCAGGAAGGATCTTACTTCTTTCGGTCCTTTAGGAATGCTCCAGTCTGTTACAGTCTTAACCTTCTCCGGATCAGCCTTCACCCCATCTGTTGAGATGATCCGTCCTAGATACTGTGGTCGTACTTTATTTCGCTGGGTATATATTTTCGCTATATTCACGGAAATGAAAAATCCGCGAAATTCTTGTATGCTACAGTATGGAATAAATACCCGCGAATTAGTCTTTTTTGCTACCTCAGCGAAAATTTACACCCGTGAATATAAGTACTTTCACAGTAGTTAATACTTTTCTGAAACATATTACACTTTTTAGCTTTCAGCTTTAATCCATTCGAGATTATTCGCTGCAACACCAACTTCAGGTTCTCCAGGCATTCCTCGAATGTCTTTCCGAAAATGATCACATCGTCCAGATATACCAGACATTTCTTCCACAATAAGTCACTCAGTAAAGTCTCCATCATTGCTTCAAACGTGGCCGGAGCATTACAGAGTCCGAATGGCATCACGTTATACTGGAACAACCCTACATGGCTCGAAAACGCAGTTTTCTCCTTGTCTTCTTCTTTCATTCCCACCTGCCAATAACCAGACTGCAAATCAATCGTACAAAACCATTTATTTCCTCCGAGGGAATCAATGGTCTCATCTATCCGGGGGAGCGGATACGAATTCTTTTTAGTCAAGCCATTCAGTTTTCGGTAGTCTATACAGAACCGGATACTCCCATCCTTCTTTGTTACCATACATACTGGACTACTCCAAGGACTGGTGCTCGGAGTTATCACTCTTTCCGCCAACATCTTCGTAATCTCTTCTTCCGCCACCACTTTCTTTGCTAGCGGAAGACGTCTATATGGTATCTTTACTGGATTCGCCCCTTCTGTGTTAATTGAGTGCAGGACTCGATCCGTTCGTCCCAACGGCTCTCCAGGCCGCGCAAAGGCTGAACTACACTCAGTTAACATCTCCCTCAGGGCCTTCCTCTGTTCCTCCGTCTCTACTCCGGATCCCTCTATTAACTTTTCCAATCCTTCTTCCATTACTTCATTGTTCGGGACTAGTCCACTTCCATTCTCAAAGCTACTGGTGACCGCTTCCGCGGATATCACTTCTCCCACTACAGTGCCTTTCTCTAGGTAGATGGTTTTCGAACCCGGGTTCGTTATAGGGGCCACCCCCCATGCTATGTTGCCTATCAGGGTGTCGGCTGACTCCAAACCCTTCTTTCCCAACACTGTCACATTAGGTTCGAAAACCCCCGGAACGCCCCTCTTCATCCTACTGGAGGCTATTAACACATCACATGCCATTCCGGGAGGTATTTTTACCGTCTGTACCACACTCGCTACTCCACTAACTTCTCGTGCCAGGCATTGTATCCTGTCTTTGTAGGGACGATTTACTTTCAACATTCCAGTGACGGGGTCCAATTTTACCCCATATAAGGAAGCGAAATCCATCCCAATGATACCATCATCCTCTATCCCAGCGACAGTAGGAGAAATGACATATTCCCTACCACCCACCAAGATGATCATACAAGTCCTACCAAACGTTCGTATCTTGCTCCCATCAGCCGCACATGCATTTACCCTCGTTGTGAGGTCATCATCCATGTTCGACACCAGATCGTAGAATCTTTTCGACATAGCGGAGTGGCTAGCTCCGGTATCCAACAAAAATTCTCCCATTCTGCCGTTTACAGATACGGACACATACCATCTCTTTCCTCCCATCATAGAGGGATTACTTGCGAACCTTTTGATGTCGTCTGCCATGTCAAAATTGAATCCGAATCCTTTCAAATACTCCAGACACGGATGACCTTGGGGAAGGCGGATCCCCCCGATCCTGGATAGTTCCTCTACCCAACCTTCCTCTCTATTGGTGATCGGTTTCCCTTCTTTGCTCTCCCTGGCAACTGTCTCACCAATACCCCCAGCCCCACATGTTTTCGGCTCATCAGCATTTCCCATGCTGCTGGGCGGATACATTACAGACTCCTCAATCGCGTTCGTATGGATTGTATCCTGGCATACTTTATTCGGGGTCGTCAGCTTGCCTTCACGGACAACCCCCTCTAATTTCCCGCCTCCTCTCTCTTTCTTTCTCTCCAAACTGGTTTCTCGGCCGTACATTCGGCTGCGAAATGTCCGGTCTCCTGGCACCTGAAACATTTCACCGTTGCTCGATCCAGCTTCGGTCGTTTCTGATAGTCCAACAATCCTTTCATTTCTTCGATCATGGCCATTAACCGTTTCTCATTCTCTGATGACGCTCCTAACTGGGGGGTAGGGATGGGCTTAGAGCTTGCCTCTACTGGCTTCTCCTTCTCGGGTGGCTTACTACCATTTTTCTTCCACCGATTCTTTCGATCCCACTTATCTCCCCCTATTGCTGCAATTCTTTCCTCATCCGAACCATCGTCCGAATCGCTTTCCTCTGGAGCGGCCGTATGTGCAGACGCCACTCTTTGGTTGGGTACGAACCCAGAAAGTAGTCGTTTCTTCTTTTCATGCTGATCGATAGCCAAAAAGAAGTCTACCATTGAGGATCCTCGCCCCCATTCCTTCTGGACGAGTTCAGCATGGGACGGATCCCTCAGTCCTTTTATAAAGTGTGTGAATAGTTCATCTAAGAAATATTCATCATCCCGTCTCCAATAAGGTCGAGCCTTTTGCAACAATCTTTGAAGCTCTAGTCCGAATACTTTCGGAGACTCTTTTGGTTTCTGTGTTCGTACCTGGAACTCCGACCAAGGATCATTCGCGGACAGCACCCCAAAAATGTGTGTGGCGGCTGCCACCAATTGGTCATAGTCTCCATCTTCCCCATACGTCTCTCGCCAATCATCTACAGCTATTCGTCCCGGACCCTCACTCAACCATTTAATGAGGGGACCTAAGGAAGCCTCTTTGTCCCACCCATGGTAACGGTTATCGTCGCAAAAGTCCTGGTAGCTTTCCTTCCAGTTCTCTCCATTGAACCGCCGGGGAGTACGAACAGGCTTCCGGGCACTGTTATGACTCCATACCAGTCGATCAGACTGCCTCCGACTCCATTCCATAATTTCTGACTCATCTTCCCGGGTCCGACTGCAACAGTCTATCCCCATCCCTTGAATACAAGGGTCGGATTCCACTATTGCAGCAACTCTTGGGCCCATAGACGATCGTTTGGTCAGCCTTCTCGGGGCAGGGACTGGTCTTGGTGTCCCTCCTCTTGGATTGGGCCGGGTTCGATCAGGGCTGGGGGGGTAACCTCCATATGACCCAGGGTCCGGTACAGTTCCGGCTCCTCCTCCCTGGTTAGTTCCGGGATTCGGAGCACCACCTGATCCCCTGCTTGGAATCGATCCACCCCCTTCATTATAGGACTGATGTCCTTCGTTCGATCCGGCTCCAGGTAATGGTGCTCGGTACTGGTAGGTTATATTATATATCGGTGGTGGTGGTACCGTATAGTTATGTCCTGCCAGGGTGTCATCCGCAAAGGGATGCAGAGAGCCGTAGCTATGATTCATTCGTTTGGGTGGGGCCTCGCTCGTAATATCATGGGTACTAGAGATCTCTTTCTCCTCGGTTCCCCCATAGGTGACTTTACGGTCAGCCTCATTCGGGGCAGTCCTCCCGTGGGTTCGTTCGTACTTACCGTCCGCGACCACCCCCCGTGTTTCGATTGGTTCCACGGTGGTTAAGATCGGACTAGGGGTGGACGCGACATGCTTTGGTAGCCGGCCTCCCTCATTCGTGGGTTCTTTGTTACGAACTTCTTCCGCTTTGCGGATCTCCTCCATCTGACTCTGGTAGGCCAGATAGGTGTCATTCATTTCTTCTTTCTTTTTCTGAATAGCATCGAGGTCCGCTTTCATTTCACTTCGGGCCTGCTTCAAGGCCTCTCGTTCTTGTTCGAACTGTTCCCTCAGGGCTTGGCCGGACTTTTCTTCCTTTGAGTAATCCGCCTTGATTTTCTTGACCCTCTTGGATTGTCGTTCGATTTCGCTTTCATAGGTATCCCGAAGATCACGACTTCGGCGAGCCTCTTCTTTATCTTTCTGGAGTTGTGCTTGCTCCTCTGTCAGACAGTGTTGAGCGTTCTTAACCTTTTGTTGGACCTTAGCCAACTGAGAGGTCTCGAGAGCCAATTGTTCACTGATATATTTTCTATCTGCTTGTATTCGGGATTTCACTTCGTTCAATTCCTCGGCCTCCTTCCGGTTCTGGGCGATTACCCTCGCCTTTTCGTCGGCCAGCCGGATCAAATCCTCATTCATGGCTGTGTACCGATCCCTCATTTCCTCCTCCTCTGCTTTCAATTTTTCACAGTAGGCGTCGTAGTCAGGGATCTGTCGACCTCTTCTAGACAAGTCTCGTTCCATATGTCCGAGGTTCGGTTCGGAGGGAAGCATGTCTGCCCATGGGTTCCCTCGGAACGGATTGGTGTTCGGAACTGTCTTTATAGGAGGAAATTCTCCCGGAGTTCGAAAAATCAAACTCCTCTTTCGAGATTTTTTATTCTCTGGGGTGTGCATTCGAGAGGCCACCTCCCAGATTTCATTTATTTGGGCTACTGTGTAATCCAGTTCCCCATCCTCCAGTTCGGTTCCGGATCCTTCATTTCCCCCCTTTCTTGACTGAGCCTCCGCCAGGGTCAGTCCGCTATCTCTTTCATGAAAATCCTGGTCACGGCACCAGTGTAGAGTTCGTCTTTATGTAATTCGATTAAATAAGGACTCGAACTGCAGTTTTCATGTAGAGATGCAAGAAAACAGGGTTTATTAGTCGTTCACCTGTACAACAATGCTAATCCTTGAAGTATATGAGGTTCGATCAATGTATGTTTGGCTTTCAAATAACTTTCTATATATTACACAGTCAGAGACCTGAGAAGGTCTGCCAGAGCAAGGGGGTGAGGACAGCTTATATACTGTCCGCTTCCGATAGGGGTGCCCCCTGGCTCCGGCCGCCCGAACTACCTTGTAGGCGTTCGATTACAATACTAATATTAGTGTCCCTACACCATTTTCATTGATTTATAGGCCTTAAAAGAGAGCCATTGTTTAAAAGATTCCCGTATCTATGCGCACAGCTGGGAAATAAAAATGTGTCCAGATCTAGCGGGTACACCATCTTTAAATTAAATCAATTGTAGAATGAAACCTGGTACAGTGGTAGTGGAGAGGTAGGGGTAGTTGGGGAGGCGGGTGGCGGTCGTAGCGCGGTCCCAAGCAATGGGGACGCTGGCGCGGGCGCGGGACAAAACAGGTGCGCCATCTTCAGGTTACAGAATAAACTAAAATAGACTATTTAGTTTTTGACTGTCACACCAGAGGGCGCTTCTATTGTCATGGCAAATACCAAGCTCCCAATTTTCGCCCACAACAACACGACCAAAACAGAGACTCTAAAACACCAAAAGTGAATTCTGAAGATGGAGCGACAATACCATCTCAAATTTGGCGGCTCAGCAGCGTCTGCTGTAGACGCTTATGCTGAATATCGACGGTGAGAGAACTGACAAGCTGATGATGGTCTCTGTCTCTCCCTCAAAAGTCCCTGAGTGCCTAGTTCATCTAATCTGAACTCGTCGCTGTGGGCCGGGATCTGATGTGGCATAACACAGCCTCGCTGTTGTAAATGGTCTGGCACGTACAGACTATGAGTGCCTGACTCACTCAGTGAGTCAGTCACTGAGTCAGTGTCATTTTTTCTGTCACCCCGTCTAACTCCAAGGTCCAGCCGCTCCAGAGGGATCGACAATATTTCGCCCTCACCTTCTCTAGACTCAGACCAGAGCCTGCAGAGGGGTCTATTTTTCCGCCTGCTCCCTTTTGAATGCTAGGCCTAGCCTAGGACTAGGCTCCTTTAACAGTCTGTTAACAGAGGTGCCAACCGTCCCGAATTGTCCGGGACAGTCCCGGAAATCGACCCTCTCTCTGTCCCGTGTCCCGCCTGCAAGGCCAAGGGTGTGTGTCCCGGAAAATTCAGACAAGACTTTGAATTTTTCTTTTCTTGAAACACCATAATATTTGATTTAGACATATTTACAATTAAATGCCACTTTCTACAGTATTGAAATAAATTATTGATTTGGGTTTGTAGTCCCTCAGGTGTGGTAGAGAATAAAACAAGGTCATCAGCATATAACAGATATGCAACCTTTGTACCATTTATATCAATCCCTAGCTCAGGGACCAGGTATTCACTAATGTCAGACAGATAGCTATTAAACAGTTTAGGACTAAGAACTCCACCTTGTAAGACACCATATAAACTGTCAATACCATCACTTAAGATTGAATTTACACGTACTCGAGATTGTGATTTTTCAAACAAATCCATAAGAACCTTGAGAGATTTCCCCTTTACCTTACTACATATCAGCTTGTAAAATAGTGCCTTTCTGTTGATAAAGTCAAAGGCCTTGGTAAAGTCAATAAAACAACAGTAAAGTGACTTATGATTTGCTTGCGCTATCTTTATAGCAGAGTATAGAATAAACAGGTTATTAGGTTATCAGGTTATTAAAAGTCAAAAAGAAATCACCAAAATGCAGCATTTTACTTCTGAAATTTCAAAATTTTCTTGGAGGGTAGGGACTAGGGTAACTAGGGATGCAGATTTTTGGGGTAAAATCTACAAAAGTAGGAGGAATATCAATATGCCTAACAGACCTGAAAATGTCTCAGAATGCACCATTTCACATGTAGAATTTCAACATTTTCTTGGGGGGGGGGGGAGGGCATGCCCCCCAACCCCCCTAGTTTGGTCGCTTGCGAAGTTGCTGCGCTGCGCTTGCAAAATTTTGGTGGCCAAAATTGTTGTCCCTGAAGCCCAAACTCAAATGTTGGCATCACTGCCCCTATAATCCCCCCTACTAGGCCCTAGGGCTAGGCCCCTATAAGGCTATAGGCCTATAGTATACTATGTGAAAGGGTGACATTTTTTGCCCCCCCCCCCCAGGATAAATCCTTCCCCCCTGGGCCTGTTCTGTTGATAACCTATATGCCTATGGGCAGTGGTGGATGCAGGAATTTTGGAAAGGGGGGGGGAGGGCGCTGCAATACCTGCAGCATTGGGGGTGTTGGACCATCTAAATTAAAATGTACAGGAAAATAGGGGAGGGGCGCCCCCCCCCCCCCTGGATCCGCCCCTGATGGGGCTGGTCATATTATTCAACAACGTGGGGGGGGGGGGGGAGATTTACAAGCCCATGACAATTTTTACGCCCGCCCCTCCCCTCGAGACGGGTCAGAATTTGCCCGTCTCCCCACTTTGAACTAAAGTAATGCGTGGGCTTTTTCGGCGAAAACGGGTTAATGGTTTGTGCCCTCCCCCCTAGAGGAGTTGAATTTTTTTTACCCCCCCCCCATCTAGAGGTGTCGAAATTTTAATAGAGGGTATAAGCTAACCCGATGCAATGTAAAAAAATGGGTGACAAATACCCTCGATTCAGGATAGGAAGCCACGGTGCGCTAGATCTATGTATTAAGTATGGGGCTTCAGGAAAACATCTAAATTTATTTATCCAGACACATCTCTTGTGTAAGGCATTGTACAGTAGTAAGCCTAGAGATCTTTCTTTGCTGAGAAATGATATTTTTTTCCAAAAGCCCCCACAGCGTGCCGTGACATCGCTTCCTCTCCTGATTTGAGGCTACCGTATTTTGTCCCCCTTTTCTGATGCAACAATTTAACACGGCACTTCTTACCCTTCACGGCTTGCGATTGGCTATTTCACTAGGGGGGAATATTTTCCTTTTCACCAAAGTGAAATAATTTAACAGACCAACTTTTCTTCTGCAGCATCGTTGGAGATGACGATGGAGGAGTGCTCTTTACACCTGATCAATATGAGAACTACAAGCAGAAAGTGGCAAGAGCTGTAAGTATGGCGGTCTCTATCAATCATACATAGGCTACCGGTACTGGTATTGGTAGAATATACTATGACTTTAGAACGTTGATATAACTATAGATCTAGTTAGGTCTTATAGATATCTTATAAAAAATTTAGACTAGGAAAAAAGTAGTTTGGAGGACATTGGGTTACCAGAGGCCTAAACATAGTCATGATCTCTCTCCAAAGACCTCTCCCTAAATTCGACCTTAAAGTTGGCTAAGATCATTAATTAGGTTGACTGGCTGTATCCATTGAGTCATGAGAATTTATGGTACCCGTTATTCCCCCTTTGTCCTCTACTGCAGCGCATGGAAAACCGGCTGTTTGTCAGCTGGACCTCTTCAGCGGGTATGGACTGTAAACTAATAGGACCTGAGACCCCCTGCTTTTGTTCACATCGGTAAGTCCAATTATAACTCTACACAGAAAATGGAAGATAAAATGAACACTAAGACTGTTACTCATTCAATGTCATCAGTGGAGTCATTTATAAAAGATTATCACATTTACAAAAGACCATACTGCAAACATATAATATTTTGCGCTGTAGGCCTACATATTTTCATGGATTTCGCAGATTAAAAAAAATCTATACAGACACACTACTCCATATACACTACTCAGTTTGTTAAATTTTCCTGACGACATCCCCCTGATTATTGTCCAGGTATAAGCAGCACAAGTCAGACTATGATGAGATCCCGTCTGAGAGGCCTATCCACCTGCCGTGTAAGGTGCGGGGGTGTGGGTGTAGAACCTATCACTACGCACCGGTCACCGGCACGCAGCCTGCACGCTGTAGCTGCAAGCACTTCCCTGAGGACCATAGCAACAAGGCTCCTTACAAGTGTAAAAATGGTAGGTAAATGTAGCAAATTATACTCAGTGATGTAAATGGTAGGGTCAAAACTACTGAGAGCAAATGAAATAAAAAGGTCTAAGAATTCTTTAAGTAAAGAATTTCTTTGCTGTCGTTTGTGTGACACATGGTTCGTAATTATGTTACTTTGTATAGATGCTAAGAAGTAAAGTCATTATCTCTTGCTTGCTCTGACTGGATTTTAATTCATTTTCGATAAATAATAGTTTTTTTCCTGCTTCATGCTGTCAATTTGTCAACCCTTTAATGCAAATCTTAACCAAAGTGGTTTTGACATATTCACCACCTCTAACTGCCCACAACTCTATTCTCAGCAAAGTGTCAGTGTGCTGGTTTCCGGTCAACATGGACATGCGGATGTGGAGAAGCTGCTCATGCACACAGCATCATCGTGGAGACTGCAGAGGAGCGTGAAGCGCGCGGACATCCAGTGGGGAGACCCACCATGTACCAGGCCATGGGGGGACTGACTGGCTTCAGCTCCCTCATGGACGGCTACATGCGGCTAGATCCAAGCGGCCAAGGTCAGTGCTTTCACACATCATATACAAATGATTATGCAGACAAAGATAAGGGAATTCTTAGGATGCTCAACTTTTCAGGCACATTTTTACTCTATATTTGTGTCCACTCATTTGTTTCCCAGTTGAAGGGTGTGTATGCTATCTCTGATAATTTTCTAAGTGTATTGGGCTTGTTATTACTTATCCATAATATAGGCACCTACCTAACTGGGTCCAATAGATCTAAGAGAACCTTTCTATCTGATGCCTTTTGTGGTGATGATTTTTTTTTATTAGTAGAGGCTCATTAGTTGTAGTAAGACATTTCTTTCTTTACCTACAGGAGCGCCTTCCCTGGAGTACCTCGAGCAGCCAATCACAGCGTCCGATCACCCGTTCCTGCGGGCTAATGTCAACTCCATCAGAGCTCACAAACAAGCAATAGGAGGTAGGTGAATTCAGACACTACTCCCTCAGGGCACAACAGGCAACAGGAGGT
This sequence comes from Harmothoe impar, assembly GCA_947462335.1. Lineage (NCBI taxonomy): Eukaryota > Metazoa > Annelida > Polychaeta > Phyllodocida > Polynoidae > Harmothoe > Harmothoe impar. The sequence continues at coordinate 34,797,659 of OX381715.1, forward strand.
GGGTCCTCAATACAAACAGGTAACATGAGGTGGGTCCTCAATACAAACAGGCAGCAGGAGGTGGGTTCTGTACACAAACAGGCAGCAGGAGGTGGTCCTCAACACAAACAGGCAGCAGGGGGTGGTCCTCAATCTAAACAGGTAGCAGGAGGTGCGTCCTAAATACAAACAGGCAGTAGGAGGTGGGTCCTCAATACAAACAGCCAGTAGGAGATGGGTCCTGTACACAAACAGGCAGCAGGAGGAGGGTCCTGTACACAAACAGGCAGAAGTGGGTGGGTCCTGTACACAAACAGGCAGCCAGAAGTGGGTCCTGTACACAAACAGGCAGCAGGGGGTGGGTCCTGTACACAAGCAGGCAGCAGGAGGTGGGTCCTGTACACAAACAGGCAGCAGGAGGTGGTCCTCAACACAAACAGGCAGCAGGGGGTGGTCCTCAATACAAACAGGCAGCAGAAAGTGGGTCCTGTACACAAACAGGCAGCAGGAGGTGGGTCCTGTACACAAACACGTAGCAGGGGGAATCCTGGAATTACCATCTCCAATTCACAAATCTGTAAATTGCATTAATAGGTACAACTCTTCATTACAAAGCCCAGTGGTCAACCTACTACAAATGAACTTTTTGTTGAATTTATTCAACTTGGTGGGCAATTAAAATAATACTTATAAAGTCTTTGTATAGTATTAGTAATCCTGGCACTGTATTGTATGCATAAGTATCTGTCATCTCATATTGTATAATAGTATTCTATCTGTGCAACACCTTAGGAGCCTCTGTCATAAAATACTCACTGGAATACAATGTATCTGAACAGAAAGGCACATATCTATCTGAATATTGATCACAGGTATATCATACATCCAACCAACCTGACTACACTTACATGTTTTTTATGTGAACTTGGTATCATCTCATCACTCATCTCCCCTCCATCCCTCCCCCCCCACTTCCCCAGTAATATCACAATGATAGGCTATATGGTAGTCATCATCATTAAACAAATGGAATGGAGGTGCTGTTACCAAAACTGCTAATCAAATGGTGTTATCATTATAAGTATCAACCTCTTCTGTTATCCAATGGAATCAAATGTATTTGTATTCATACTTTTATGTTTTTTGAGATCAGCAGAATAAAAACCTTGCAAATTGAAATTGAAATTGAATTGAGGGGGTGGGACCTCAATACAAACAGGCAGCAGGGGGTGGGTCCTGTACACAAACAGGCAGCAGGAGGTGGGTCCTGTACACAAACAGGCAGCAGGAGGTGGGTCCTGTACACAAACAGGCAGAAGGGGGTGGGTCCTGCACACAAACAGGCAGCAGGGGGTGGGTCCTGTACACAAACAGGCAGCAGGAGGTGGGTCCTGTACACAAACAGGCAGCAGGAGGTGGGTCCTGTACACAAACAGGCAGCAGGGGGTGGGTCCTGCACACAAACAGGCAGCAGGGGGTGGGTCCTGTACACAAACAGGCAGCAGGGGGTGGGTCCTGTACACAAACAGGCAGCAGGCGGTGGGTCCTGCACACAAACAGGCAGCAGGGGGTGGGTCCTGCACACAAACAGGCAGCAGGGGGTGGGTCCTGTACACAAACAGGATGCAGGAGGAGGGTCCTCCATACTTTTGTAGGCTATGTGGTTGTTTTAGAGACCCTCAGGATGTGTATTGTTATCTGATGTTTGCTATGTGGTAGTTTTTAGAGCCCCTCAGGATGTGTATTGTTGTCTGATGTTTGCTATGTGGTTGTTTTTCAGGCCCTCAGGATGTGTATTATTGTCTGATGTTTGCTATGTGGTTGTTTTTCAGGCCCTCAGGATGTGCATTATTGTCTGATGTTTGCTATGTGGTTGTTTTTCAGGCCCTCAGGATGTGCATTATTGTCTGATGTTTGCTATGTGGTTGTTTTACAGCACCTCAGGATGTTGTTGATGCTGACTTGGCAGAGCGAATGTCTGCCATGAAAGCGCCCGGGGAGTCAGATATGGACTTTTATGAGCGGCGTTACCAAGAGAGGGTGAGTGTCTGCATTCATTACTGCAGATTTAAAAACCAAGCAGTATGAATTTGAAGACATGCGAATGGAATAAATAAAAAAAAGCTTCTATGGTACAACAGAGTTGGTTCAGAACCAATGTACTCTGGTCGAACAATGAATATACCACTGATGATGTCTTCTGACATTTACTCCTGCTGAAGCAACGATCAATGTGAGTCTTTTATGTATTCTCTGTCTTTCTATTTGACAGTTGAAGGCAGAACGTGAGGCAAAGCGTGGAGTCCGCCGTGCTCCCCCGCGGGCTGTTGTTGCACCCCCTTCTAGAAGGGCACTTCCAGGCCCTAGTGGCATTCAAGGCCAAAAAGTCAAGCCGAAGCCACACCAACCAAAGTGAACAGTATAAAATGGTCAAAGGTCTATCTCAGACATTGCTGTAACTTACTGGAATTGTTACTCCAAAGTGGGATATTGTAAATAAAAGAATTAGTTTTTGTTATCCCATTGGTACATGTGTGTACTTTTCATGCACTTGAATTGTTCTTTGCTAACAGCATTACAGAATGTTTCTGCTTTTCAATTGAATGAAATGAAATAAATGTTGAACATGTTAAATGCAAATTGTTGATGGCATTACACTTAATATGTTGTTCTTAGCAACCCCCTTACTAGATGTTTGTTGGAATGTTACCATTCAGTGGCTATGACCAACATGTAGGTGTACACGCGGTAGATAGTCATGTAAGAAACAGGGCGCAAACCAAAATATCAAAGATCTGAATATTCAGCAAAATGTACTACGGGGTATTCTGAAAGAAATCCTATTTGGTATCATAGACTGACTTAACTACTGCAAATGTATATCTTGTGTTACATAATCTATGATGATTTCCTAGGTGTGTGAGTTGTACGCTTAAAGTTCATAAAGGTCCATTTTATGTAATCACTGAACCCCCGAGGCATTAAGAGACTTTAGTGTTTTGCATATTACAATGGACATTTATTTTTGCGCTATAAACATCTTGTCTACATACTTCACACACTGATTGTATAGTTAACTATCAATTTAATTGTTATTATCATATCAATTCAAATGTGCAATACATGTATATCCATATATGATTTTATCATTGTGAAATGTTTTTACACACCAATATTTCACTGTCATGCCAGCTCAAACAAGCATTGTGTTAATAAAATGATTGGGTTAGAAAGTTAAAATGTTGAGGTTTTGCTTGTGCTGTGCACCTACTTACAGTGTTTATTGTTCACTGTTGCCTGTTCCAATGGTCTTGGACGTTGCTGTGCCTTCTTTTGTAGCCTGCAGTTAACGAACCATTACATTAAGGATATGTAGTTTTGCCGTTGAAATTTGTTGGCAATTGCATTTATAAGCTGCTGTGACATCAGACTGTGATAATAATTTTCAGATATTTAGAAATAAATAGAGACAAGACAGTTACAAAGATACTTGTTCGAGTAGAAAGGTAGGCTGATTGGTAACCAATGGAGGGGCTATTATTCCCACGTCTTGATAGTTATATCAGTTTAACTCACTAGAAACCCCTCTGTTAGAAGGTTGGCTGTCTCTATGTAAAGTAGGCCAGTGATAGTAAGGAGATATCCAGATGTGTATCAGTCGTACAGGGCTTGATCCCCTGTATGGCCCTATTCGTCCTTCCAGTATGTAAGTAGTATACGAAGAAGTGGGCTATTATCAGGCAGGCCATGCTACCATCCACTCAGAGGTATCAAATCCAAGTTTGTCATGTTCTTTGTTGCTTCCACAATTTTAATGTAGCCAGACCCGTAGGGGGCTACATTCCTGATCTTTAAAGGTTGCTAATAAATGATTGTATATGCAATACCTTCAATGTGGTCTCATGTTTGATTCGTTACTGTACAATGTAGAGCACAAATAAAAAAATAAAGAGGCCCCTTATGTCAATATGTACGTTTGCACAAAGTAATTCCCTGAGTGGACAGCACTCTTAGCCCCCCCCCCCCCCAGTATGTAATTAGTATATGGAGCATGTGTTACATTAGGCCACCTTAGTCCCCACCCAGTGTGTAAGTAGTATATGGACACATGTGTTAGATCAGGCCAACTTAGATCCCATCCAGCATGTAAGTAGTATATGGAGACATGTGTTCGATCAGGCCACCTTAGTCCCCATCCAGTATGTAAGTAGTATATGGAAACATCTGTAAGATCAGGCCACCTTAGCTCCAAACCAGTATGTAAGTAGTATATGGAGAATGTGTTAGATCAGGCCACCTTAAGGGGTGAATCCACTCAGGGAAATTCTTCGGATCATACGAGATCTTTAAAGGTTGCTAATAAATGATTGTATATGCAATACCTTCAATGTGGTCTCATGTTTGATTCGTTACTGTACAATGTAGAGCACAAATAAAAAAATAAAGAGGCCCCTTATGTCAATATGTACGTTTGCACAAAGTAATTCCCTGAGTGGACAGCACTCTTAGCCCCCCCCCCCCCCAGTATGTAATTAGTATATGGAGCATGTGTTACATTAGGCCACCTTAGTCCCCACCCAGTGTGTAAGTAGTATATGGACACATGTGTTAGATCAGGCCAACTTAGATCCCATCCAGCATGTAAGTAGTATATGGAGACATGTGTTCGATCAGGCCACCTTAGTCCCCATCCAGTATGTAAGTAGTATATGGAAACATCTGTAAGATCAGGCCACCTTAGCTCCAAACCAGTATGTAAGTAGTATATGGAGAATGTGTTAGATCAGGCCACCTAAAGGGGTGAATCCACTCAGGGAAATTCTTCGGATCATACGAGATCTTTAAAGGTTGCTAATAAATGATTGTATATGCAATACCTTCAATGTGGTCTCATGTTTGATTCGTTACTGTACAATGTAGAGCACAAATAAAAAAATAAAGAGGCCCCTTATGTCAATATGTACGTTTGCACAAAGTAATTCCCTGAGTGGACAGCACTCTTAGCCCCCCCCCCCCCAGTATGTAATTAGTATATGGAGCATGTGTTACATTAGGCCACCTTAGTCCCCACCCAGTGTGTAAGTAGTATATGGACACATGTGTTAGATCAGGCCAACTTAGACCCCATCCAGCATGTAAGTAGTATATGGAGACATGTGTTCGATCAGGCCACCTTAGTCCCCATCCAGTATGTAAGTAGTATATGGAAACATCTGTAAGATCAGGCCACCTTAGCTCCAAACCAGTATGTAAGTAGTATATGGAGAATGTGTTAGATCAGGCCACCTTAAGGGGTGAATCCACTCAGGGAAATTCTTCGGATCATACGAGATTCATCCATAGGTTTAACATTGTGAAGGTCCATCCGATCCGACGGATTTACCTCAGTGGATTCACCCCTATAGACCTCATCAAGTATGTAAGTAGTATATGGAGAATGTGTAATATCAGGCCACCTTTGCCCCCACCCAGTATGTAAGTAGTATATGGAGACATGTAGTATAACAGGCCACCTTAGGCTCAGTCTCATGAGTTTGTAACAGTTGAAACGTCTTTGACCGGGTGTCGTCTTTGACCGGGTGTCGTCTTTGACCAGGGAGTTATAAGATGGAATAAATGAGGCATATGTAGTGAGGAAATCGGTGAGATACTGCAGTAATATGTTAATACACATTCATTGGAAACATAAGTAACATTTTATATATTTATATACTGCACTTAGGGGCCGTCCATAAAGTATGTCACGCCCAAGGGGGTGGGGGGTCTTTTTTTTGTGTGACGAAGTGTGACATGGGGGTGGGGGGGTCTATGGACTTGTGTGACGTCACACTTTTTGAATTTTGTAAACAATATAAATGCTGTATAAATTAGTGACATCTGCAGGTTAAATACATATTTGTGGTTGTAGTTCATATACAAGTCCTAGCACCTTCCAAATTCACACAGTTCAAGACCCCAGGTATGAGAAAACTATAACTGTGATAGATCAGTTTATTAATGCAAACTTGGATGCACATTTGAAGGTCATTAATCAGGGGTAGACACCAACGCTGGCCCGGGAGCCAATGGCCAGTAGTTTTGGGTCCGGGCCCGTAGTTTTCAGACTATTTGCCTTGCTATGGGCCCGGGTGGCCCATAGCAAGGCCCTAATTTTGCTCTACATGCCAGTTTTTACGGCTTGTGAATCGGACCATTATGAAGGTTTCTAGAGAGTAAAACATTTGACTGTAGGCCTTAAGAAATATCCGGGCCTACAGCATTAATCCCGGGCCCACAACTTTCAGAAGCTGCTGGCCCGGGTGGCCCATGGTCTAAAATGTTAGTGTCTACCCCTGTTAATGCCCCAAGTTCATTTAACATGCTTGAACTGAGGATAACTTCTCAATGAAGGACCATGTATCAAGAGCTGGAAAAGAAAAAACTCTGCACATCCTGGAGAGGTTTGGCGTAAGTTTTGTCACAAACCATGATAGATAAAGACCAAGTCAAACAGCCAAAGATGGGCTTTCAGTGAAACTAGATGGGTCAGGGAACTACCTCTCAGTATTTGTTAGCCTTGCACCCAGGTCAAAGGAAGAACAAAGGAGAGAAACCAAAACAAGGTTTTTCCAGCATGACCTACAGTCTGATTCTAGTACGTATCACACAGGCATGGTAACCAAGGGGGACGGGGGGGGGGGGGGGGGCATGTCCCCTCCCTCCACTTTTGACCAACCCCAAAAAAGTTAAATCCAAAAAGGTCAAGGAAAAAGGGGTCAAAAAGGTCAATATACCCCTCAGTCCCCCCTACTTCAAAACTGCTTGCCATGCCCCTGTATCATTCCAGTATGTATTGTCTCTAAGCAATAATGTGAACTCATGTATGCTATCCAGAAGATGCACCATGAAGACCTTATTAGACCGCAATGCGCTACCTCAAAAGAGGCCTAGAAATCAGGTAGTACTGGACATGTTTTTAGACCACGATATTATGTAATTTTCTAATAGAACATGACTTCCTCAGTTCCCAAAAAAAAGTTCTTGACGGGGTACAGCCTCGTTTGCCCGTAATGGCCGTTTCCATGGCAACCACCTCAAAATAGTGGATATGGCTGTAAAAAGTGCACATTGGCTGTCCATAGGGCTATTTGAGTTTTACCTACCCCCCCTAAATCAATGTTGAGCTTTTATCTGGTCTCATCATGGGGTTGCTAGGGAAAGCGGTTGCCTAGCAACAGACATTCTATGTGGGAATTCCCTAGAAACGAGAGGAAATATCAATGAGATAGCTAATCTGTCCATATCTAATTCATCAAAACTGACCCCCAAGAAACAATAGTGATATATCCTTGTTGACATGGTCCATAGTTACCTAGCAACAGCAGATATCTACCTAGCAACCAGCGTTAACTACCAATATGGCTCAAAAAATCACATTTTGGCTCTCCATAGGACCATAAAAAGTTGACCCACCCCCACTAAATCAACTTCAAGGTTTCTGATGGCATTAATGCCTTGTTGCTAGGGTGAGTGGTTGCCTAGCAACAGCCATTCTATGCTATAATTCCCTAGTTACCATGGAAAATATCCATCGGTGAAATAATAAGCCAATACCCACTCCATTCAAATTGACCCCCATGGGAAAATGGTCATAAATCTATGTTGGTATAGGGTTGATTCAGGTAAAGTGGGACACCTAAGCCATACTCTGACTTCATGTGCCATTTACACATTTGGTACTTATAGTAGAAAATGTCAAACACATCAAATAGTTTCAGTATCTACTCCTTAAAACCAAAATATAAAAGATATATGAAATACCTTAGCCAATGTGGCCTAAATAGCCCATTTCTTAGAGATGCCATTTCAAAATTGAAGCGTCCCACTTTACTTGTATTTTTGGTAAAGTGGGACACTTGCTTCATGTAAAGTGGGACAATTGATAAGAATCGACCCCCATGCTTTATAATCCATATGACAAAAATGGTAAATGTCAATTTTTGAAGGTGAGATATATATTTTGATGGACTACATCAAAAACACTAAGGAAATTTATGTAGGGTCCTTTACAGGATGAATCAAGTACACAGAGTATAATTGCTAAACTGCCAAAATACTGTGCATCTGGGCTTAACTTTGGGCAAGGCTACACTACATTATGTTACATGAGAACATATTTGTACCCTAACAGAATCTCTATCTTCAAATTATTTTACAAAGTGCTAAATAATGTTATGCACAATTATATAGCTCATACTCTTAATTGTAAGCATCTAAAATGAAATGTTTTGTTAATGAGGTAGTAATGCAGGAGCATTTCAGGGGTATATTAATCACTATAAATAACTGTAAATGGCAATAATTTCTATAAATCGTAAGAAAGTAGTATTGGTTAATGATTTCTATGGTTTTAGCCTCAAAGTATATCAAATACCAATTCGAATGAATATGCTACAGATTTTACCATTTAACATCATAATGTATGATTAAAAATTATTGAAGGTAAGAAATCTCACAATAATTATCTAAATTATGATGGAAGTCAATGGTTCGCTGATGGAAGTCAATGGTTCACTCATCTAAATAATGATCATCAGTTAAGTCACTTGATAGACCACAATCTGGAGCACTAACAAAGCCCTATTCTGGCTGTTATACTTAATAATTTGGTATTATTTACACAACTAAGTATTGTGATGATATTTGCTATGATATTTCTTCTCCTTATAAATCAAAATATAGGCATATGGGGTAATGCTACTCTGAGAAAGGGGATTAATATAGTGTCCCACTTAACCTGAATCTGCCTGTCCCACTTTACCTAACACTTTCAGCTAAAGTGGGACACTTGCATTTAAGGTCCCAGTGTACTTCATTTCCATATCTGACTAATAAAAAAATATCAAGATGTAAAGAAGCAATATATGTATCTAATATTTCCATACATTTTGAAATATTATGTTACTATTCTTAGTACCACTACTAACAAATAATTTTACTATTTCTTATGTACATCCGAATTTATAGCGGCAAAAGCTCTTCACCCATATCATGTCGAAATTTAGAAGGTATAATTACCTCTTAATGTTGGTGAGATGGGTACAATTAAGAGCGGTCAAACATATATTTCTAAGAAAAAAATAAAATTTTACACCCCGGAAAGAAATCAACCCCTAAAAATGGCCTTAATGTTAATTGTCCCACTTTACCTGATGTCCCACTTTACCTGAATCAACCCTAGTCCATGGTTGCCTAGCAACAGTAGATATCTACCTAGCAACCATTTTGAAATGCGTTATTTCACCAGACTTGATCATAGTTATCCTGAATACTGGTATATGGCAGTATTTAGGGTGGTATCTTAAGTTTTCTGACATTATCTAGGAAGAATGTGAGGCTCTGTGACGGTATCTAGGAGGCATCTCAGGATGCCTGACAATGTCAAAGAGGTATAAAAGAATATTTAACTGTATCTAAGGGTTATCTCATGTACTCTATTGTGTATCTTTGGGGTATGAGAGATGTCTAACTGTGTCTAGGGTGAATATTAATAAGCTAGAAACCAGAGCGATTATCATTAATAGAGGTGATGTACTCATACCTACACCCAAATGGGTCCACAGGATGTCAATGATGCCATGTTCTTGTTGCTATGGTCCATTGTTGCATAGCAACAGTAGATGCCTACCTAACAACCAATGTTAAATGTGTGTTATACTAGCTTTTGCCAAAGCGGCTTTGCTCACTACTGCCTTACAGTATCTGTATGAGGTGCTGAGGCTGCCTGACAGTATCTAGGGCGTTATGTCAACCTCCCAGGCATTATCTAAGAGATACCTGCATTTGCCTAACACTATCATATTGGAGGCCCCTTAATACTATATAATAGTATCCATAGGCCATCTATCATTACCTTGCAGTATATGGCAGGTTGTTGGACAAATGTGATTTTGCCAGACATATAAGTCAACTTAGGTAGCCTAGGAAGAATGTCGCCAGTGCATGAGAGTATGTGGATAGAGCAAGTATTTGGATACCACACAAGGATGGATCCAGGTGGGGGACACGGGAGGGGCAGGGGGGGGGGCATCCCGCCCCCTATTGCTATAGATTTGGTACTTCAAATAGTACCAAATCAGTGTTATACTGGCATTTCATCCAGACCTATAACAGCACAGTACATGCCCTGACCCCAATGTCTGACTCTAAAGAGCAGCATGGGGTTCACTTGTTGGTATGGTTTTATACATAAAACCCAACTACCAAAGACTAGGAGCAAGTCTACACACTCTGTTCCTATGTCCTGACCACCCAGGGGACTTTACCCCACCACCACCACTTAGGCTTCTGATGAGACTACTTGTCGAAACCCCGTCTACATGACACGCACAGTGACATTTATTAATGTCCTTAAAATTGACCCTGCATACAGGATTCAATTTTTTAGCACTCAAAAACAAAATAACTTTTGTGTTTGGGTCAGGTATAAGTCTACACCACCTGTAGGTTTATGCAACCGGCCTCCAGTCAACCCCAGCTCCAAGCAGGGGTATAGACCCAGTAGGCCTACCTGTGCTAGTCATGCTTCCACCTCCACCCACAACACTGGTGGGAGGAGAGTGTTTAACACTCAAGTGAGTTTTTGTGACATGTCAAGTGCCTGGGAGCTGGTATAAATACAGCCCTAGCCTGTGCTGTTAGTCAGACGTAGGTCAAGCAGTGGTTCTACGCCCCGTTTGCTGGTCCCGCGACCAGCCCCACACCTATTGCTATAGATGTTTAATATAATTGGGTCTAATACCATCAGAACATTGCCTATATCAAGCCCCCCCCTCTTTCTCAAGTTCCTAGATCCACCCCTGCCACAGATTTGCCAACACAAGAGAATTGACAGGATAGCAGTGGCACGCCTGTTATTCCTGTAAACACTGTCAAGAATCTATGGATTGAGGATACCTCTGCCGCAGAGATCTAGTGCCATGACTATTGGTGTGAACATGATACTGCCACTTTGAACAATTGGAATCAAAAGGGGTCTTTTCAATAAAATCCATTACCATAAAACCTTGCGTACAAGCCGCGGCTAGTACGTGAGTCAAATCGGTGGTGCGGCTCATAGCATCAGCCGAGGGTCAGGGTGTGGCTTATACACAAGTTTTTGCTACTATGGTACAGTATCAAAAGTCACCATAATCAGATCGACAGTGAAGCTTATGGCAACAGCACAAACTCTAGGTGCGGCTAATACACAGGTTAGACTTATACGAGAGATTTTACGGTAACATTGGGTCTAAAGGTATTCCAGAGACTGATGTCATACTTCAACACATTCTAGTAGCAATCTAATTGTAATAAGCCTTTAACTGGGTTAAGATAATGTAAGTATGTTCTTTTATCAAATTATGGGACCAGACTGATACGGTACCTAATTACATGCAAAGGGGGGGGGTGTCAGCAGATTTGTGACATACTTTTTTAGGGGGTGTCGGAAGAAGTGTGACAAAGTGTGACATGGGGGTGGGGGGGTGTTCAAAATGGCCCAAGAAAGCGTAGCATACTTTATGGACGGCCCCTTACTATGCACAGTGCAGTTGTTTAAGCTCAAAGTTATATATAAAGTGACGTCTTTGACCGAGTAGAGTGAAATAATAGTACTGTGCTGTACTATGCATAGTATGGTCAGTATATAAATATAACAAAATAGACTATGTTTGCTATAAACGTGTATGAACATATGGGTGCACTATTTCCCCGCTTTTCTTACTACATAGACCTCATTTCTGCTATTCTAATGCTGCCTGGTTAAAGACTACACCCGGTCAAAGACGACACCCGGTCAAAGACGACACCAGGTCAAAGACGTTTCAACTGTTACAAACTCATGAGACTGAACCCTTGTGTTAGATCAAGCCACCTTAGCCCCAACCCAGTATGTAAGTAGTATATGGAGAATGTGTTAGATCAGGCCACCTTTGCCCCAAACCAGTATGTAAGTAGTATATGAAGAATGTGTTAGATCAGGCCACCTTAGTCCCCATCCAGTATGTAAGTAGTATATGAAGACATGTGTTATAGCAGGGCGCGGTACCATGCCCTCAGAGGTATACCTATCACCACTAATGCATGCGTGCTTTAATTGAAACTTTAATCAAAACCTACTCTACATATGGCTACAGTGAACCAGCAAATAGCTATTGAGCATTTTTCCACACTGCACCATCTGACATGCATATCTCTGACACAAAGGGACCTTTTGTGAACTACGTGTGAATGTAGAGTTCAGCGTATGGGAAAACGTTCTGATTGAGTACATAACGAGTATTAACAATGTGAATGAAAGTATGTCGATCATTGTTAATGGGGCCCATGCACAAAAGTAATAAGTTGAAATAGAGATAAAATGAAAAAGACTTTTCCCTCTAGGTTCCTGAGAAGAGGAGAGGGGTGAGTAGTGTGTAAGTAGTTTATATGGAGACATGAGCATTATCAGGGTAGATGCTGCACGTTCATGGATCTCATGTCCCATACTGCGCCCATGTGCTGTGGGCAATAACAACCTTTCATTTCTTTACAGCGAAACATGTGGGATGTCTACCAACATTTCACCTCAGGCATAAGGTGCTGCCATCTGCAGGTGCACCACGAACTATTGCTATGTCATAAACTATATCCAGTGGTTGTATATATAACTGTTGTAACTTCTTAAAATCAATTAACACTGGTGTTAAAAACGCAAAGCTTAAATATATATATAATTTCATGATGAGCTCGTCCCTAAGATAAGCCATATCGCTTAACTGCACCTTTAATTGTTGAATTATGATAACAACTATAGTATTGTGCGTCCTTTTGTTGAGTTGCCGTAGCAATAATAATCATGATACAAATAGCCGTGACTGTGCAGGCATGTGGGTTATACTAATACATGTACACCCTCTGTGTCTAGCGGTTACTCAGTACTTGTTTGATGATGTCAGGGTATGACATGCATCTTTACATGCATCCATGTTTGTCTATTTGTTTATCAGCAACATGGTCCTTATATAGGAGATGCTGTGATAATGTACCACAATGTGCCAGCCGATCACATCATGGTACATCGTCACACACATAACACCTGCCACACAGACAGAGGAAACAGCGTCAAAAGGGAGTCCAGGTTGCCTCCAGAATGACTCCCCTGTTTAGGGTAGTCCAGGTTGCCTAAGGGAGCCTACACCCTCAGAAAAGTGAGAGTCATTGTCGCTAAAACTACCATCACCTGAGACTCAGGTGAGGGTAGTTTCAGCGACAATGACTCTCACTTTTCTGTGTGTGTAGGTGACTCCCTGGCTGACCTAAGGGAGTCATCTGGGGGAGTCATATGACCCAGAGAGCTATATGACTCCCCCAGGTAACTCACTTCCAGTCAGCCAGAGAGTCGCTTAGGCTCCCTTAGGCAACCTGGACTACCCTAAACAGGGGAGTCATTCTGGAGGCAACCTGGACTCCCTTTTGACGCTGTTTCTTTTCTCTATGCAGGTAGAGGAAAGTTATATTACACCACCCCTCACCTGCTCGTTGCACTGGTCCCGTTGACCCTTTGAAATCACCCCTGTGAGACTGGGAACTAATAATTTATATAATTCAACCTGGCATCCACTGGTTACTCACCATCTCACGATATCCGCCCCACCCAAACCATGCAGCGCCTTCTTAACTGACGGATAGTTTATAGGGTAGTCACGTGGGAAATAACGTTATAATGCGAGTAGGCTGCATCAAAAGGTAGTGTGTGTGTGTGTGCGTGGGTGGAGGAGATAGACAGAGAGCGCGAGACAGACAGACACAGAGACAGACAGACATAGAAAAAGGGATGGGGGCAATGGTAAAATATGACAGATAACCTAACATTAGGAATAGAATCTGATAGTAATACGAGCCAACTCGACCGAGATGTACATTAGTGCAATATCTGATAAGGCGTCTAATGGGTGGGGCTTATCGAAACAAACACTCAAATGGCTTCCATAAAACTTGTTAAAGGGGCATTCTCACCACTCGCACTTACCACATAGCAGACTTGAACAGTACTAGAACTGTGAGTGGGATACGCTCGGTGATTATGCCACTTTAAATTCGTCAGTTCCGGGAAACACGCAAGGCCACGCCCAACTCTTGAGTATTACTAGGTAACCCAGCAGTACAAAATGAAATTGAGTTACCATTTCCAATTCATTTAGTTCAGTATTTCCGACAAATTAGACATGAGAATATTTAGTATTTACAGCCTAAACCTGAGACAACCATAATCAATGGTAGCCATTATTAATCTAAATGTATATACCAATAAAAGCTAATTAATGTATTTTCTGGTTTCTTTCCTTAATGTATGTAGAAACGTGTGGCCATTAGAGTCTCTCCCAGACAGCCTTGTTAAAGACATAGAACTTGCTGACCCGGCAGCAACAGTCGGGTGCAGGCAAGACAGGTACTCAGCGCTTTATATACGGCGGCCGGGGGTTTAAATTCGGTACAAGTTCCTTGGTTCCTACAGTGAAGAACAAATCGTTTTGATATCTGCCCAGAGTATGTACAGCAGCAGTGTTCTATGTATGCCCAGAACAGTGGCTTCCGATGTTAGGATGATAGGATCGGTCCATTCATGATACATTGGTCCAGTTGGTGTTATCAACCCAACACTTTAATCTAGATAACACTCTCTATAGGAACAAGACAGTGTTCACTGAATCAGCCTCAAACATTTTCATAAATAACTATGTCATTCTACTGTCCCAAAAATCTTACACCATTCAACTGATATTATCCTCAACTTTATGAATTAGGCCCCTGGTCCCTTAGTGCCCCATGTATTCTGGTAGTTCTGTGAATGATACACGGGTACATAGACCATAGATTTAAGACCGTAATGACAGACCGTAGGATGTGTAAGTAGTACATGGCTTCTGTTTTTGGCGCAGGCAGTGTAATGTCTGTATACGTTGCAGTACCCGGTATATTATTGTCTTTACACGTGACGTAGCGTTCATTTTCATCGTCTTAATTCTCACTTCCCATCATTTTCCTGAATTGTGAAAGTTGGACAAATATTGGATGTTTGGTATCATAGCCTACCTATCTGCTGATACGGTCAGGAATTCAATGAGGGGGGGGGGGGAGAAATAACTTAAATTTCCCGACCAACAAAACAAGTACACACAAAAGGTGCTAACAAATAACAGCTCTTTCTGGCACATGTTCTATGAGTGGAAAAATAATTAACAGAAACTTGTAAAGCGCAGAATGTGGCAGCAGCGTGTTCCTTATCATGGAGTTGGCAGCACTCACCCCACGCCCCGACCCCCGCACCCCCTGCCACCTCACATGGCGTGCACGCAGCGGCCATACTGCCCCAAACTAGGGGGGGACTGGTGGTGAATTACTGCGTCATGGAGTAAAACCAGCCCCACTGGCCGCCCCACACCCCGTGCAAGTTACAGGATAAAGAGGCGTCATTGACCAGCTCACACACATGGTACAACCTCCACCCCGGCCCAGGGACACTCTGCTACAACTTGCAGTACATGTATAACTATAATAGTGTCCCGCTATATACATTTACAGGCTCAGTGGAAGGTGGCCATTATGACATTATATAGGCTCTATAGTATACAGCCGATTACGGCATTTCCAGTATAATTCACGTATACCAAGGCCGATCCTTTCCCAGTGGACGGGGTCATAACGGTGTCATTATCTACACCAGGGATCCACGTAATCGGGTTTGAACAGTTCTGGATGTAACCACTTTAGAAAGGCTGTATATGGCGCCATGTTAGCTGTGACCAAAGAGTAGTTCTATATGTTTTTAACTCATACTTGCATTTCGTTCCCTTGTGTATACAATTAATTCCATTCATATAGTACATTGGTTCAATTATGAAATACACTGGACAGTATTGATTGACATAGTGCCCAGGGAGGTATCTTGAATTAGAGGTGACTCTAAAATACATACACATATAGGTGTACACCACTCCTCTCCCAATGGGGCTGAATGATGACCCATATCTCTCCAAATCATGACCATACTTCCTGGTTCCTGGTTGGAGCTAGTATCTGGGACGTAGTGACACGAGATCAGAAAAGAGTGCTATGACACAAACTACGCCAGCATAATCCTAACCCATCATCCCACTGTATGACACTAATGTACTGTGACAGAGACGGCTCTTTGCGTGCACCATACATGCATGGAGAGTGGCCACGACCAGCCCAAGTTCTCAGAGGTATCCTACGCGTGATGTCACGTCACAGGGCGTCAAAGGTTTTCTGTAGTTTCAACGTGAATGTAGAGAAATGACACGTAATAATCTCCATAGGGGGCAGCTGCCGATAATCTGTGTGGGTTTGAGCTGATAGTTTTCCACTGTAGACAACTTTATAGGCCTGTATATAAAAGGTAGCAGTTACTACATATAGAGCAGCTACAGGGAGTCAAGAACAGGAACACTTTTTGAATTGGTAAGTGAACTGAACATTTGGATTTTGAGTTCTGGCCCCAAAACTATGATTTTGTCATAAATTTAATATAGTATAACTGACTTTTATCTCATATGGGTCTCTTGATAACAACAAAGTCTATCCTTGCCTGATACATTTAACCAAATATGGTGGCCTTAATTGCTATGGCGAATTTGCTAGGAAAGAAGTGAAAATTTAGAAATTTCACCATTTTAGAATGCTTGATGCCATGGCAACATAACTCACTTTTTCAATTCTTTAACGAAATATTCATAATGATTTTTTATGATGTATTGGACTTAAAGCTATAGATGAAGTTTTCTTTACCTTTTACCTATTCTTAACGACTGGAGCTATACATAGAGCTAGTACATGGGTCAGAAACAGGAACACTTTTGAAATACCATAAATTGTAGTGGTTTATTTTGGATACACAGTTGCACCATTAGCCGCCCGGCATGGTGTCGGGCTCTCTGTAGGAGCTCCCACACTGAAAAAGTAAACTTGGCTCCAGGCTCTTCTGAGCGACTGTCATAAAATAAACAAGTTAACAACTTGTCTAAGTGACAAGGAAGCAGGTCTTCTAGCTGGAGATAAAAGACCCACTTGGCATGTGCCAGCACTAAACCCCACATTTGCCAGCTCCAGATTCTATTTGTGGGATGGTAACCTGATAGGTTAGACAACTTTTGACTTGTTAATTTTATGACAGTCACTTAGATGCGTCTTGAGACAAGTTTTTCACCTGTGCACCTTTCCTGTCAGTCGCAGTCCTAGCTTTCTCATCATCAGGTTCAGTTCATAGGTTCACCCCCCCAGGGTTTTTGGTTTATCTGCACTATTTGTCTGGCCCATCGATTGTATCAATCAATTGTTACACTTCCTGATGCCCCACTCATCTCATCACATAGCACATCTAGTATATAACATACATCTATCGACCCGTACTGTCCATATAATAATGTATACAATTGTATCATACATATAGGCCAAGCGTATCGAAAACATCATGGATTCTGCATAAACATCTCACTTACTGTAAATGCAGAATAAATACAGTTTGGACACGCACATGAATGATAGGTATGTTCCGCTAAACGTAAACGTATCCGGCTTTACAATGTAGAGATCAGCATGAATGGCGTGTTTGTAATACTGGTGTGAGAGGTGTGTCCCAAAAGGCTGCACCACATGTAAACAACACGGTGCCCTGCAGAATAGGCTCACCTGTCCGTCTGCCTTAGATATTGGTGAGATTAAAAATGACAATAAATGGACCACGAATGGATACCGACCACTCTCGTGATTGATGTCATTCCTCAATACATTGTAGTACACATACATGTACCACACACATTCAGGGGACCACAGACATACAACTTGGTCTGATATTTTTACATATATATTCATTACTGATTCCATGCACCCCACACTAGTGTGGCGGGCCTTTACTGGTCCCCTATAAATCCATAACCCCTTAATGTGAGGTCAAACAAAGAGATTGAAGGCAGGCTTAAAATGGAAGTACACATGTTATTCCAAGCTCCAAAGTGAGTGTGCATGAGGTTGGACTCTATATGTGTGGGAGTATGGGCCATTGCATATGCCCCCTCTGAGGAGGCTCATCAGACATCTGACAACCTGAACATAACTGAGCACATTCCTTATGCAAGCACTAACTTAACCTACCCAAGTTAGCTGCCCAGGGAGGTATATCAGCTGCAAACATACGAGGAGGTGTGGTTATGATTTGGTGGGATATATATTAGATAGACTACACCTGGACAAGGTTCTTCCACATACCCACTGCCCCACAGGGTCAAGACGAGGTGTTACACCGAGTCGATGACCAGTGGGCAGTGGGTACTATAGCGATCTAACGTGACAGGTAGCGCCATCTATGAAACTGACTCAGGTCAAATGAGGAACTAATCTGAACTGCTGCACTGGTTCCTGGTCCGTGAGAAAGCTTCCTGGAAGGCCCCTGTGCATGAAGATCTCTCTTTGTGTAGTTTATCTTATGGTTTGATATGTTGCAAACTATTTACTATTAAAATATCTGGGATAGTTTAAATGGGAGATTATCCCAAACTGATGCTCCTACTAGAAGGACAAACATTGCCACTTCCTATATCAAACAAACCAGAGTTGTATTACGTACAACTTCCCAGTTATCACTCACAGTTTCGTCTGCTCAGTCATATACTAGATTGGCTGTCACTTAGTCAGAGCCGGAGGGTCACAAATTGCATGCACATGCACCCCTTTGTTGCATATAGTATTAGTAATGTGTTTCTGCTAATAACATGGGGGTGGATGGCTAAATTCGACACGGCGACATGGCCATTTCTTAAAATCGACAGGCCTAGTGACATGCGACATGGGGTTTGAAATGATAGTGACAGGGGACATGAGCAATTCTTAAAATCGACATGGGACATGGGGATTATTAAGCGACATGGACATGCGACATGGCCATTTCTTAAAATCGACATGCGACATGGGGGGCCCCCCATCTACACCCCCAATAACAGCTCGATTCCTTCCCCTTTCAAGCGGTTGTCTTTTTTTTACCCCCACCCCCCGCTTCAAGGGGTGAACTAATACCCCCCACCCAATGCACCGCCCCCCTCTTTTGAATAGGAGTGGTAATTAATTATTTTGCATAATCTGGGTGCTGTTTCTCCACAAATTTGTAGAGGTCCGCAAATTTGCGGAGGTCCATAAATACACTGTCCATATATTTATGGAGCTCCATAAATATATATGGATGTCCGTAGATATATATGGAGGTCCGATTTTGTATGCTTAAGTACTAGACAACGATTTTATTCATCATTTTTATTTTCCACAAATTCTTGGAATGTGTATTTGACAAATTTGCCTGCAAATTTGTGGAGGTCCGCAAATTTGTGGAGAAACAGCGCCCGGGGGAGTGTTAATTTTTAACAGCAGGGGCATGGAGATTTTGGTGCTTGCACACCCGTTTAAGCATATTGAAAGGGTTGGCTGAAAACGAGAAAATCTTTTAGTTTTACCCCCGCCCCCTTCCCTCATATTGGTTGAAATGATTAAACCACAGCCTTAGTCCACAAGTCTATCCAGATGGATGCAAAACACAAAACCAAACACTGTAAAGTTCAATTCATGGTATTTATTGCAAGCATTAATACAGTCTTGATGTACAACAATATCTGATTTTCAACTGAAGGGCCAACAATTTTACTCTCCGCAAATGGCCTGCAATAATTCACACCTGGATGGTGTTTCTCAACAAATATACGGACGTCCGTATATTTGCGGCCGTCCATAAATACACTCTCCATATATTTATGGAGCTCCCCAAATAAAGACCTATATGTATTTTTGGTACTTAAGCATACAGATACGGACCTCCATATACATTTGCGGACAATCATATATATTTGCGGAGCTCTATAAATATATTTGCAGACCTCCGCAAATTTGCGGACCTCCGCAAATTTGTGGAGAAACAGGACCCTGCAAGACTTTATGTAACATAATATGGCTAGAGGATGGTTTGTTGGTGAGTAATTGTAAATGAATTAGAAGCTGACATCAATTTTCTTCATTACCGATATATTTTTCCAATTTCTGTGATGTATTATGAATAGTTGTAATTTTATTCTGTTTCGAGCATTAGTTATTCCATCAAGGGTCCGATTATTCTGTTTTGGATGAAAATCTGATTTGCATGGCAACACAATGGCTGTGTCTCACGAACTTGGGCCAGTTGTTTGGAGGAATAAAAAAGATTATCACTATTACGGTCTCGATGTTTTTGATTCTATTGATCTATATCAATACAGAATAACAGTTAAAATACAGTGATACATTGGCTTTTTCGCTGAAAACGGTCGGCTTTCTTTTGGGCATTTCAAGATGTTCCCTCACAACATATGAAATTCCCAAACTTTTTCAACAAATCTGTTTTTCCCTGACTAATTTTGAAATTCCCTGACTTGAAACAAATACTTTCTTCCTGAGGGTGGCAAACCTGGGGGCTTTGGGGGTCATTTGTAGTGGCCCCCAGGGGAGTGTTAAGATTGATTATTTAGCATGATTGTAATGAAACACAACACCAAAGGTAAGATTTTATTTGTCTAAATCCCTGGCACACGCTGGTGCCTGGCTTCTCATCCCTGACAGGCTCTCATCTCTAGAAGGTGTCAGTTTCTGGAATAATAAACACATTACTGTAAACTTTTGCATATAACCTGTGAAGTACACTGAACTTTAATTAAATTAATTAACCAACTGCAGCTGTCAGCTCCTATAATTCCTGCTTATGTTACTCACTGACACAAATTGAAGTAGATTATTTATTTAACACCTGTTAACTCTTGATTTATTAAGGATTATACAGCTCCTAATGCCTACTTCGTAATAACCCCCTCCCCACCCAATCCCCATTGATACTTAGGCTAGTATGAAATGTGCAGGTGTCACACATTGGCCGGCGTCCTGGGACGGCAGGTTTCTGTCGCTGTGATGTGGAAGTTGCTGGCAGGTAGGGACCTACAGGTACTTCCCGCAACAAAAACAGAAAAATAGAAAAGTGATCAACAAATTTTCAGGTTTTTTCAAGTTTTAACAAAAAAGTGACCTAGTGGCCTGGGATAATTTCCTGGCAAACTGTTACAATATTATATACGAATCATGGTTTATGACCTTGCCACTCTTGGACAAAATTGGTATAAAAACCCGATTTCATGACCTGGAGGCCATAATTTCTGTGACTTTCCGACATTGGGGGACCTCTGTGGGCCCTCTGCCGGGCCCTCTGCACACCCATGTACGGTTTTGACCGCCCCCCCCAACTGATTCAAATGATTCTGCCCCCCCCTATGCTGCATCCCGACGGTCCCCTATAGTGTTAATTAATTATGATGTATTCCAATTTACACCAATCAAAACATATTGCATTTCCCCTAGGATATTAGGATGACTACATTCATATTGACAACAATCTACGTGTGACAGCATAGGCATAGGCCTATTTGCAGATGTCCGCAATGCACATTCCATAAATTGTGGAGAAAATAAATATAGCTGTATACAGGGTTTTTGACTAGTTTTTCGATTTAAAAACTCTGATATCGGGTTGAACATATCACATATGGCCCGGCCCCTGCCCCTTGACACCGGGGCGATGTGTCGGCTACCCAGTCCCAGGCCCTTTCAGTAACAACACACTGCAGCCTTCCAGCCGGGGTCCCGTGCATTTACACCCGTGCAATTACAGCATTGTATGCATAGCTACACCTCTATCTTGTAGGCCTACTACTAGTACATGAATCTCAAGGAATGGTGAAAACACTTACCTATTTGTGGATAGAGGACATCATGTTGTGATGTGTCAGCATTTTTTTTCTTTGCCCTATGAGTATGACGGCACTTAGCTGTTGATAAACACTGCTGGTGCCTATGAGCATAGAAGGGTGCTGAGGTAACCAGCATATCTCATCGGATCTCACTCTTGCAACGTAACTTCCGACGTTACCTTGGCTCTGAGCACGGAATTTCTCATGAGACTTCAGGGTAACATCCGGTAATATGGCCGCGCATACGGACAAACCAGATTCATCGCTATAGTATGTGGAAGAGCCCTGGCCAGGTGTAGTCTATCTGACTCAACCCTCGGTTATGTTAGGGTATACGATATAACCAAGCCAAGGTGCGATTCCTTTGTCTTAGCCGTCCACCGTGGGTTAAGGGTCATTATTGAGCCCCTGGGAGGGGAGTGGTGTAGATATCCATATGCTTTTTATAGTCACCTCTGTTATGGTACAACACGCTTAGGGCTACTAGTATAGCCACTAATGGTATGCAGACTACTGTAGTCATTGTCTAGGGCTGGTAAAGGTGCGCTACACGAAGACTCCACCTCCTCTATAATGCACATCCATCACAGTACCCTAGTAATCTGTGACAGATGGTTGACGGATGAGCATATTGCCTATAGTGGAGTACTCCTACGTGACTGTATGTCCACAACGGGCCCGACTCTACCATAACGCATGTACCCCCCCCCCCTTTTTTTTCGTTTTTGCTAACTACCAAGCCATGGCCATAATCCTCACCATATTAAAATTACAAGAGGCCTGAATCTGTTTTCCTACTTAGATATAACATTCAATAACTGCATGTCAAAGACGAAAATTTCATCTGTTACTTCAAGCTTTAAGTCAAAAATAAAACCAAAAGGACTTTTTCAACAAGCATTTTTTAAATTCTTATCCTTGTTCCTTCATAGACACATTACATATCCAGGTTTTTTTCAAAACAATCTGGTGAATAATATATGGTTTAACTGATTTCTTCCAGAAATGTGAAAAATGAGGAAAATAATTATTATATATCCCCTTGCATTAGCCATCCCAGCACAAAAGATAGCAAGGGTACTCCCAATTGTTTTTTGCCCAATGGATTCTATGGTTTCAAGGAACCATCTGTAATTTCTTTTAGGGGGCCTGGATCTGAATTCAATTAGGGTAGGATAGGGGCTTTAATCTTTGACCAAATGTTTTAGTTGAGTGAAACCCACTTGCAATAGAAATAATTTCGATATCTCGATATGCGTTACTAGCCCTAGTTGTTGCCACAATCCTTACTATCACAAATGATATAGGCCCCTACTGCTCCCATGTTGTAGATGAGGTTGACAAAGACAGTGTTAGAGATGACAGAGAATAAACATCTAAGAACATCACTATTGTCCATGAACTCTAGTGTACTAAGAATAACATAGGGGTTTTATTGTCAGATACTTAACACACCACAACGATAGCTAAACAAACCTCTCCCAGAAGATGAGAGAAGATCAAACAAGATCAGAGAAGATCAACGAAGATGGAAGAGGTTCAAGAAGTGTAACCCGCCTACTATATATAGGCCTATATATATATGGGCCTAGAGATCCCCTTAGACTACTGACGGAATACCATTCCATGACGTGCCACATCGGCCATTGAAGCTGGGCAATAACTGAAAGCAGGTAAGGCGGCCCCTAATCAGGTGTGACCGTGCAGGGGGGTGCTTTATTGCTGCCTAGCATGCAGCCTGCCTGACCAATCAACCGTGGAGCAGACCTGCGGCCCAGGCTGCTGCGTCACGCCCCGGTGAGCACAGACCCAGTCCCGCAAGGCGGCAGCAGTGTCTGACCGCCATACTACACAGACGGCCAACAGCAGGCCAAGCAAGGGTTAGCGTGTATATCTCTTATACGGATAACATCATTGTCGTCAGAGTGTATAAAACTTAAGTAAAGCCAACTGCCTGGGTGCAGCTAATTTGCGATTAGACATGGTTAGTAAATGACCCAACATGTGCGATCTGCCCCCCCCCACCACACACACACACTGTGACCAGCTCATCCCTCCTGTGAGGGAATGGGGTAGCATTGATGTTTTTGGAGGTGTGGTGTACATTTCAAATCGATTAAGGGGTTGATGTATGTATAGTAGATCGTGCAATATGCTTTCAGTACCGCTGCTACATCTGCGTTTAACGTTGGGTTTGCAAAAGTAAAGGTCTCTATTACAATAGTGAACTTAGGGAGTGGTCAATCTTTTAAGGGACAGGGGAGTTGGATGAGGGGGGGGGGCAAAAGAATCTATTTTATAAAGGGGTAAACTGAGAGGATAATGGACCCCTCTGGCAGGGCAAAGACGTCAATTATCGACGTCATCTATCGTACCTGTGTGAACCCTAAATCCGTGCGCAGTGGGAGCCGATAAGATGACCCAGCCTGAAAACGGCCTAATCTGAAGGTGTTTCAACAATAACTAGGTATCACGGGAGCTCAAACTTTATCGGTCATTCAAACATTGGTGTGGACCATTATATAAAAAGCTCACCGTGTCTGCTCTCAATAGAGCACGTATTCCACATGTACATGTAATACCCTTTTCAACTTGCCGACAAGACGGTTCACTGATATAGATGACCGTACATATATCTTGGTGTCTGTATAACGTGATATCACCTGGCGTCTCAATACAGGCCCTGTTGAAGATCTGTCATGTATGCACCTACATGGAAACGGGTGTAGCAGTGTGTATCTCTTTTTTCACTCTGTCGGGGAGCCAATTTGGTTCCGTTAAAACACCTGTAGGATATCCATTGTTACCCACCTACTCAGCACAAGAACACACTCGGCTAACTGAGTAGATGAGAGGAGGTTGGGATATGCACACACCTAATACGCAGATAGGTGGAAAGTATTGAATCAATCAGTCATCGACTCCCCCCCCCCTCTTCCCACCACAGATCCCCCCCCTGCATCTTGGCCTATATTAGTGTTAGTGCGTAAGCACTGATCTTTACCCATTTCCTTCACTCCTCCTCCAGCCGCCCAAGGGTCCCACTCCTCCACCTATAGCACCAACGTCCCTTGTTTTAAACTCATTTTTTAATCCTGATTAGTTATCTGCGTGTTAACCTGAGTAAGAGAGAGGAGGTTGAGGTGGAGGTGGGGTGGGGGGTGGCGGGGCTGAAGACTTTCCACAGGTGCCTTTGTTGTTCTGTTGTTATGTAAACAATAGCAGATCTGGGATCTATTCAGCATAGGTGTTTGAAGACGAAATTGATCGTCTGAAGATGGAAGATGGTATTCTGTCTGCCTCCAGGCCTTGTTGGGTGTGTTGCGTATCTGTCTCTTCAGTTCTGCAAGGGTGAAGTCCCCATGAAGGTCCTGGTCGTTTGGTGTGGCGCATGCTTCGGCTTACCTCTCCTCCCTCTTGGTTTTCATGCTTTGGAGCTGGTTTACTGGGGGTGGAATTTGACTGCCCACATGGACGAAATTTGAAGAAAGATTTGGGTAGCATACTTTATAATAAATGAGCTATTTTCGGCCTATTGCTTGGTTGGATCTTTTGCAGTTTCTTCCGCCAATGGAGGAAGAAACTGCGGAAGAACCAACCAAACAACAGGCCGAAAATGTCTCCATCCCGACCACCCAAATCACCACCCGATTCCTGCCCTACTTGTGGACCCCTTCTACCAGCCCCTCTGGCCGCTTTCCCTACACTACTTACTCCCATCTCCCAATTCATACCGTCTAGCCCAGGCGTTATGCGCAAGATTCAGGTGGAATCGTGCAAACTCGTCGTAAAAGCATGAAATTGGATTGGCTTAAAGTTCATGTCCATAGGATCAATTTCAGAGTTGGAGCCACCCAGAAAAACCATTATTCCTAGCAGAGCGGCCATTTTGTTTTGGCATCACTAAATCACACTTTTCCTGCAATAACTCCATATTTAGGTGTGTTACAGTGACAAATAGTTGAACCAGTCATGTCATACTTGAAGTCCATGTCCATATGATCAATTTCAGAGTTGAAGCCATCTGGAAAAAACATTATATCACCCATGGCAGCCATTTTCTATCACCATCAACAAAACATACCAATAAACACATTACCTTTATTTGATAATCAAAAAGTTATAAGATTGGGAAAAATAGGTGTGTCACTCATGTCATGCTTGAAGTCCATGTCCATATGATGAATCTCAGAGTTGGAGCCACCCGGAAAACTCATCATTAGAGTCATAGCAGCCATTTTCTCTTACCCATCATTAAAACATACTGAAATACATGTTAACTCAATTTATTGCAAATGCTGGCCTATTATTGGGACAAATCATCCAGTTGGACATGTCATGCTTGAAGTCCATGACATCATGATAAATCTGAGGGTTGGAGCCAGAGAACAGACTCATCAATACAGCCATGACAGCCATTTTGTTCTATCATCATAAAAACCCACATTTCGTTCAATTATCCAAAAAATAAACTTATTAAGGGGACAAATTATTCTGTCTGTCATGGTGTGCCCAAGGTCAGCGTCCATATTATGAATCCCAGTTACCCAGAAAGGCCATTGTTACAGTCATGGCAGCCATTTTGTTCTCCGATCGCTAAAGCATACCAATATACACATGCCCTTCATCGGACATTCAAAGAGGTATAAAATTGAGATAAATACTTCAGTCAAGCATGTCATTCTTAAAGTTCATGTCAATGTGATGCATCTCAGAGTTTGACCCACCCAGAAACTCCATTATTACAGGACAGGCAGCAATTTTGTTTTGGCATAACCAACTCAAATATTTCCTACAGTAATCCCACATCAACAAGGTGTATTATAGTCACAAATAGTCATGTGCACCTTTAAGTCAATGTGAATATGACAAATGTAAGACCTGGAGTTATCCTGAAAACCCATTATTATGACCATGCTAGCCATTTTGTTCTCACATCCCCAAAAACATACCAATATACAAATACTTAATCTGACATACAAAAGGGTATTCAGATAAACAGTCATGTCATGCTTAAAGTCTATGTGCATATGATGAATCTCAGAGTTGTGGCCATCCTAAAAATACATTGTTACAGCCATGGCAGCCATTTTGTTTTACCATCAAGTAACCCAAGAAGTAAGCAAATTATGTAGAAAAGTTGTTCTATTACTCATGTCATGGTCAAAGTCTGTGTCAGTATAATAAGCCTCAGAATTGCAGCCCCGGAGAATGCCCCTTATTACAGCATTGGCAGCCATTTTGTTCTCCCATCTCCCAAAACAAACCCCCATGCATATGACCTTCACCAGACCTATAAAGAAGTATGATATGGTGACAATTAGGCCAGTCAGTGATAGATTTATTAAAGTCCATGTCCATACAACTGATCACAGAGTTGGAGCCACCGAGCAATCCCATTATTACAGCCATAGCAGCCATTTTTTTCTAACATTATGTGATATTATGAAGACTTAACCCCTAATAATTACCATTCTTGTGAAATGCTGTGATGCATGGCATTGCTCTAATAAAGATTTGGCTTCGGTAAAGATAATGTGTACGTTGCAATGATGCCAAATGAAAATGGGTACCATGGCTGTAAAAATGGGTTTTCTGGCTGGCTCCGACTCTGGGATTCATCATAAGTACATGGTCTTTAAGCATGACATCCCTTACAAAACAAATTTTACACACATGATACTAACTTGTTGGGTAAATGAAAAAAATGGGAGTTTTAATACTGGAAGAACAAAATGGCTGCCATGGCTGTAATAATAGTTTTTTTTGGGCGGCTCCAACTCTGTGATTCATTATATGGACATGGGCTATGAGTATGACATGAGTGACTGACCTATTTGTCCCAATATTATACCTCTTTGTAGGACTGAGAAAGGTCATGTGTATATTGTTATATTCACGATTGGAGAGCATAATGGCTGATGGGGCTGTAAAAATAGGTTTTCTGGGTCACTGGAGGTCTGAGATTCATCATATGGACATGAACTTTAAGCATGACATGACTGACAGAACAGTTGTGTCAGCTTAATATATTCAAATGTTAGATTATTGAAGCATATAAGGGTTACAATGATGGTAGCACAAAATTTCTGCCATGGCTGTGATAATAGTTTTTCAGCGTGGCTCCAACTCTGGGATTCATTATATGGACATGGACAATGAGTATGACATGACTGACTGACCTATTTGTCTAAATATTATACCTCTTTCTAGGTCCGATGAAGGTTATGTGTATGTTGGTATATATTGGTGATGGGAGAACAAAATGGCTGCAATGGGTGTAATAATGGGTTTTCTGGGTGACTGCAAGTCTGACATTCATTATATGGGCATGGACTTTAACCATGACATGATCTACAGAACAGTTTGTCCACATAATAAACCAAAATGTTGGACAATTAAAGCAAGAAAGGGATTTAATTATGGTAGAACAAAATGGCTGCCATGGCTTTAATAATCAATTCACGGGGTAGCTCCAATGCTCAGATTCATAGTAATGCTATGGGCTTTGAACATGACATGTCAAACTGAAGTATTTTTCCTAATCATACACCTACATTCACCTTCAATTAAGATAATGTGTTTGCGGATACAGTTTTAATGATGGCAAAACGAAATGGCTGCCATGGCTTTAATAATGGGTTTTCCAGGTGGTTTCAACTCTTGCAGTCATCATATGGACATGGACTTTAAGCATGACATGAGTAACTGACCTTTTTGGCCCTATTCTATAACTTTTGTAGGTCAGATGAAGGTTATGTGTATATTGGTGTGGTTTGGTGATGGCAGAAGAAAATGGCTGCAGTGCCTGATATTATGTTTTTTTCGGATGGCTCAAAGTGTGAGGTTCATCATATGGACATGGACTTTAAGCTTGACATGATCAATTGACCCATTTCTCACAGTTATGCACCGAAAACATGGGGTTATTGTGACAATTTACAGATTCTGTGAAGCTAAAACAAAATGGCCGCCCCACATTCAATAATGCTTATTTTAGGTGGCTCTAACTCTGAAATTCATCTTATACTTTTGGACTTCAAGCGTGTCTGATTTCACGCTTCTAGGACCATTTGCACGATTATTTCACATATCGCCTGGGCTATATAAATATGGTCGGGGTCAGATGGGTATCTCTAATGAGGGGATGTATAGATTTGCCGTTTCTCAGGACTAACGCTCTGGTATACATACAGACATTTCTTTAGAGGTTTGAAGCTTTTTCATTGCCAAATCACAAAAATTACAATTCGTGGTATATACTATGACAATAAAATAATGATGATACTTTGCGGTCCGGGTGATAACAGTTTGGTTAATATAATTATCTTCCTATCTAATTCTCATTTATATCTATACTTTTCTGTATGGTTTTACTCATCCTGATAATACAGATGTGGACTGTCATCAATGTTGCATTGCTATCAGGAATTTCCGGTGATTTAGAAGTTTTAAAAATGGTTGAAATGTGGTGTATTGTGTGTCTCACGACCTTGGGCCATTGTTTTTGTCTCTGACCGGGTGCCAGCTCTGACCGGGTGCCAGCTCTGACCGGGTGCCAGCTCTGACCGGCCTGAATAAAATCGGGTTATTTAGGGCAGATGTAGATAGAATTTGTCTGAAATGGTTAATGGATGTTATAACGCTCTAAACTAGTCATTAGTTGTCCATTTTTATCATCATCTGCCCTAAATAACCCGTTTTTATTCAGGCCGGTCAGAGCTGGCACCTGGTCAGAGCTGGCACCCGGTCAGAGCTGGCACCCAGTCATAGACAAAAACATTGGCCCAAGGTCGTGAGACACAGCCTGTAGGTTGTGTTGCTCTGCTGGTTTTATTTGTATCCACAACATCATCATGTGTGGGACTACGCCACATACAACTATAACATACACTGCCAACCGTACTAAAATAGTAAAAATAACATAGCACTTTACATCCATGACATTATTGGAGGTTTGTATAGATGCATCACGTCCTAGGCCGGTGACAAAATGCAACAGCAAGCGTTCTCACAACGGTGCCAGTCAACCTAAAGGTAACATGCAAACCCCCATATTGTATCAAGATGGGTTTCAAGAGTAGGATATCTCCCCACAAGAAACAACTTCAAATCTGCATATCAATGGGCAACTTGCATGCTACATTGACAGGCCGCACCTCTGACGCTTATCATGGATGGTTGCCATGAGACCTCTGACCGAGACCTGCTGGTATATTCTAGAACTAGTACGCATATCTCACAACTGGGGCTTGCTGACTGCTGTGTCAGAATGCTGGTCTATCTAAGTGATGACTGCTGTATCAGATTGGCAGTCAACTCCTATTGCTGACTGCTGTGTCAGTCTGGTAGTCTACCTCTTACTGCCGACTGTTGTGTCAGCCTGGCAGTCTACCTCTTAATGCTGACTGCTGTGTCAGACTGGTAATCTACCTCTTAATGCTGACTGCTGTGTCAGACTGGTAGTCTGCCTCCTAATACTGACTGCTGTGTCAGACTGGTAGTCTACCTCTTAATGCCGACTGCTGTGTCAGACTGGTAGTCTACCTCCTAATGCCGACTGCTGTGTCAAACTGGTAGTCTACCTCTTAATGCTGGCTGTTGTGTCAAACTGGTAGTCTACCTCCTAATGCTGACTGCTGTGACAGACTGGTAGTCTACCTCCTAATGCCGACTGCTGTGTCAGACTGGTAGTCTACCTCCTAATGCTTACTACTGTGACAGACTGGTAGTCTACCTCTTAATGCTGGCTGTTGTGTCAAACTGGTAGTCTACCTCTTAATGCTGGCTGTTGTGTCAAACTGGTAGTCTACCTCTTAATGCTGGCTGTTGTGTCAAACTGGTAGTCTACCTCCTAATGCTGACTGCTGTGACAGACTGGTAGTCTACCTCCTAATGCCGACTGCTGTGTCAGACTGGTAGTCTACCTCCTAATGCTTACTACTGTGACAGACTGGTAGTCTACCTCCTAATGCCGACTGCTGTGTCAGACTGGTAGTCTACCTCCTAATGCTTACTACTGTGACAGACTGGTAGTCTACCTCCTAATGCCTACTGCTGTGACAGACTGGTACTCATTTCTATGGCAGTATGAGATGATTTTAGCAAATGGCGTCAGGGGATGATCGGGGTTGGGGGGGGGGGAGTTATTTGGGTTTAGTGATGTGACGAAACGTGACCTGGGTTATACCTAAATTACTACAGGACTGTAACTGGTTTGTACGTGTTCCCTCAAGGGGGCTTCCATAAAGTATGTACGCACGAAGGGGGGAGGGATGGAGGGTCTATTTTCTGAAAATCTTTGCATACATAGACCCTTTAATTTAATGCGTACCAGAATTTTAGGGGGTGGGGGTGAATTTTTGGAGAATATGTGCGTACATACTTTATAGAAGCCCCCCAAGCACTGGGTGTACACTGATACAGGCGATCATTTCCTGTTCCCGTTCTCCTCTCGTCACTTAGCTTGTTCCTTCCAAGCTATCATATATATAGGTGTTAGGTTACTGCCTAAGTCTCACGAGAGATTCCGTGGTCAGAACTAACATGGCCGCCCATACGGAGAGACCTGCTTTATCGCCATAGGCCAATATGCCCAAAATTGTGCCAGGCTGGTGGAGATTTTGACAAAGGTCGCAAAATAAGCGACATCATTTGTAATTGGAGGATGCTACAGGCAACCTAATACACGAATGTTCATATATATAATGGACTATGCTATCACCATGTGGCCATTTATATCGGTAATCGTGCACCCGATGAGAGGTGGGGTTGCTGTATATATTCAGACAACTATTCATATTAGAAACTGCGCCAGCTAGTGACAAAGGTCATTATTTATTATCCCGAACATTGTGAAATGAGCTGGTTATTATACTAATGGATGATGATGTGCCACTTTAGTGGAAGTGCAAATACATACATACATATATATATATATATATATATATATATATATATATATATATATATATATATATATATATATATATATATATATATATATATATATATATATATATGAAGAGTTTGGATGCAAAACGACATAAATCCATTTTGGGAGTTTTGAGATAAGAGCACATTTCTAATTCTGAAGAAATGGTAAATAGAGAATATTTTTTTCAATTACTAATGATTAATGGGCAATAAACAAAATATATAGAAATCGGTTTTTGAAATCCCTGATCATTATTGAATGAGAAAATGGCTAATTAAATGTGATTTTTCAGTTTCTTTGCAAAATGACATAAATCCAAAAGCAGTTTTTCTGTATTTACCCCTAAATTGGTAACAGACATTTCTTTTTTCTTTTTTTTCTTTTCTGGGTTGAGTAGGACATCAATGAATCACCAACATGTAATTATTTAAGATCCTTGCATCATATATCTTTGATTTAAATATATGCCCAATTATGTTTTTTTGCAAAATGACATAAATCCAAAAACAGTTTTTTTGCAAAACGACATAAATCCACATGATCATAAAATGTCACTTTTGTGTCCATTTTTCATATTTTTGTGAAGTAAGAGTGCTTATCTCGTTTTGAGATAATACCTTTAGCAGTAGAGAGCAACATCTTATGTAATAATGTTTATTTTAAACATTACACATGCAGGATTTAAGAGTCATACACACAAAAACAATATCTAGTGAGATGGAATTAAGATCATTCATCTGGAAACTGTTCTGTATATTCCCGATTTTATATGAAATACTGCTACTACGATGAATGAAATATGTTTGTATGATTATTGTTGTGACACATCAACATTACGTTTATTAATAATGCTCTTATTCATTTCTGTACAAACTATGTGGAAACGTTCAATTATATGTTGTATATAAAGGTTTTTGCCCAAACCTTGTAAAAAGTGTTCAATGATATTTCAGATAAAGACGATTTATTTTCTATTTAGACATATTCCATAACATTTTATATGTAAACCATTAAGAAATTTGGAATAACTTGAAGAGTTTCGTTGCAAAACGCAACAAATCCATTTTATGAGTTTTGAGATGACTGTACATTTCTTACGTTGAAGAATTGGTGAATATAATGTCATTTATTGAATTACTAATGATTAATGGGCTATAAATAAAGTACCTTCAAATAGATTATTGAAGTCCTTGATTTTTATTCTAAAAGAAAATCAATGATTTAAATAAATCTTTCAGTTTTCTTTTTCAAAACGCAATAAATCCAAAAATCGCTTTTCCCTTCTCTATCCATAACACCAGTAATGTTACAGGCCATTTGTATTTCTATATTTCATTTTCTAGTATTTTGGAACCAAACTCAAATTCCTCTCTCAGCCTTCTAGAAGGGCTAAATACTGTTCTAAATAGCAACGTTTGCTTTATGGACTTTATATAAACGTTAAAATAAGTTTTTAAACAAACATTCTGCGGCACATCGCGCACAAATGTTTGATAACAGTAACTTACGTCTTGTTGTTGCATGGGAAATTTGTTATGGATGTTTCTTTTCTGTGCTCCATGACGCTCTAGGCAAAAATTAAAGATAATGCACCCAAACATCTTTAATAGAATATAGGGTAGGATGTCGATTCTTCAAAAGTACAAAGACATTGAAAGGATAGCCCAGCTAACAAAAATACGTTATTTATGTCACTCCAACACCACAGCTTTGATGCTCTCCTGAAGGATTCACATATGATTATGTACTAGCTAATATAATTATACTGCTATGATTGGGCTTTCTATGGGCTTGATTTAGATGCTCAATCAGTGGTTTGAGCATTGATACTGGATGGTCACGTGCTTTTGAGCTTGTTTTGGCTTGATGTATGACTTCCTAGGTGTGCCAACTAAATCTCAACTTGGGCCAGCCCAAGTCCAAGTCGGAGCCTAAGCCCAATTTAGATACTATGCATTACTAAATGGGGACCCTTTAACTGAAGGTCTAATTAATGGACGACCATATTATACAATCCTAAAATATGAAAGTAGGGACCGGTTGGGGCCCGCTTGGGCCACCAATTGACATAGTGACATGGTAACATGTGACCTAGTTCAATACTTCCCTACCCTCGGCGCTTATACAACAGAGGTGCATATTCAAACACCCACATAGGCTATAGCTCATTGAGAACAGCATATTGTTTTAATTAATAATACAGACTGGTCCTTTGTCATCCTGATGCATAAATGTATGCATCATGCCGGCTTGATACTCTCCCGAATGAGGCGCTAATACAATGCCAGCAAGTAACTCGCAAGTACTGATGGCAAATAGCATGAACCTTGAGGTATTTTCCGGCACTTAAATGGCTGAATGAGACCGTGCAATGTAATGTACATTTTAAGTGATCATATTGATTTACCTTAGTATCCCTATGTCACATATATCCATTAATCCATCACCAGTCATTGTGTAGCTCCATGCTAAGCATCATTATAGATATAGAATGTTAGGTGGTGTTGCCCAAACAGACTGACAGTTACTGAGTTCGATGTCAGGTATGGCGTGCAGGCATAGTTTAGAAAGGCAGGTATACTTGGCTCCATGTTCATCAAAAGTACCAGCAGAAGTTTGCTGAAACGTGATCAATGACTTCTAGGAAGACGGTCACGAACAGCCTGCACCACACATCTACATTCAGCTGCAGCAAGACGGTCACGAACAGCCTGCATCACACATCTACATTCAGCTGCAGCAAGACAGTCACGGACAGCCTTCATCACACATCTACATTTAGCTGCAGCAAGACGGTCACGAACAGCCTGCACCACACATCTACATTCAGCTGCAGCGAGACGGTCACGAACAGCCTGCATCACACATCTACATTCAGCTGCAGCGAGACGGTCACGAACAGCTTGCACCACACATCTACTTTCAGCTGCAGCAAGACGGTCACGAACAGCCTGCATCACACATCTACACTCAGCTGCAGCAAGACGGTCACGAACAGCCTGCACCACACATCTACATTCAGCTGCAGCGAGACGGTCACGAACAGCCTGCACCACACATCTACATTCAGCTGCACCAATATCGTCACGAACAGCCTGCATCACACATCTACATTCAGCTGCACCAATATCGTCACGAACAGCCTGCATCACACATCTACATTCAGCTGCACCAATATCGTCACGAACAGCCTGCACCACACATCTACATTCAGCTGCACCAATATCGTCACGAACAGCCTGCACCACACATCTACATTCAGCTGCACCAAAACCGTCACGGACAGCCTGCATCACACATCTACATTCAGCTGCAGCAACAATACAGCCGCCATGACCTCCTCCCAAAACGAGATGCACACCCATCCCCCCACCCCCATAAAAAACAACATTAAAAAAAAAGAAAAACCTTAAGCCAAGCTCATTATATCATGTATCAATTATGTCCATGTTAAAAAACGGTGAAAGTTATGTCCCAAAAGTTGCCAGGGATTCACCGTTATTTTGACGACATATTTCTTTACAGTGCACATGTCCTTACCGGAGAGGTCTAGATCGATGCAGTCTCTATGGACGAGTATATTACATCTATCATGTCAGCTTACCGTGTCACCAAGTCCAGTCACGTCATTTAGTCACGTTATTTGTCAGTATAGATTGTGCCTGTTCCTCCGAGTCACTTACTAGTACCTATATTTGTGTTTCGTCCATATCTCTCTCTCTATTTCCCACCTGACAGGAAGCGACTTTTTCTTTTAAAAATGTGTTCAAATCCTCCTATTCGTTTATCCACCACTCCATTCTTGGAAATAGGGTGGTGGATAGGAATATATGGAGGTTTGTATAGACAGAAGGGTCAACCCCTCCCCCCACCCTCACAACAAAGAGAGAAGAAAAAAGAAAAGTACTCATTAGTTACGTTGGAAAACTTGTACATTAGGTGTACTGAAATCAATTGAAATATTTGATGTTATACCTGGTTTTGTATCGTCACACAGGTGGGCCATATCTAGACAGATTCACATGTGCTGCACGTGCCATCTGCATGTTGACATATCAGCCATACCAAATAGGGACAGAGGAACGGTGAGGTATAGAGACACAGATACAGACGCGTACACACACATACCCTCATATAGACAGAGATATAGTCAGAGAAAACTAGTAAAGAGAGCACGAGAGTGTGATCAGAGGATATTATATTTTTAAAGGACCATTCGATAAGTTGAGAAAGGTGAGTTTGTGGTACAGAGATGTAAAAAATCTTCAAAATTCTTAGGTGTACATGGAAGGCTTTGTCAGTAGGAATACCCGCAGGCCGTGCATGAACAATGCTCTACACTGTCAGAAGTTATTGTAGCTGCACAGCGAGATATACTGTAGATTTACAGTATATAAAAGGACATATTTTTCATTTTGGTTTCCAGTGTTGGATAGGTTCAAGTCTCCACTGGGCACAGTATATGTACTGATTTACTACATGTATTGGAATGACCCAGTGGGCACAAAACATTGATTCAACATTGATAAATGGTTGAGAATGTTGATTCAATGTTGTTTCTACATTGATTCAATGTCAAACTGAATTTTGTGCCCACTGGGGAAGCTGAATTAGACTTATAAAACTACGCAAAAAGCAAGGATTACAATAGTACTGATATGTAAATATGGGCAGATCTATATGTATCAAGTAGGTTACAAGGACAAAGGGAAAAAGAGAAAAATAATTGTTGCCCTGCTAGCCTGACTGGGATTTGAACCCGGGATCTTTGGATTGACCCACAGCTGCAGTATAATGTGGTATAACCTACAGTATAAACTACTGGAAACCAAAAATACCTCCTTTTATACTGTGCAGCTACAGCACCTACTCCTAATAGCAAGTATACCCTCCGGCTTCTCTCATCCCCATGAGTATACCATATCTTTAGGCGGCAGTTCTTTTTGTTATAAACTATGAAGTAAAATGTGAAAGGGTGTTGTTCTGTAAGGGTAAACAAAATTTCGCCTTTGTGGAATGGTTATCAAAGTTCGTGGTGACTATAGATGCAAACACTATCAGTATAATGAGTCAATGAATGCCAATCATCTTCTTAAGTACGACATTTCAAATGGGCATTTGAAACATATGCTGCAGCCTTCGGATTGGACTGTTCATGATTCGGAATACCCTATTGATCTCAGTATGCCCATATATGCCACATCTTGTCCATTAATCCATCAGCAGCTACGTGCTAAGCATCAGAATACTTGACACATTGTATCGATGGTTTATAAGGTATTTTAACACAAAACTGATCACCGGATATCAGGTGTGTTAACTGTGTGGGCAGAGTTCACAAAGGTAGGTATACTTAGCTGTGTGTTCCTTAACAGTACCAGTTTAGGTTGAGTGAAACACAATCAATGAAGAAGACATCATCATGTCATCCGGGGGGGGGGGAGGGGGGTACTCCTTGATGGTAGATTTATACTGAAACCAATACAATACCCTGTCAATTAGATGATATGACAGACCTCAACTCCTCCCTTCATCAATTAACAGCTCCCCTCAGATATCAAAGGACAGATTCCTGATATGCCAGAATGTTGTTACATATATTATATACAACTTGGGAGGAGAAAGCCGGGGGTTTTTGTCCCTCCGATGTCCGACCACTGGTCAGGTGAGACCAGGGGGCCCTCTGCCTCTCTGATGTCCGACCACTTCTGTCCCTCTGGTGTTGAAGCTCTGGCCAGATGTGGGGACCAGCCCCCCTCCCATGTTCTAGGGTCCTAACCCCCTAACCCCCAGTCTCGGGCCCTGACTGTACGTTTACAGTCTGGGAGATTACTTAGATCTATGTACCTACACTGGCCTCATACCCTGCTATACTGTATAGGTCTACTAGTATCAGCAACCATGGGGGTGTGGGTTCGAACCCTACTCTGGCTTAATTTTTAATAGTTTTGATATCTCCATAGTGCACCTAAATTGGAATAATGTACCTAGTCACATATGTAATAGCTAATTTAACTATGTCAATTAAGGTGGATTTATGCTTTAAATGGGCTAAATAAATAATGTAAAAAAACGAACCTACATTTTGCCTAGGGTGGGATTCGAACCCATGAGGCCATACACAACTCCTACATGATCATGTGATCATAGCTGACCAATCAGTGAGCTACCTATCTCATTAAGAAATGATCCAGGATCCTGGATCATTTTTGTAAGTAGGTTACAGCTATTAGATACAAAATTGTCCAGGCCCATTACAGCCTGACGGCTGCAATGGGCCTGGAGTGCTCGAGGCTGCCTAACCCCCCACCCCTTAAGGCATTTTACAATGCAGGCCAATATACGCCATAATATAGGAAATTGAGGGCAGTTTTTCAACCTTTCTGTCAGTATTGAGTTTGTCTGAAACCGCCCCCTAATGCGACCACCCCGCTATTGCGACCACTTACAATATTTCTCGCCTTTAATTCTTTCCAAAAGATGTCATGCTTGATGTCACCAATGTAAGGTTCTGGGATCTCACTTTAAGTTTCAGGTTCAGGTGCAGGTAACATAAATTATAGACATATACCCGGAACCTCAGAGATCAGAGTACATTGGTCCGCGTACAAGCTGTGGTGTATTATTGTAGAGCACCATTGGAGTGTGACACCTGAGTGTTGAGGGGGGGGGGGGGTGACAAGGTGTGACCCCAAAGACCTGCACGCTCTATTTAATGTCAACGTCTAACTTAAACCCGCAGTTCTTACTGCACGTGCAGTAACAGTCAGAGTGCAGTCGGGACAGGTACTCCGCTCTATGGACCTCTATATATAGGGGCGCTGGGCCTTTAACTGAGACCAAAACAAACTTTTAGAATCTATTACCATTTTGGTCCCCATAAAATACCGTGGGATCCGCTTAACCGCTTTTCCAGCTAGTTGTAAATCCTAGTCTTAAACTAGGTTAGGGGTCCATGTACCTCTACCCTTTTTACGATTATGACCAACCCCTTGATTAATACATGTAAATAGATCATTGACTAATCAGTCTTTTTCAGAACAAATAGACATATCATATCATATCATCTAGCAACACAATACGGACACCACTCGTTGGTACTATAGTTGATTGTGTGTTTAATACTAAATGGATTACAAAACAAAACAGTATAACTGGGGAGACATTAAGTCCCTTATACTGACCAACGTCTTGAACCCTAGAGAGTATTCGTGTATTGACTTCAACAGCATATGCTGTACTATTTACACCGCATACCATCCTCATCTTCCACCTCCTCCCTCCCTCCTCCCTCCTCCCTCCTCCCTCCCTCCTCCCTCCCTCCTCCCTCCCTCCTCCCTCCCTCCCTCCTCCCTCCTCCCTCCCTCCTCCCTCCCTCCTCCCTCCCTCCTCCCTCACTTCTTCCCTTTCTCCCTCTCACTGCCTCCCCAGTCCCTCTACCATGCTGACCTTCCCGCTCTCTGCCCTCAGGACCATGTATAGTAGACGTTGGCGTGGGAGTAGTGTCTTGGTAGTGTCTTGAAGCGCCACTAGGTGTCTCTGCAGTGAGATGAAGGCGGGGCCCGCTCGGCGTTCTGGCGCATTGCTGCATATAACTGTAGTGTGTGCGGGAGGCAGACAACATCTGATCTGGATCCGGCCCCGGACAGAAATGGCGGGAAACTGTCGTAAGTAGTGCACACAGGGGAAGATGTACTTTGATGTGACACACTAGGGCTACTACTACTACCTGGAGTGTCCTACTGGATGTATCTGGAGGTGGCTGTAGGTGAGGGTTCAGGGTGGCTGACGGGTACACCACCTGAGGTAGCTGCACATCCACGCCCCTCCATCCCGCAGGAGCACCCGACCATGGTAGCAGGAACATCTACCAGGTAAGTCGGGCTCACGTGATGCATATTGATGTTTACTAAGTCTTATCCTATCTCTTGAGGTCAGTATATAGAACTGCAAGATCTGGAAGCTGAATGGGTGTTATGGCTACATCTTTAGCATAGAGCCTCATGGTAATAGGATAGCCAGATACTAGGGTATATGTGTTATCTGAAGGGTACAACATACACCACCCGTCCAGCACACCATGTCTCTCACAGTGGTTTAGGTATCGTTCTATCTAGAGTAATTATTCATGTTCATACCACAAACTTGTCCATCTCTGTCATACCTCTCCCTGTGCATGACCCTGCTCCTCCCCCTTGCTCTTTCTATCTCGCAATCTCTCAAGTGTACGTTGAAGACATCACTGGAATCAGGTAACATTTAGGGCAGGGTGTCCCTGATATAATATAGCACACACACCTACATGGGCCAATAATGACTAAAGTGGTCTTTTGCTGAACTATGTGGGGCAATTGTGAAATAGCGACAATCACGATATTCACGATCAGAACGATCTTGTGAGGGGAGGGGAACGTTAGTTTTAAAATGGGGTCAATTGCAGGTCTGTATATATCCTTTTACAAAACAGTGGCATACAACCTTAAAGCCCCAGCGCCCCTATATATAGGGCTGAGTACCTGTCCCGGCTCCACTCCGACTGCCGCTGGAAGGGTACCGAGATCTGCGCCTTTAAAATGTAACGAGAACACAGGTCTCTTGCAAAAACCAGTAGTCAACAGTTTTGCAATGGCCCAATTCCTTATATAATCTCACGAGCTCTCTGATACATTTTAAAGTGTATTGCAGACCCTTTTCTTTATACTCACATTTGTGAAGTACGTTAAATGTAAAATAAATCAAAATAACGATCATCAACCATTTGAGGCATGCATGTTTGATTATTTTTTATGTCAATAGTTTTAGATATCCAATGCATGTGGGTTTTCGCGGATCGAATACTGATATTGTAAATTGTTAATAGAATTGCTATGATGACCAATACATGTATTGTTGTCAATATTTCTTAGTAATATCAATCAAAATAGCGATCATCAAAAGTTTGAGTTTGAGGCATATCTGATTATTTTGCATGTCAATATTTTTAGATATGAAATCAAATACCGATATGATTGATAGAAATGCTATGATGACGATCTCTTAAATACTCCTTAATAAATACCCTTATTGTTGTCAATATAAGGTGAAATGTACAGTAATATATATTGAGACACTAGTCCATTTGGACCCTCTGGTGTCTTATCAATTGGCATTTAACAATGCACAATACGGACACAATGTCTCTTAGCTGTTTTTTTAGTTATTGTAATAGGCAAGATTACTTCACCAATACCCAACTATACATGTAGCAAATATATTGTTTTACCAACAATAATCAGGCACAGGGGTTCCCAAGCAACTTCTTGACATCGGATATTAATTTCAGTGACGTTTTAGACACGATTAGCTGTAGTATGACGGGTCTCAAAAGGTTGCCTTTAGTCTCTACACCCCACTCAAGCCCATGACATATATATATCCCCATTCACCTTCCCTGTCTGTCCCAACTGTGACTGTATCTGAATATAATTTAAGGCCATCATACACACATTGCTTCTGCTTCTAACTTCACACCAAGAATGTAGAGTGCGTATATACATGGTTAAATGTGTTAGTGGGCCGTCACGGCCGGCTGGACATGTCCTCCAGGGGGTGCTGGGGTAACGGGTGTAGCCATCATGTGATATCAGCCACCATGTGATATATATATATCAGCCACCAATGATGTGATATACGATATAAGATATCATGCTATATCAGCCACCAAGCAATATCAGCGACCATATAATCGATATCAGCTTGGTTTTCCCCTCACCCCTTAAATCCCCGTCTTAATAGAACATGTCATGGATCAAATGTCACATATTATATAGGCTACTACTTATGAAAGGGGACGTGGGATGGCATTTCAACCACTAAGTTATCTTCCTAAACCCGTAACCTACCCTTCATCAACCCGTAACCTGCCTCCTCAGATCCTTAACCAGCCTTCCCAAAACCCTAGCCTGCCCTCTCCGACCCAAAAACTGCCTTCCCAAGC
Organism: Harmothoe impar; assembly: GCA_947462335.1. Taxonomy (NCBI): domain Eukaryota; kingdom Metazoa; phylum Annelida; class Polychaeta; order Phyllodocida; family Polynoidae; genus Harmothoe; species Harmothoe impar. The sequence continues at coordinate 34,839,378 of OX381715.1, forward strand.
GCTATCCTGCCCTTTTCAACGCTTAATCTTAATCATGCACTCTCTGCCTTGGCAAAGCAATGACTAACGCTCTCGGTCCACTAGCCTCCTTCCTCAAGCTGCATGTCATCTCCAAATGGTAAGCTAGCCTTGATACCCTCAGCCCTTTCCGTGGGAATGTCCGTACATATACAAATATACAGCTTCAAGAAACGCACTTGTCATCCCAGTAGTTGGAGAACAGCCTCAACAGGCTATCAACGAGAGCGGCGAATCGGTATAGGGGCGTGCAGTTTATTTTAGGCCGAAATTAATGTAAAACATAACCTTGCTTGCGGGCGTATTGGCACACTATAGCACACGAGTTGCTTTCCTAAAACCGCGTGTATAAGCCACGGCTAGTATACGCGAATCAGATCGCTGGTGCGGCTTATACGATCGGCCCTTAGTCGGGGTGCGGCCTATACGAGGGTTTTTGCTACTATGGTACAGTAGTAAAAGCCCTATAATCAGATCGCTGGTGCGGCTTATAGGATCAGCACAGAGTCTAGGTGCGGCTAATACGCGAGGTTTTACAGTAATATTTATTACACGCATACATGCTGGTTTAGCTGAGGCTCAGCATGTCCACATGGCATGCCTCCAATATATGCCAGATCGCGACACTGGTATAGAATGCCGTGTTTCGACCCGGAAAAGGCATTTATTGTACATATGGTGTCATTCTGATCCATCTAGTAACGCTACACACATGTATATTATTTAGCTTCAGAGGGGCCAAAAGCGACCTGTAGACCTTGGCTAATTTCCAGACGACCTGGCGACCTGGTACAATAACAATTCAAGTGACCTCAGGACTTTTTGACAAATTCGGCTATATTAGAAATGGTATAGAAAAGCAACTTTGTTACTTTGGGCCATTATTAAATTTCGGCGACTTTTAGACCTGAGGGGTTACCCCCTCTGCACCCCCAACACTTCCGAGGGTTGTCTGTGGGAAAGCTGATGGAATGGTGTTAATCGGCTGTGTTTTAAATGAGATGGTGAAATATACCCATTATATATATGTATAATATATATATATATATATATATATATATATATATATATATATATATATATATATATATATAATATAAGAGGAGAGACAGGGGAGAGACTGCAACCATTCATGATTGCATGATGTTTGAGCGTGGGTCATTAAAGTCATGCTGGTCATTAAAGTGTATAAATCACATTTTGTCCAGTCCTATATATACATGCCCTTGGTCACCCTCTGGAGGCACCGGGAACAGGTCGGGGTGCTGCATGATGGCACCCCGCGCACATAGCGTGATGCCCCCCCCCCAACCCCACAACAGATTGCTGCCAGAGGGGAGCAAATATATTCTATATGAATAAGAGATGAATTAGAAATGCTGCAATCATTTTCGTACCATCGTGTAATGTGTAAATGGAAACATATTGATTTTTCTCTACAACCCGGGGTACTTTTGGAGCGTAGTTTTTAGGTCCAACACACCGACTCTGTCCTCATCCGTCACGACATGACTGTAGATAACTACCCAAGCTCAATACAGCACATCCCACCAGGTTTACTTAATACAGGTTCTACATATTTATGCGATACTCTCTGTGTACTTTTGCCATGACGTCGTGAATCTTTGATGATTTCTTTAAATATGCCCCTTTTTATAGTAAAGTGTAATTGCAAAAGTGATTTGTCTAGTAATAGAACAACCTTCTTAACATTTAGTCACAACTGAATTATGTAGACATATGATTGGAGGTGTTGATTAGATGTTAAATTAGCTCTTATAAGTACATCAGCACTTATCCAGGAGATGGGGACCCTGCTCTAAGTGCATGTGTACTAGGGGATGTTATTTGTCCACGGTCTGGTTGTGTATGTAAGTGTATAGAGGTAAAAGGCTGCCACGCGTGTCTTGTATACATATAGAGCTAACTCCAGGTGTAAGGGATGGAACCATGCCAGCCTCATACACACCATGTTGTTAGTGTCCTGTATACATATAGAGCTAACTCCAGGTGTAAGGGATGGAACCATGCCAGCCTCATACACATCATGTTGTTAGTGTCTTGTATACATATAGAGCTAACTCCAGGTGTAAGGGATGGAACCATGCCAGCCTCATACACATCATGTTGTAAGTGTCTTGTATACATATAGAGCTAACTCCAGGTGTAAGGGATGGAACCATGCCAGCCTCATACACATCATGTTGTTAGTGTCCTGTATACATATAGAGCTAACTCCAGGTGTAAGGGATGGAACCATGCCAGCCTCATACACATCATGTTGTAAGTGTCTTGTATACATATAGAGCTAACTCCAGGTGTAAGGGATGGAACCATGCCAGCCTCATACACATCATGTTGTTAGTGTCTTGTATACATATAGAGCTAACTCCAGGTGTAAGGGATGGAACCATGCCAGCCTCATACACATCATGTTGTAAGTGTCTTGTATACATATAGAGCTAACTCCAGGTGTAAGGGATGGAACCATGCCAGCCTCATACACATAATGTTGTTAGTGTCCTGTATACATATAGAGCTAACTCCAGGTGTAAGGGATGGAACCATGCCAGCCTCATACACATCATGTTGTTAGTGTCTTGTATACATATAGAGCTAACTCCAGGTGTAAGGGATGGAACCATGCCAGCCTCATACACATCATGTTGTTAGTGTCTTGTATACATATAGAGCTAACTCCAGGTGTAAGGGATGGAACCATGCCAGCCTCATACACATCATGTTGTTAGTGTCCTGTATACATATAGAGCTAACTCCAGGTGTAAGGGATGGAACCATGCCAGCCTCATACACACCATGTTGTTAGTGTCCTGTATACATTTAGAGCTAACTCCAGGAGTAAGGGATGGAACCATGTCAGCCTCATACACATCTTCTATAAGTGTCCTGTAAGCTTATATAGAGAGAGCTGACTCCAGGGATGGAACCATGCCAGCCTCATACACATCATGTTGTTAGTGTCCTGTATACATATAGAGCTGACTCCAGGTGTAAGGGATGCACCCTACCAGCCTCATGGACATTATTCTGTAAGCGTTGCCATTATTACCTCGTAGCCTCTCTCTATACAATCTGTATCTCTAGATCCTTACTTTCTCCCTTCATCACGATTCACATGTCTCACCCTTGATTCCTCTCCGAGTTACTACCCGTAAATTTCCGCGTTTAACCCCCGGGTTTTACGCGAACCAAACCTCTAGTGAGGGTTATACAATATTCTCAAAGTCTAGCAGCGGGTAATGCCAGGGGCTTTGGGAGTATAGTACAGTACCGAAACGGCAATTTTCAGGCCCCAGGTGCGGGTTATTGTGTTCTCTCAAAGCCGGGGGGCGGGTTATACATGAGGTTTTACGTCTCTCACATGTCATGCCCTCTCCCCCTCCTCACATGAGGACATTCCCCCACAAGTGCCCCAAACCCAATATCAACAAGGAGGAGTAGGAACCGGATTTGGTTGCCATATCTGTCTCCCTGATGGGAGCAAGCAAATATGTGTCCTCCAAAGCCTATATAGTATACAGGGTGTAGACCGACTAAACTGGCAGATAAAGAAAATCGAGAGTCATTTCAATATATTTCCCTTCTCCAGAGGCGTAGGAGGCAAATTTTCATTGGGAGGGGGCAGGGGGCTCAGTCCAACCAACTTTAAGCATTGTTATTTATGCATAATGTAGCATATGCACGCTTATATTGGAATTGTGAAGAAAAGTACACTGTAAAAAAAAAGTCGTCAAAATGACGTTGAATCACCGGCAACTTTCGGGACATAACTTTCACCGTTTTTTTAACGGTGACGGTCACCGTTAATTTCACGCAGAATCACTGTTCATTTTACGTTGAATCACCGTTCATTTTACGTTAAATCAGCATTAATAGATTCACAGTATTCAAATATACAGAGAATATTTGATAAGCCTCACAGGGAGTCTGATTATGGTGACTTTAGTTACTGTAGCATACATCTAAAAACTTAGGTATAAGCCATACTTCGACTTTGTCCTTATCCTATATGCACCACTGACGATCTGACTTGCATACTAGCCCTGGCCTATACAAGAGGTTTTACTCTATAGGATTGATACAAGGCAGAGTTTCCAGAGGTGAGGATATATGCATAATATATTACCACAAAATAGGTGTATAGATCCAGACAGCTACTTTCTTCTGGATATTATCAAGTGATCATGGTATTTTGTCAAACCTATCACAAGATTGAATTGTTAAATTGTCAAACATATAGATTAATTGAAAATTACCATTATTTCAACATGTATACTCCACTTCAAGGTCTCACACTCTCCAGAAAAATCTTCTTACAAACCAGGCCACCTATCTATGGCAAGATCCACTATATGTGGCTCCCTCTGGGATTTGACATTAGAAGATGAATTTACGTTGAATCATTGTAATCCAAACCAGGTTAGCATTTAACAAGGATCCACTGTGAAATGGCTGATATTTACGGTGCTTCATTGTATTCCAAATAACGGTGAATCAGCGTAAAATTTTACAAAGTGAATCTGTAAAAAGTACATCTATTTTTTACAGTGTAGCATTTGGGCACATCCTATTTCTGATTGGGGGCTCAGTCCCCTCTGTCCTTACTTTTCCCTATGCGGGAGAGGTGAGGGTTGCAAATTGTGAGTATCATATTATAGGGTCTTGGCAACTTTTTGTCCCCCCCCCCCTTTTCCTACGCCACTGTTCTCAATCTGCGCCATTTGTCTACCGATATTCTACTGAGATCACCGATTAATTGAGGCATTACACAGACTAAGATTTGCTGTAAAATTGTGTGGACTTTGCAAAAGGGTGTCTGTCACACTAATTAAACAGTTGAGTCTAGCAAATGAATATGATATAGCCAGCTGAAAACAGGGTAAATTTATTTGCCTTGTGGGTTGGAGGTGTTATACTTGCGGGTGTGTATGATCTGGGGTAATACTGTGTACACGGTTGGTGCAGGGTGCATCCCAGCAGGCCAACTGTATAGCATGCATGACCTGCTGCTACCTCAGCAGGTCGTGCATCTCTACACGCACATGGTGTGTGGGGTGAGGGATGCAATTTACAACAGCACCTCCTCCCCCCTCACACACACATGAGCCCATGTGAAACCTGTGATTCCAAGATGAAGTGGACAGGGATAAGGTCATGGTTCTCTACACGCATATGATGTGTAGGGTGAGGGATGCAATTTATAACGGCATCTCCTCCCCCTCCTCCCACAAACATAAGTCCATGTGAAATCTGTGATTTCAAGATCATGAAGATGAAGTGGGCAGGGGTTAGGCAAACAGAAAAGGCTTGTACTTTCACCTGGTGTACCAACACTGAGTAGAAATCACGTTTAGATCGGGTTAAGATATCGTAGCTAGGAATGAAGGGGATATGCCAACATTGAAGACATTTCTGTTATATTGCCGAATCACGAATTTACATGCCATGTCACAGATAGTGACATGTAATGTCTGTTCTGTAACCTATTAACATATCTAAGGTGTAGCCATACATGACTGCGATAGTAGGGGTGAAAGCGCTACTATACTGGAAGATTGTATGAGGAACTGCATTCAGAGTGGGTCAGATTCAGGGCATGCCCATAGTAACTCAGTTCTGCATGATAAAATATATTGATCAGATTCAATCAATGACCATATCGTGAATCAGGTCTCTATCACTGGGCTAGTCAAACCACATAGGTACATTATAGAGACGGGTTACTACGGGGTACCCATGTGCCAGTCTACATCAGGTACATGCATGAAGACTAGACAGCACCCATTTGATGAATTCATAGTAATCGCAGCACATACACGTATATACACAGGCTTGCCAGGCTAGACTGTGCAAGGGAAAGTGAGCAGGGGTCTGGGATTCAGGGATTCTAAACGAGGAGGGAGGGGGACATTGTTATGTTAAGAAATCGCTCAAAATCGTTCACATTGAAAAACACACCAAATTCTGGACCAAAAAGGGGGCGGGGCATACGCCGAAGCCGCCCCTATTGAATCCAAGCTTGGGAGCAAAGATCACCTGAAACAGACTTAACCCAGTTCACCAATCACATATGATTGTAGCCATATATCGGTAATCCATTCAATGATTGAACCATAATGGCCTTGTTCCAATCTGAAAGCCTGAGTTGAGGCTGTTCTAGTTAGAATGCTGCCCACCTGAAGACAGCAAACATGATAAGGAGTTGGGGGTCACCTTAGTTACAGATAAGCCATAAGGGGAATTGTTATCAGACCTGTGCAGGCATTGTTAAATAAGTAAAGGTCCATATCACAAGATCATGGTTTGTAGATTATTGTTATTTTCCTACTCCTCTTTCCTCCTATTTACTGTGGTTGTCTAGTTCTGCTATGTGCAGATAGGGACATCGGCATAGAGGATAACAAGTATTGTGTGTATTGTCGGTCAAGGATATTATGCTACCCCCTAGGTTATGTACATATATTGAGTATATGAAGACTTCACACTATGAGATATACGCTAAACAAGGTGTAGAGAGACGTCACACTACGAGCTGGGCTACACAGGGGATAGGGAGACGTCACACTACGAACTAGGCTTTACAAGGTGTAAGGATACTTCCCAGCTAACAAAAATACATTATTTCACGTCAAAATGTTGCATTAACGTTGTACAACGTTTGGCCATGACAAGGAGCCATAGAGAAACACTCTGAAATGTTGTATAACGTTGTTTTTTTGTTTACAGTCGTCACACTATGATCAGAAATTGCATATCTTCACTCATCCGTATGCTTAAAACCTTAGTCAGTAGTGACTAACCTAGTAAATCATTTGTGTGCTCCCTTAATGCCTAACCCTAGTCGGGTTAGTCAATACTGATTAACCCACCTTAGTCATTTTTAGGCATGATAGGGTTAGTCACTTTGCCTAACCAAACCTTCGTCATCCTGACTAACCTAGTTAGTCAAAATGACTAAAACAGTTAGTCATATTTTGTTTGCAATTTTCATATTTTAATAGTATGATGGTCCAGATAAGTTGTTCTATTGCTAGTTATTCCAAGCGTATTGCATTACTGAAAGGATATGTTTGATAGTCATGTTTCATTTGACGCCGTACATATTTTCACGAATTTTGTGGAAATGAAAAATCTGTGAACATTTATCCAGCTCCAGTTGTGTAAAAACAATTATACACAAAAAAATCCTGCCACTTAAAACATTGATCGCTGCTTCTATTGTGAATGCCATGGTAATGGTTATAAATGCTCTTTTGTTTTGTATCTTTGTCACCTCTATAATTCACAGACCAATGTTCAGGCCATAAAAGTAGCAATTATAAGTTGCTGAATCAAACGAGTTGTATACAAATAGCAATAGAATTTCAGCAATTTCCCAAAAATTAGAATTTCTCTTTAAATCTAATGGTTGAATTGTAAAATCTCATATGTACAAAGTGATGGAAAATTATGATTTCAAAGTGTACACCCTCTATAAACGTCTTCTGAAAAACCAAGCTGCCATCTTTTGTGTAATAAGTGAGTTAGACAATTAGTCATTTTTGAATATCAGTTCATCATTCTGACTAATGAAATAGTCCTTTACAACAAAAAGTGACCAATACCTCTATGAGTAACTTGGGTTAGCCACTACAGAGTAATATAACAACCTATAGAATACCAGTGTTGATGGTCATTTTATAGATACGATTCTACAACACTGGAACGGCCGATTCAGAGTATCCTTTGTTGGCTGAGTGTATAGTGTAGATATAATAGGAAAACGACTCCTCGCCTTGGGACACTCTGTAATTGAGTTGTAGAGAAGAAATAAAAGGTCTATTGTGAGACTTATGTCTAAATGCCTTGGGCCTTCGGTCACTGGCAGGGCATGCTGTGTCCCTATGAATGTGTCTGAGATGTATATTCACACAATAATATGACAGCGTAGAGTGTGGTGGCACTCTGATAACACCAATCACCACATCCACAATTTGGATACATCCATTTTACCAGTACCAAACATGAGGGCATATCCTTTTCCTGCAGCCTCTGCCTCCAGAGACGACATGTGCCCGCGGCTTACAGAGCAAGTCTGAAGATATACCATTCAGAAATGAGACTGATAAAAAAAGTTCTAATTGGGATGGGTATGGTAGTGGATGTATTGGTTTGTCTGCAATCTAGGGCATCTGCAATCAGATGGTGGACAGGCTGAATAAGCATAATAAAATTATATGTTTCTATAAGTATAGCTATTCATGAACAAGACTTAGTGCAATTCCTAAACCATACACAGTGGCACTGGATATTAAAAAACACCAATAAGGCAGATTTAGCCTAGATAATATTAAGTAGGCCCTATAGATAAACGGAAATCAATCAATCATCACAGTGTACATCTCACTTACCAAGCGATCATGAAGTGATTGTAAACTGAGATCTTGATGATCTGCGAATCTCATTTCAAGTAAAACCATCCGAAGCTAAAAAGAACACCAGACCATTAGATACATGTATATAGATATAAGGCCTGTGAACCCAATTATCCCTCTAGATCTGGGGCACCTAATAGAAATAGTCACGTTGACGATTCTAGATATTCTATTCTAAATTGATTCGAGCTTGAACGTCTACCTGGAGTGAGGGCTCTGAAAACCGTGTTGTTGTTGTAATCTTTTCACACTTTCGACCAAACTTGGTTCCTGATATTGCATCATCTGTAGAGAAGGTAGATAGGGGACTGGTGGGAGCTCACTCATAGATACTGCAATTTGGAACACCGCCATTCCGTGGTTAGTGACCTGCAATGGTTGGCATGACCATCTAGGTCATGGAGACGCCATGATGCACCAGGGGCTGCATCTAAGTGATTAATAACAGGAAACATTAGTGTGAGCATGCTGGTGTGAGTGGTGCTGCTCTGTGTTATAATATAATTATATATATATATATATATATATATATATATATATATATATATATATATATATATATATACAGATATATATTTGTTGGTGTAAGTAATTATGGGAGTATTATATAAGACTATATATATATATATATATATATATATATATATATATATATATATATATATAGTCTCATATAATACTCCCATAATTACTTACACCAACAAATATATATATATATATATATATATATATATATATATATATATATATATATATATATATATATATATATATATATATATATATATAGGGGCGCACAACTCTGACGATGCAAAGGTTGTAATAGCATTCCACTACATGAATGTGCTACTTGGGGACATGGTCATCTTACTTGTAACCTAAAACTCAAGTCTCATGTCGCATCCAAGAACATATATCGCATCCCGTGCCATGAGTAGAACATACCCTACGTTATGTCACTCTCCCCTCCATGTCACTCGGCCTCATGTGGCATCACCAAGGTAGGAATGTGCATGGGGCCATGTTAACTTGTGGTGCAGCCCCTTCATGTACCTGACATGTACCAGATACCATACCATGTCTTATCTGGGACGGATCAGCTTTTACGAATAAAGTTCATTAACGCATGTATGGGCCCGGATATGGGCGTAGTCATCTTCTTTGATACCACCTTATATCAATATTTGATCTAAATGGCAATGTATAGTAGTAAAACGTTTCACCGATTCGAATAGTCAATAGGCTATCAAATAGGGTCATGTCTATTATGGATCTAGTATTTTCCAACGGCAATAGTAAAGTGTGAAAACGGACTGAAGTTCCTATATATATAGTGTGTTTCTGTCGTTCTACATATTCCCAGTACATGTAGATTATATGCCGTTGACACGTGTATGCAACTGGCGAGATATTTTCTCTAAACTAAAAATCCCTGAGCAATTTTCTACTCTTGAAAGAATTTTCCTCTTAACAAAGGTCCACTTTTTGCAAAATCCTCAACAACACCCATTTTTCTCGAAGATTTCTTTGAATACAGTTTCATTTCTGCCATAATGATCTCCCTATAGGAGCATGGTCATTTTCAGAATACTGCAAAAAAAATAGATGAAAATATGTTTACATGTATATACATGCACTGTTAGAAGTAAGTAGTGTTCCTGTACACCGAATACTGGGGGCAACTATGGTTCCAGTAGATTGTGCTGTAGACCTACAGCAAGTGAGCTTTTGTATATTTACAGCACTATATACTGTATAGGGACAGCAGAAGCTTCTGTTACTGTACAGCAAAATTGATTGTTAATCATAGTCTGAAGGTCCTGGGTTCACCTCCCAGTGCTGGTGACATTTTTAACCATCCATGTGAGGGAAAAATGAATTTGAGGTGGATGTAGGTGAAACAAGAGAAGTGGCTCCACCAAGGATTGAACTCACCACCTGTGGCGCTGATCCGTTGCGCCACAGAGCCGGTGTTACAAATGGTCATATTGGGATATAAGCTACCTTTGCCATGTCTGTATTAAATGAGCTACCGCCTTGTTGTTAAAGATCCCTGATGAGAGGTGGCTAGACCTAGGATCGATCCCACGACCTCTCGTGTACATATTACAGGGAAAAGTACTGTAGATCTACAAGTCACTACCGTAACCTGCATCTTCAGTAACAGAATTGTACATGTACAGTAGAATTTGCTGTATTATCATTTACAGCTAAAGTACTGTACACTTACAGCAAATTTTGCTGTTCACGAACAACAACTTTTTACAGTGTGTGACCATGCTTTACCTTTATATATGTGAACGCCCGGGGAGCACTTATCATTTTATCAACCCGGGTGTGCGGCTGGACCCTTCCCATCTGTGCAAAATCTTCCTGGGAGATGTTGCTGGGATTTTGAAAAGAACAAACCTTAGCTTATAGGGGTATTGTAGCGGCAGATCCAGGGTCTACATGGGTGTCTTTCTGTGGTCCATCAAGGATATTGCTACAGCTGTGCTATAATAATCCCCGAAAATACATGTGCATTCAGCAAAGTGTACAGAAAGGTAGACCGCGTCGTCACACATGAGTGACCAAACACTCTACTGTATCACCCATACCCCACTTCATTCTAGAATGTCTTCATATTTTACATTCCTAGGTTACAAATCTAGGTCGATATTGTACATCCTCAAACGTGCCCTACAGAGGTGCCCCCTACACGTACCACCTAGTGTGCTAGGGTCAATGCCCTATTTTGGCACATTACTATCCGATCAAAAACAGACAAAAAGAGCATAAAAGCTAGCCAATGGAGATAAACTACAACAAACGACATTTCATCCATCTTATAACACACACAACGGCTAGAAATAGATTCAATTAACCTATATAATATCTCCAAGCAGTGGGCCTATGCCAAACCAGGGAAATTGGCAGGCCCCACAAGATTGACTAATACATATGTATGTATAATCATATACAGTCTTGTCCACAAATCAACTCCCACGCAGTTGTCAGAACCCCATGCAGCATCCTTTTGTTTTGTCTGATAGCTGAGATATAAAGTATGATGCGCCGGTTTTGAATGAGCACCGGGGTAGAGGAGCCTTGAAATACATTAATGCACAATATTCTGATCTCAAATAAGCGCCAGTCTCATGATTACCAGGGGCATAAGAGCATTAATGAGCATCAATGGGCGCCCGGACCCTAATACTGGCAAATGTGGTGGTGTTGTGTTTGTTCCCCCAGTGCACAGAGAAAGAAGTGCGCGTCATTGTCTCCAAACCGACGATGCTTGACTCTCGTCATAAATGCGTTAAACAAACTTTATAGAATGTAGCGTCCCAACTTGCGAGATAGTGTAGAAATTCAGAAATCTCTTTCCAGTGTCCAGGAACGTTGGACTCTTGGAGCCTCTCTCTTTTCTTGACATGTAGTACATGTATCATATGATAATCGCGAGTCTGTTCTCTTCAATGCCCACCGGCTAAATAGAGCCCAGCGGACAGTGGCCATAATATCCAGTACTTAGTATACTGCACTAGCGCATTAACTAGGCTATAGTATGGGGGCCGCCATCTTGACTCAGAGCAATGCATTCTGGTTAAACCCCCGAATCCAGAGCAGTGCATTATGGGTGAATTTCTTATCAGTCCCTTTGTTCCAGGTGTGGAAGAAGGGGATTAACCCGATAAGGAGATGGGGTGTAGCCCCTGACTATCTGAAGTACCAGGATATGCTAGTGCCGTTATTTCCTGCATAACCTTGGCTGATTTAAGTCCAGTGGATGGCGACCACTAGTGGGCAAAAAATGTTCAAAGCCATGGGCCTACATTAGCTCTCATAACTATGCCTATATGTTGTTAGGGAGTGTGGTGGGGAGGGATCAAAGGAAAAATTTGTTTCTTACCTATATAGATGATGAATGTCATGTCTTCCGGCATTTTGATAGCCTGGAAGCAATCAAAGTATTCGATGTAGTACCTGGGGCACTAACATAGTAACAAAGACATTGACAAAAAAAACTCCTTCAACAAAGCCGCTTTGTTCTGCTACTAGTTCTGGCTTGATTCGCTTAGATACTGTTCTAATGTGCTCCCTTGCAAAAGGTGATGGCTCACTGACACAGCTCCGAGAGGGCATACTGACGGGAATGTACCCACAGGCACAATAGGTAAACTACCAGTCCAAGAACTGTACCAACTGGCAAAATATGCTAGAACAGTAACCAAAATAGCCACAAGAAGCTATTATAGTAACCAAAAGTATATCTAAACAAACACCATGGGAATTACTACGAACAATAATTGTGCCCACAGGTACAAGTAGATCCTTTATACTTCTAACTAGAATGGTTCCCACTGGCACAATGAAATACCCACTTACTATATTCATAATGCATTTCACTTGTGGCCAATTCCAATCTTGAAAGAGATGCAATCCTTGTATACTGCATACATATTGTGGTATAAATAGGTTATAGGCCTTGTACCAAGCTGTAGGGGTATTCTGCCTATAAGGCTCCCTTCACTGTATTTCGCGTACAGCTTGGTACTCATCCTATAACTACTACACATAATGCTATATGCAGAAAGTAGGTTGGGTCTCTTCCTATATATGTATGTATATATATATATATATATATATATATATATATATATATATATATGGTCTCCCACACTTGACTGGTATCTAGGCCTACACTCAAAAAGTAAACTCGTCTGCAGACTCTTCTAAGTGACAAGAGAGTGGGTCCTCTAGCTGTAGTTGTCAGATAGAAGATACACTTGGTATGTGCCAGCCCAAAACCTGACTCATGCCAGCCCTAGACTCGTCAACCAGGGTCTGATTCAGGATTTTCCCTGTAGGTGGTATCAGTATAACATGCATTCTGTATAAAGTTGGGGAATGAATTGCATAATTTCTATGTTGATTTTAATCATATTTATGGGAATACACATTCATGTTATGGAGAATCCTGAGATTTATCTATTGGGGATGCTAGAAAAGGTAAAGGAATCAATGTTTTGATATAATTGAGACAAAACAAATATGTGTAGGGCACAGACTTTTGTGGTTATTTCTATGGTACAATAGCTGCAAGGAAACTCCCATTGGTATGACATCCACATATGTGTTAGCAGTCTGTGACTAAAGGGTAGAAATACTCTCAACATAGACTTGGGGATATGGCAGGAATTCCCCTAACCTACATACCTCTATGTTTGTATGAATTAGCTATTATAAACCTCAGAAATATAGACAGACATGGACAACAATTAAGCCTAGGCAGAACCCAGTTAGCTCCACCTGCAGTGAAGTAGAGGTTATAGTGCACAGGTTAACCCTCTAAGGGCTGCATAGTGCTTTAAGGTGCTATGCTCTATGTGATCATAATACATGAATTCAGCCTTGGCAAGTATACTCGCCCAACTGTTGATTCATTTCCAAAGGTGCATGAATGCAGGCTTGGCAAATAGACTCACCAGGGCTACATTCATGCATCATGCTGACAAAGGGATTCAAGCACATGCAAAGCAGTTTGCAGCCAATGAAGGGTTAACTATTCTGGGTTGTCAATTTGACGACCTTAGACTTGTCACTTGGAGTGGGCCACTGCCTGGGCTAACATTGTCAGTTAGATGACCCTAGTCTTGTCTTGTGGGATGGTAACCGGACAGTTCATCAAATAGACAACCTTTAACTCGTTTATTTTATGACGGTCACTTAAAAGACCCTAAACTCTTCTTATAAGACAACCTTTTGACAAGTTTGGATCCCTTCATTTTATCAGTGTACATTGTATGATAATGTTTAGGTCATATATATATATATATATATATATATATATATATATATATATATATATATATGTATATATATATATATATACATATATATATATACATATATATATATATATATATATATATATATATATGACACGATCTGCGAAAAAGGCCCTTAGTGCAGGGTGCACTAAGGGCCCTTTTCCCAGTACATGTCACGGCCACGCGGGCCCTAAGCATAGTAACGCGTGGGCTTTTTGGCTCAAAACAGGTTAACAGCGGGGTCCAAATTCTTTTGCCCCCCCCACCCCCCCAGTCAAGGGTTCCAACTTGAATTCCGCATTAGCAAGATGATCCCTGTACAGCGCCATTTTGCCTGGTACCAGCGTTCTTTGCTCTGCTAACCAGCTGAATGGCTAAAGCTGGTTCCTGTCATGTCCAGAATTTGGTGTTTTAGGGGCCATAACCTTTCAGTTATAGGCCGCTATTGTGGGTCCATATGTCATCTGTTCAGATTGCAGGTGTGATTAGGACATTGGAATATGTATAGTGTAATCTAAAATGGTTGGATCTTTAAGTGTTTTTTTTTGTAAAAACTATTATTATTTTTGGTCAACCAGGAAAAAACACGTAGCCTTGGCATGGGTTTGAACTTATGACCCCTGGATCGGTTGGCCAGTGTCCTAACCATCACTCCAATCCTACCAGGTGACCTAAAAAAATATTCAAATACAACTTATTCAAAACATTATGAACCCTAAATCTCCGATTTTGGACATGTCAGGAACCAGCTTCAGCCAAAGGTCTCACAAGGTAGAACTACTGCATCCCACTAGTGCGGAATACATACCTAATGTTCCATGTATAACACACGTTATTGTGTAACATTTCTTAAATTTCATTGGCTGGCATGAACGTTTCTGCTTTAGTGTGTTATAACAGCCCAGACCCGTAACTATAGGGGGTCGTCGGTTCGAACGAACCCCCTCCCCACAGCTCTGATGGACAATTAATAGAGTTCTCCTCTAGCTGGCATGGGAGTAGGGATAATTCGCTCCATGCCAGTTTTTTACGGCTTGTAGATCAGACAATTATTAAGGTCTCCACAGGGTAAACTCTGAGCATTATCAGTTGTGTCATTTGGCCCATTGAAATCAGAGTTTTATGTACGAATCGAGTCAGTATTTGCATCTTTTTTTAACGAAAAACCACCAAGTTCCCCTTTTAAATTCATAAAAGGTATCCGTCATTGATTAATGAGATCACTTTCTTTATATATACGTCAAGGCTTTGTGATAAAGGACTTGTTCTAAAATTAGCTTAGCATATATACAGTCACTAGAGTGGAATCAGACAAAGCCCTTGAGAAAGATAGATAGATAGATATCTGACACAAGTAAGATCGGGCTTGCCACACTTTAGATGTTGCAGTAGATAATTGGCTTTTGTGAATGGATCAAATACCTGTCCACGGTTTATACTTGTTGGGATATATTTATATAATATTTAACAGGATCGACCGACAGGGAATAATAAAACATTATATACATTCCTACATAGGAAAGTACATAGCAGGGACTCGAAACCGGCAACTCATTCTTCATGTTTTTGAAGTACAAAACATGTATTCCCCTGGTTTCTTAAGGAAAACCATGAGTCAGGCCTCATGCAAAGTTAACTACGTGTCAGAGATTCAGGCACGCAAGGTGTGGCATGTTTGATATTAGAGTTTAGACACATCCTGCCTACCTGTACCAACCCAACCAGTGGAATACTGGGAGAAGTGAGTACCAGGGCGAAGTGAGCCCATGGAGAAGTGAGTACCTCAGGGGTACACTTCTGTCTGGTACCCAGTTTCCCATAGGTTCACTTCGCCGTGGTCCTCACTTCACCTGTAACCCACCAAACGGAGATGAAGCTATTAACTTCTTTTTTTGGACGTGTTTATTGAGACAATCCGATTTCACTTGGATTTAAATGTCCCTTGAAAACAGTACCATTTTTGTGTTTTTTTGTGTAACAAAACAGATGTAGGAACATTATCTACAGTTCTACCACCAGTATGAATATGTAATTGATGAGTAAATACAGACAGATTTACAGTTGTGTCAGGCAGATGTTGTTTGAACACATGAATGATATGATGGCCCAGAGTGATACAACACTGCAACAAGAATAGAGTGAGTTTCAAATTGAGCAGCAATAGTATGATACAGAATTAAATGGTCATTAATAATCACACAGTTGTAAGCACAGAAGTGGATCAAGACAAGCAGAACAAGACAGGTTATGATAGCAGATCAATATGAGTTATCACAATAATTTATAAATATGTGTCATAATATTCACATCAACTCATGTTAGTCTTTAACCCTTTTATTATGGGGGCTGGGGGAAATGTGGAGACATGGCCCGCAGGGGGGGGGGGGCATGGTGTAACCCCCTCCGTACACCTTCTTAATCAGGTACAGCATGTACGTATTTGAGGACAAACCCAGTATATCGCACAAGCCCAAGGGACAAATAGACAGTCCCTTGATTCATGCCAACCCAATTTCCCAGTGTCTTTACTTACTGCTGGCATTCACCCCCTTCCCTCCCTGCTCTCCATCTGCCCCCATTGTGCACGGCGCCCAGTGAGGGTGGTACTGGCGTCCTTGGGGCTCACATTGTAGGTTAAGGCTGATCACGTGAGAGCAAAAGCCAGCCCGAAATACATAATTGATGCCTAGAGCAGGCGCTGACATGCTTGGTGCAGCCAATGTGTCCATTAACCCACCACGGGGACCGCTGGCCGCCAAACTAGAGCGTGCCGCCCCCTGTGTGTGTCAATCCACGGGGTGGGGTCTGGCAGCTGCTCCACTCACCCACTTTTTACACTTTTTAGGCCCTTATATCTGTCAGCATTGTGTTCCTATTCAGGATCTTGTAAAGTCACCATGCCTGTGGCATAAACTATTGAATCCGTAGGGGCATCTGCCACAAGCTGGACGTGAGGGTAGCAGCTGTAGAGGGGCATCTGCCACAAGCTGGACGTGAGGGTAGCAGCTGCAGAGGGGCATCTGCCATAAGCTGGACGTGAGGGTAGCAGCTGCAGAGGGGCATCTGCCACAAGCTGGACGTGAGGGTAGCAGCTGTAGAGGGGCATCTGCCACAAGCTGGACGTGAGGGTAGCAGCTGCAGAGGGGCATCTGCCACAAGCTGGACGTGAGGGTAGCAGCTGTAGAGGGGCATCTGCCACAAGCTGGACGTGAGGGTAGCAGCTGCAGAGGGGCATCTGCCACAAGCTGCAGAGGAGGGTAGCAGCTGTAGAGGGGCATCTGCCACAAGCTGGAGAGGAGGGTAGCAGCTGTAGAGGGACATCTGCCACAAGCTGGACGTGAGGGTAGCAGCTGTAGAGGGGCATCTGCCACAAGCTGGAGAGGAGGGTAGCAGCTGTAGAGGGGCATCTGCCACAAGCTGGACGTGAGGGTAGCAGCTGTAGAGGGGCATCTGCCACAAGCTGGAGAGGAGGGTAGCAGCTGTACACAGAGGCAAATATCAGAGTCACCCAATGTCGCCAATACTACTCTCAGACAAGGGTCAGGCACTGCTGGACTATAATAGATGGGTCAAGGGCCATTCTAGTGAGGGTCAGGCTAGGCTGGACATTCAATAACAGGCTGGACCTTGGCAAACTTGCTTGAAAGTCTGGCCATGCTGGATCCTCATGCCATAGTCTGGCAATGCTGGACTCTTGGGAGAGTCTCTATCAGCCTGCAAGAGTCCAGCATTGCCAGACTATGGCATGAGGATCCAGCATGGCCAGACTTTCAAGCAAGTTTGCCAAGGTCCAGCCTGTTATTGAATGTCCAGCCTAGCCTGACCCTCACTAGAATGGCCCTTGACCCATCTATTATAGTCCAGCAGTGCCTGACCCTTGTATGAGAGTAGTATTGGCGACATTGGGTGACTCTGATATTTGCCTCTGTGTAGAGGGGCATCTGCCACAAGCTGGAGAGGAGGGTAGCAGCTGTAGAGGGGCATATGCCACAAGCTGGACGTGAGGGTAGCAGCTGAAGAGGGGCATCTGCCACAAGCTGGAGAGGAGGGTAGCAGCTGTAGAGGGGCATCTGCCACAAGCTGGACGTGAGGTAGCAGCTGTAGAGGGGCATCTGCCACAAGCTGGAGAGGAGGGTAGCAGCTGTAGAGGGGCATCTGCCACAATCTGGGGATGAGGGTAGTAACTGCCACAATCTGGAGACGTGAGGGTAGCAGCTGGAGAGGGGCATCTGCCACAAGCTGTACACAAGCTGGGAGTGGGACGTAAGGGTAGCATCGGCAGAAGGGCATCTGCCACAAGCTGGGGATGTCAGGGTAGCAGCTGTAGAGGGGCATCTGTCACAAGCTGGTGATGTCAGGGTAGCAGCTGTAGAGGGGCATCTGTCACAAGCTGGTGATGTCAGGGTAGCAGCTGTAGAGGGGCATCTGCCACAAGCTGGACGTGAGGGTAGCAGCTTATTATTTTGTGCGCTTTAAAGGAAGTTGGACATAATAGAACTGCTCATCGAAGTATCCAATTAAATGGCTCATTATATCAACCATTAGGCATATTATTTTACGTACTGTAAATCGATTGGCAAAACACGCCCCACCTTCGTATACCATATGCACTAATGTACAAATGATAATAAGCACACTGAAAAAGTAAACTCGTCTCCAGACTCGTCGAAGTGACTGTCATAAAATAAACGAGTCAAAAGTTGTCTAACGTATCAGGTCACCATCCCACAAATAGAATCTGGAGCTGGCAAATGTCGGGTTTTGGGCTGGCACATACCAAGTGGGTCTTCTATCTCCAGCTAGAGGACCCACTTCCTTGTCACTTAGACAAGTTTTTGACTCGTTTATTTTATGACCGTCACTTTGAAGAGTCTGGAGACAAGTTTATTTTTTGAGTGCAGTACAACACCTCTGTAGTATCTCCCATTAATGGGTGTGTGCACTACTAGTATATAGGTCTGCGACATTAATAAAGTCTTATCACTATTATATCTATTGACATGGGCAGCACAGCTCATACACTTATTCTGTTTGAGAGGTCGGAGTGACCTGTTAATCAAAACAACCGACCGTAAACTCCTGTGCAGCTGCGGGCTATAGCACACGGACAGGTTGGGGGTGCGGCTTATACCAGGTGTGTTCTTATAGAAGCATGGTGCTAAACTAGTTATATGTCGACACTCTGACGTGGACGTAATTGAACAATTTTCTCAAAAACTATAATTATATAGGTGCAGGTTGTACACGAGATGTGGGTTATACGTGGGAATTACGGTAATTTCTGACCGCACCCTTTTGGTACATGGACCAGGCAGTTCTGGATACATGGCTTTTAATGTAGTAATTAATGGGAAAGGTATATAGGGAGACCCCCCCCCCCCCCCCCCCACCACCACCACCACCATCTTCTGTATCTAGTAATCTTATTGGACCTGCAGTCTTTATGAATGGGTTTCTATGCCTTCAGTAACTATTGGGGTATTTCCTTACTCTGTATCCTGCAATGGAAACAGTTGGAACAACAGTCAGCCCTCACTTCCTCGAATTTGGATTATGCAAAGAGAAGTGTCCAAGGAAGCAAATTATTCGAGAAAATAAGTCCAAAACAAAATGGAACATATGAGACTAGTTGAGTTGTAATAGTTTCTGCCGGAGGAAGTGAGGGAGGCGAGGTAGTAAGTGTTCGAAGAAAAGATGATTGACTGCAGTCAGTGAATGTATTCAGTATAATCTACTGTAGTTCACAGTTCTACAGATGCTACGTATGATACTGTGTTCCTAGTTACAGTGTGAACTATAGTGAACTGTAGATAGAGATTATGCTTCCTGGCCGTCTCGTACTACATGATAGGACATCCCTCCCTTATACATAATGACCGCGTGTATACCTGCTATCTGCTACACCCAATATACGGCATGTCTTAAGGAGGTTCCGTCACGAGGGCACCACCTGACCTGCCTTATCGCCCCTATCTACAATACCAATATTAGACCTGGCCCACCTTAGCAGGGGGAGGGCAGCTCTACACTGGTCTCAGGAGACACCGGTAAGGTGTGTTATATATAGGGCTCAGTCTTTAGATTCAGAGGTAGGTGTTTTCAGTTTTCAGTTTTCTCCTTTTCCCACCCCTGTGTACACAGCATATTTCTGTATTTAATAGACATGTGTCATATTCCCCTGACAGGCAGGGCAGAATTAAGGACGGGGGAGGGGGGGGGGCTGGTTACCAGGACGACACCCCCCATAATGGTAGCATAACTCTGATAGCAGTTGTATCCGTTCATTTAAACAAGACATTCTCAATGTTGGATTTTATTCATATAAAAGGTTCAGATTACCATAATTCCTCCGTGATAATAACGACCAAGAGGAGAGCTTTTCAACTATTTAATCATCAGGCGGATGGCATACTCACCCATACTTACAGGTGGGGAGTGAAGTGATATCATTGACTCAGTGTATGAATGAACTTTAGAACATGCATGAGTAGAGAGAGTAAGACCCTAAACACCATCGTCTACTGGTCGATGGCATGATGTTTGTCGATTTTTTTCACCTAAAACCTTTTTATTTGTTTGGGTAAATGATACGCTCACAATAAAACATTAAACCTAACAAATGCCCAGTGGGCACAAAACATTGATTCAATGTAGACAACTGGTTGATATAGGGTTACCGGGTAGATCAACCTGTTTTCAACATTGATGCAATGTTATTATTTCAACGTTGTCAACCAACACCTGTTCCAACATTGATGCAATGTTTGGATATCAACCTTGAATCAACCATGCATTTCCCATCTTTCCCACTAGGTGCCTCTACAACCTACTCCTTAGCATTTCTATCTACGTGCTACATCTATTTTCCCTAACTGTAAGCTCTTATTTTCTTATCAATGTGTACAATCGATCAAAATGTCATTCATTTTCATTGACAACTATGGTGTGTGCATTTGGTTGACATTTGGAATTAAATGACAAGAATACATGCATGGTTTCAGTAAGACACCCTTTATGTTTCTAAGAATAATAGATAAAGCCTCAGTCCTGACCTGGTCACTTTGAAATGAATAGGAACGCTTCTTAGTGTGATCATCAGAGGTCATTCATCTACCCCTACCCTAGATGGTGCTAGAATTAGCATTTGATCTTGGGGAAATGGGGGGATGTTGTAATGATAATATATGAATTGCAAGGAATACAAAAACACGACAATATACTGAATCTCAAATTATTATTCGTTGTTGATTCATGATGGCCATATCAATGTTGAATCACTCTTAAATGATCAATGTTGATGACCCCCGGGTGATGACCTCATCAATATAAACCAAATGACAACCCCGTATCAACTGTTGATATCATGTCACCACACACATGGAATCAACATTGAATCGACTGAAGCTTGCCCACTGGGTGGGCGTTGCATTTGGAATAATAATTGTATCATTTACCCAGATAAATCACTTGAAAACAAAACGGCCGAGAAAGCACCATTCCACCCGCCAGTCGACGACCGACTAATGGGGAATAAAGGTATAAGGGCTAGGTCAGATACATCGTCAGTGGATGGTGGGCATAGGTGGGTATAATGTCACAGTACATGTTCGGCAGTTCAGGGTAATAATTATGATCAATAATTAATCTTTGCAATCGAAATGTTAGTCTATTGTGAATAACCCAGTTTAGTCATATGGGTATCAGTCATTTATCTTTATAAAAATGACTACATCAAAACATTACCGTGCCGTCGCGATATTGCAACGGCCGCTCCTCAATTTTGATTGAAGATTACACTTACATACTTTATCTCATTGAGATTATTCGAAAAAAAGGAAACCAAAAGAGAGAATTCCAAATGAAAAATGACTATAATGCCTTATAAAAAACACCTAGCATTCCAGGGATGGGCATACATTGGGGGTCAAAATAGTTAGTCACATCTAAGATTTTAAGCATAAAGATTGTGAGTGCAATGTTTATGATTTAAAGACGGGACGAGGAAATCACACCCCACTATACGGAGTCTCGTCTATATTTTTGCATTTACCTGATTACCAACTATCATTAAACACATCATAATGCAGAATATACAATCGATATAATTATCATCGAAAGGTAACTCTATCCAATTCGCCATGCATATGGGGTTCAGTGTCTACTTTACACAGAATAGACACGTGTGTCTACTATAATCCTTATCCACTTTACTTGACCCATTTATTACCTTGGCCATAATCTTAATAGGTCAAGTAAACTATACAGAGTTCTGCCTCCCCCTCCTATCATTGAGCTAACAACAGATGCCACTCAACACCTGAAACTATTCAAATATATTTGAACATACTAAATGTTTTAACATCAAGATGTCTTTATTAGTACACCATGTGCAGCTAAAGTGCATGGCGGGGTCGGGTCCATATAATAACCATAATTATTATCGAGGTTTTTGAATGAGCACACCTTATGGTTCTCCATGGTACAACTTGCCCTGCGCTTTCATTTCAATACTTTGCCCTGCGCTTTCATTTCAATATCCTCATTTACCCTGTGATTATGTATACAAGACCTGCGCTCATTTGAGACCCCATGTGCTTATTCAAGCCATTATACGCTAAATATACAATTCATGGCGGGTTTACTAGGGTTTGGTATCTGGGCTTGGTGTCCTGAGACCGTGGCGGATGGCATCATCTGCACCAAGGGTTCCACCCCTGTATGGTCGTGTGGTTTAACTCCACTTAACCTACGGTGGAGGGCTAAGACAAAGCATTTCACACCTCAACATTTTCACATAACCGAAGGTTAAGTCAGATAGACAATGGTTATGAAAGGGTATTAGAATTAACCACAGCTTGCCATGGTAGGGCGACTTGGGCTTCACCCTTGTCTGGCCCCACCAGCAAGATGTGGTTAATTCTACTTACCCTTTCATAACCATAGTCTATCTAATACATAACAACAAGATTTAAAATCTCTGCGTTTATAGAAATTGAAGGTGTTTTGGTGACATGCAAGAGTTTCCTGCTGCATTGCAAGGGATTGTCGGCCACGGCCCCTTGTCTAAGTGATGCAATTTTGATAATGTCAAATAGCAAACCATTCAGTTATATGTTCCCATAATTATATAGTAACCCTGGTAATGCATTTTACCCATATTGCAAGGCTATTGGGTATAAATACGTTGATCATGAATCCGCGGAAATTCAGTCTAAAAGCCATAGCTTCACAACCCATTGGCAGCCATAGTGATGCTTAAAACAGGCAAGGGTCTGTTGAGAACCCTTGCATTTTGTAATATCAATAACAGCCAAACATTGCAACCCATAAATGGTACTGTGGAGTCTGGGTATAAGGGGGATTCATGTACCTGCCTAAACGAGTCAGTATAGACTGAAAGTTGACTGCTGACTTCCCTGGAATTTGACCATTGGTCTATTCTTGTTGTTGATTCATTAGAAGTTGGACACTGCGTTAATTTATTACATTTACAAGTTGGACATTGCTCTCACCGTTGACAAGACAAGATATGGCATGTTGCTGCTGCTGATGACTCACTGCCCTGTAGCCAATTCCACTAACGCCCAATGTGCTTTTCTTCTGGTGTTTTCTTTTTGTATTCTTGTTACTGGCAACTGTTGATTAGCCCAAGGCTCTGTTTTGTATTTGTTCTATCGCTGACTTTTGAGATTATGTATAAGTGTTCTTTTTCTACTGACGACTCCCCCTTTCACATACATAGAGTACCGACACTGGCCTTAAAACGACCTGTTCTGTTCAAGTGGGTTAATGTCTCCTATCCTTCCTGTGTCTTACATATGTCAATTTAAGGTGGTTACTCTTTCCTTAGTTATCTGTGGAAATCTTACTTCTAGTAATTCAAGGGAGGACACTCATTCCATGTTTGCGGCTACCATATCTTGATACCTTTATATCTCATGGAATACAATTAAATTGCCAGGCCTACTACTTTGATCAAATGTATATTGTGCTACTTTGTGCCCACTGGTTGGGATTTTGATTATTTGATTTTTTATCAGGTAATATGCTAAACAGGGTTTATTATATAGTTTATTGGCTGGCATCATTCCTGTAGTGACCACGCATCCACATCACTATTTGTAACATCTGCCTCTATCATGGCAGACTCACAGTCACCGTAGGTAGCCCACTACTCACAAGGTGGCAGGTCAGGCATTATCAATTGAGGCTCCCAAAACCAGAGTACATTAGGGGCTTCATTTACACTGAATATTCATGAGATGGAATAGTTCTTACAGGTTAAGGAGCTAGAGGACCTTCTGACCATTGTGCAATATCGTGATAATTCAGAATATTTCTCCCAAATACATTTCAATGTGGAAAATCACTTTTATTCAGACACTTTTATTCAGAAATAATAGGTACACTGACAATGACAGCATAATACATTAGATGTTTGATTTATATGATTCATAACTGGTCGGTTACATTGTCAGATGAAATGTAATCCCATTTAGATACTTGTTTTGCTACTTCTACATATTACAGTAACACCAGTTAATGGTAATGTAGTAAACCCCAATGCCTTGTTCTACGTGTTGCTGAG
The DNA here is from genome assembly GCA_947462335.1 of Harmothoe impar. Lineage (NCBI taxonomy): Eukaryota > Metazoa > Annelida > Polychaeta > Phyllodocida > Polynoidae > Harmothoe > Harmothoe impar. The sequence continues at coordinate 34,864,235 of OX381715.1, forward strand.
TGTCCCTGTGTGTTTGGTTGCAGGAAGACGTGCCTGGATGCGGCAGTGGCTGATGGCTGCAGGACCTTGCCTTGTTCTACGTGTTGCTGAGTGTCCCTGTGTGCTTGGTTGCAGGAAGACGTGCCTGGATGCGGCAGTGGCTGATGGCTGCAGGACCCTGTCTTGTTCTACGTGTTGCTGAGTGTCCCTGTGTGTTTGGTTGCAGGAAGACGTGCCTGGATGCGGCAGTGGCTGACGGCTGCAGGACCCTGCCTTGTTCTACGTGTTACTGAATGTCCCTGTGTGTTTGGTTGCAGGAAGACGTGCCTGGATGCGGCAGTGGCTGACGGCTGCAGGACCTTGCCTTGTTCTACGTGTTACTGAGTGTCCCTGTGTGTTTGGTTGCAGGAAGACGTGCCTGGATGCGGCAGTGGCTGACGGCTGCAGGACCCTGCCTTGTTCTACGTGTTACTGAGTGTCCCTGTGTGTTTGGTTGCAGGAAGACGTGCCTGGATGCGGCAGTGGCTGACGGCTGCAGGACCCTGCCTTGTTCTACGTTTTACTGAGTGTCCCTGTGTGTTTGGTTGCAGGAAGAGGTGCCTGGATGCGGCAGTGGCTGACGGCTGCAGGATCCTGCCTTGTTCTACGTTTTACTGAGTGTCCCTGTGTGTTTGGTTGCAGGAAGACGTGCCTGGATGCGGCAGTGGCTGACGGCTGCAGGATGCTGCCTCACTCCCTGATGGAACACAATGTCACACCACACACAACTTAATAGGCTCTGTAAGAAAGCCAACCCACGCCTGTACGGGAGGCCCACCACTGCTGTAACTGGCTGTTACTATAACCGTCATCAGATGATAAACCTTGCATAGCCCTTGGCATCTTCTGGGATCCCTCTTAAGACTTGTGACCGAAGATGCATTCATGACAGTAGGGTAAGTGGCCAGGTCTAAGTGAGAGCCTTGTGTACCCGTGTATAGCTGGAGGATGGGGGCCACCAAGGCTAAGGGCATCCTGGTGCTGCAGAACGGCTACACCACCGTGGTGTCCACCGTCAGCAGCAACTCGTTCCTACACAAGTTCACGCACGTCGTCAAGAGCGCCGTGCCCCTCATCATCTTCCTCTTCTTCTACTTCTCCAACAAAGTGCTGCACATCCTGCCGTCCCTGGAGGACCTGGGCTGTGTGCACATCTACACCATCAATGCCATAGAGGAGTTCCTGTTCGGGTGCCAGCCGCACCGCCTCATCTCCATGTACCACTTCCCTGTGTTAGACTTGCTGGCGGCCATCCCCTACCTGATCCACTACGTGATCCCCATCGTGGTGCCACTCTACCTGCTGCTGCGGGGGTGCGTGGACGAGATCTGCAGCTTCTACTGGCTGCTGGGCTGGGTCATGTGGGTGCACTACCTCTTCTGGATGGTCTTCCCACACACCCCGCCCTGGGTCATCGACAACATCGTCCACAATAACGCCACCACGCTCTCGGCCAGCATGCAGCACCGGGAGGGCTGTGCCTTTGCACGAATAGATAAATTGACTGGGGTTCCCTTCTTTTACAACATGTTTATTGGAAACCCAATTCCCTATGCCTCATTCCCCTCAGGCCATGTCACTTGGGCTACAGTGTCCTACCTGAATGCACCGCCCAATGAGACCATCTTTGCCTTTTACATTGGCTATGTAGCCTGGGCTACCCTGTACTCGTGCCACCACTATGTACTGGACGTGCTGGGTGCCTTGTTAATAGTGACTGGAACTAGACGGGTCCTCCTGTACCTTCACGAGAAACAAGTGTGCAGCTCCAACTACAAGTGCCGCTCTATAAACATAGCCTGTCCATTCCCTGTATAGCAAACAGGACGTCCTTGCCACTCACCCATGTACATATAATGTGGTACCCACACACCTTCTATTTTTTGAGATACATAATGTACATATATAATGTTGGTCCACCAGATGTATTTGATGCAATGTCATATGCTGCACATAAGCAATGGGGTATTGTCCAACCATTATTCGTGACTCTCATAAGTCTGTAAGATGCAGCCCAGGATGGTCTTAAGTTATGTGAGTATCACAATACTGTATCAAAATACTCATACCAGCATAACTAAAGTATGTGTTAAGGAACATGAGCAAGTGAGGACCTTGTTAAAAGTAATTATTATATTGCGTTCCCTTTGATATATCCTGTATATATCCAGGTGCTCTCCAGTTACGTCAGTATTCATGGGTGACGGAATGAATGTCCGAAGCAGGTGATGCATTGTGTGCAAGATCAGTAGCATGCTTGACACCAATCATAGCTTAATCTGTATGGAACATCTTTGAGTTCTATCATCTGTTTCATGCACCTTCCTTCCTTGTTCATATGGCTCACATGGTTAGAGTTGGGTTGAGGGTGTGGTAGGATGACCCGTGTGAAATACTACATTCCCCAATGTGCGATTTGATAATGTAAATGTATAAATACTATAAAGATGTACTTTAAAGCTTCACTCTCACCACTAACATTTCATATTTTAGTATACTAGAAAATTACTAGGAAATGTCATGTGCACTCTTAGTCAGAATGCTGCTTTAAAATAAAGGAAGTAATATGCACCAGATCACCCTTCGTAGACAAGGTAAAAAAAGAAACTAGCCACCGTCCTTGGACTAAATGTCCTAATGATAATCCTGCCAGATGTTAAATCATATAATATACAAGTATTATTGTGTTTCAAAATTGGTACATTTTGCCATGTTGTTATAAAGATTGAGAAGTGGGGCTATACCTTTCCTGAAGACCCATTTCCATTTTGTAATTATGCTCACAATCTGCGGAAAAAGCAAACCATTTTATGCCAGCCTTTTTCATGGTCGATGGGGGACCAACTGTTGATTTTCCAATGATTGTATCAGTGACATGTATGTTGTAAAGGATGCTGTATTTACTACGTGTACAACTTTGATAAGACAGATGTTGTTGTTTGTATGTTGCAGATTTTAATATTGCGATTATACACAGGTGCTCATAATAATTATGGCGTACAATCACACCTTGATGTTCACAATTATTCACCAGCGGGTTTAAGGGGCGTAGTGAAGCTCCATCTTGCTCGTATCTAAAATGCTACATTACAGATATATGCATATAAGTGCCATTCTTTCATCATTATGAGTGCACCACCGTTTGCAGTTACCAGTAGCTACAGTACTATACTTCCTATAGTAGGTCTGGTACATCTGTGACAATAACTATGTTTGCAATAACCTTAAGCTGCCTTAGAGTTAGTATGTCTGCATAGGTTTTAACTGAAGCTGTTGGTATCATAAGTAGGCATGAAGGAACGAACTGAAAAGGGTGCCTTGACCTTTGCATATCGCGCGTAGTCTTGATATGCATGTCGCCCGTACATACTTAAATTTCTTAATATGAATATCGCAAGTATTTTTAAATAGGGCCCTCAACGAAGTACTGAGACACTGCAATACTTTAATAATATACAGGCTATGTATTTACTCCTTTCACATACACCATAACACCGCATTAAAGGTAAAACGTTAAGTATCAGATTCAAAAAGAGAAGGAAAGAAAGAAACAAAGAAAGAAAGAAAGAGAAGGGGGCTCAGGGGCTCTCAATTTTTTAAGGCCGTGCGAGATATGCAAAGTCAAGGTAACCTTTTTAGATCGTCCCAGCGTCCAAGAACGGAGCACTATCCTAAATACATGTGATTAGTAGCCTAGCTATAGCTGTAGATGCAATTACAGTACGATAGACTCATAATTATATTGACCTTAATGATTCCACCAAACAGCAATGTACCAACAGCCTTAGAATGTGACAATGTCTATGCATTTTCAACATGTTCTTAGGGTGTATGGGTTCAGCAGAAACATTGAATCAACATTGATAACCAGTTGTGAATGACAGTCTTTGCGAAAACATGCATGACAGTGGCAATGTCCCTCTAAAATGCCATCGGTCCAGCAGATTTACAAGTGTAGCAGGACCGAATGTCCAGTCGCATGTTGGGTTTTTCTGAACTAGAAGAATTCAGTTGGGCTTCTAAAACTGAAATATGTGTGTCAATATATTGTGTAAAACTATCTATCTATCCTGATTTGGCCATAAATAATTTAAAATAAATTGTATTTTTAATGGACAAAACTCTTTTATACTTAAAATGCAGAAATCACCAGATATGTGGCTAGCCGGTCCTCCAAAAATGTAGCCGGTCCTTCAACATTGAAAATTTGCAGGACCGAATGTCCTGTGGGATGAAAAAGTTTCCGAAAAGACTGCAATGTTCATTCAATGTTCATTCAATGGTACCCACCGTCCATTGGGCTCTAATCAGCCGAAGTTCCTCAGTAAATGGTGTCTACTATAGAGGTACTGTTTCATTTGAATAGGTGTATACTGTATGCAAGTGTAATCATTAACAACTGTTTAAAGCTGCTTAACTCAATGGTTGTTATTAGAATCAATATCAAATAGAAACAAAATGCAATACAAAACTAATTCCCATTGCATCACCAAAATGCAGAGCCTACATCAAGCTTTGATTAATTGATGGGAAAAATCATGTTAAGGTGAATGACTCCTATAAGTTAAATTTGACTAAATACTCACCAGTCTTTTCGCCGTAACACCCGATTTATATATACTCCCAACAAATATAATATATACTACATTTGTAGTAGAAAAGAAGGGGATCGTAGCTAGTTTCTGTGATTACTCGCCTTGAGGTTTAAATGATCTATAAGTGAAATATATAATTTATATACACAAAATAAATTCTACTCTGACTAAATTGCTCTATAGTTCTCTTAGAATATACCATGTAATAGATATAAACACTATAGTATAGTGTTAATATCTATGAACATACTCATGGTCCCATACATATTTTAAAGGTCTTTGATCATTGAAATAGAATTATATAAAACTGGGGGACATCATTTACATATGGTGTATGTGTACCTTTTGAAAAGGCCTACTGGGTATTACCACATCCTGCACCAAGCCGGTGTTGAATGCATATACACTCACAATCAGATGATACTGGGATATTGTGCACGCCCAGCCCTATGTTACATTTGCGTTATATTTTGATCAATAGGTCAATATGGGACAGAGTCCCCCTAGTGTCATTTAGAAGAACTGCATCTGCAAATGTACAGAAGACAGCTCAGTGGAAGTATTTACAGTGGGAGCTATCCACCTAAGTTATTTTATCAAGAACTCTTCAGTGAGTTTAATAAACCCAAAGTGGTTTAGCAGAGCTAGATTTGCTAAAGTTACGGGTATGTGAGACAGTCTATCGAAGGGCGTATGGGTTTACCACTGTCTACTGTATATTGTGGATGCCCATTTCAGAACCCAATAAAATGTCTTCTAGCAGCATTAAAACGTTAACAGAAGGTATAGACCAGTTCTATGCAGATTCTGAAAACGTAATCAAAAACAGATCGGAGCTTCATTTTATGACACAACTATTTTATGAGCTGCATGGTTTTGCATTTCTTTTAAGGTTTATCGCTACTCTTAACTTTTCATCCATAGAATTTCCTAATTTTTTGCCCCATGGTATTTACGATCATTAAGAAATGGAAAATGTAAAAAAAAATCGGGGGGATCCCGAGCTACTTTTTAAAAAAAATTTTTTTACAGATTTTTGAAGAAAAAAAAGTATTTTCTATTTTTGGCAAAAAAATACCAAAGATTGTGAATTTTTCACGATTTTTTTCTTAGTGAACCACTGCCTACATCAATGTTATATTTTAATTGAATAATCCTATATTAGGTCTTTAAATGGGAAAAATAAAATTATGGTTCATAAACAACCCTTTTGTGAAAAAGAAGTGGTGGTTATAGGACAATTGATTAAATTTGATGCTAAATTTGTCAACACAATCTTAAAATCCATAGACTGTTTCTTTACTTTCTTAGAAAATAGTTAAGATCATTTACTAACATAAAACAGTTATTTTGATAGGGGGTCCCGTGCACATTTTTAGGGTTTTGGACCTTTAAAGTTAAGAAATAGGATTTAAACTGTCTAAATCTCATATTTTAAGGCCAAAATAATGCATTAAACACCAAGGATCAGGGTAAAAAAATGTATATATATTTTATACCCTTGGTTGTTTTAAGCACAGTGATGAGATCAATGTCAATCTCGATAATGATTTATTGGTAAATAATTCCAATATTCTAAAATATGATAAAAAGTGGGCATATATATGCATCCAGTCCTCTAATATTGGCTCATTCTGACAGGTTTAATCTATATGCGCAAAAAGCTGCGCAGTAGTCCATATTCCATGAGTAGCGATCAACCTTAAATCGAGTAGATGAATGACTACATAATTATATTTCATGGTAATTACCTCAGGGAGGAACGTCCCCATGCCTGGTATCGGCATTACAATAGTATGGTGAAGCGCCTAATCTTGAAAAGTTCTTTCTATAAGTATCAACGCTAGCTTCATGAATCCCATGAAGACAGGTGAGCTTCAGAGTAGAAGTTTAGACCATAGTATTGGTAATAATTCCATGACTAGGTACATGCTTATGTACTTTAAAAGTAACATCAAAGTGAATAAACCTGCAACAATGTATTGATGTGGCTATGTACTCATTAACTGGGAGGGTGGATATGTCGATTTTCTGTGTACATTTGTATCTAGTAATGTGAATGTGTCAGCGTGTGTATTGTGCACTTGTTGGTGTAAATCCGAGGTCATCACTCACAGTGCCTTAGAGAATAAACAGGCCCCATAACTATATTTGTGTTCAGTGTGATTACCTATATGATTATGTGAGTGTGTATGCTTTGTTGAGATTATTTGACGAATTGATTAGTACACTGAAAAAGTAAACTTGTCTCCAGACTCTTCTAAGTGACTGTCATAAAATAAACAAGCCAAAAGTTATATAACCTATCAGGTTACAATCCCACATAAAGAATCTGGAGCTGGCAAATGTCGGGTTTTGGGCTGGCACATGCCAAGTGGGTCTTCTATCTCCAGCTAGAAGCCCCGCTTCCTTGTCACTTAGACAAGTTTTTAACTCGTTTATTTTATGATAGTTAGAGTGGGAATTTCTCCAAAAATCCAATGACATTTGATAGACAGGAGAAAATGAGATTTAATGAGCATAAGTACATCGAGGAAGATGGAATTTTGTTAAAATGAGACAACTTTCTGGTTGACTGAGGTGTTCTGAACTGTCTCACAAGACTCAACGATGGCTCACAAGTGACATCCGATGTTAGGATCCAACATCTTGGTGATGATCGTGATAGGCTTACATAGGGATTTGAAGCAGTGTCACCTGTACCAATACCATAGAACTAAAACATATTGTATGGTAGTGACATCTGGTATCAATCATCAGAACTACTATACCAGTTGCCCTGTCCAAACCCAACCTCAGCCCACATTGGGCAGCCTGCTTTGATAATGATCTGAGCCCAAAATGGGGAGCCCAATTGGGGCCACACATCAGCCCAGCCATTTGCCCAACATGAACCCAAAACAGGCAGCCCACTTTGAAACTGATCCGTTTTGGTTTTGGGTAGATTAGGTCGGATCTAACCAAAGACAGACAAGAACACATCTTCTGACATTTGTGATTCATCCACGTGCCTACAAGCCTTGGTTGTGAGATCATGCTTTATATAGTAATTAAAGCTGGGCCGCCAGGGAAAAGGTTTTCTATATATAGACTAAAATAACAGTTCCACCAGAGGGCAGCAGTGTTTGGACAGGGCACCATGAGCATTGTTCAGCTACAACATATTCACCCTATCTTGTGCCAGTAAGAGCTGAGCTCCCAGCCCTTACGAGCCCTCTTGTGAATCAAAACTGAACTATATCCAAAAGTGCTTTTGGCCTCACTTCAACCATGACGGTCAAGCTTTAAGTCATAGAACTACAGGATGTTTTGACCCCTTTTATCTTGACCTTTCTTAGGGCTAGCCAAAAGACTCCTCCCACTGCACACCTCTGGAAATTCAAGGCACCTGGTTTGAAGTTGTCAGACAGTCCCTTCAGGAATAGAAGCCTAAGGAAATCAGGTACCCCTCCAGGGTTATAGTGGTGGGGCAGGGATCTACCTTTCCTCAGCAAGTCAATGATATACCCCATGCCGCATCGACCAAGATTTTATATCCTTGACATTTCTGCTCTCATTCAAATGATACTCAGACATTCAGGCCTCAGCCACCTGAAGCTCAACCATTGACATCCATCAATAACCTCAAGGCCTGTATCCTCATACCCGATGAGTTTTGCTGTTTATTTGACTATAGGTACCGCTTAGATCGTCAGACAACAGGGTTAAAATTGAATTTTCACTTCACCCTGGCAATTGCTGGCAGAGGCTGGTGTGCCGTGGCAGGAGTCAATGGGTGTGTCTAGTGGGGCCACCTGGTGGTTCTTTTTCCATTGAATAACGACACCACTATTCTTGGTGATTTACATATGCACCTGTTTCTGTGTTAGGTTGAATGAAGTAATTATAATGTCCAAAACTACCACAATTTCGTCGCAAAAAATAAATTGAAACTTCAGATATCTATGTCAAGGGACCAACTGCATTGCCATTTTCAGCACCAACATGAAAATAGTGAGGCCGGACCATTTAAAATAATTGTGCAACATGCAAATGATAGAGAATTAACTGTAATTGGTTATTGAAAGTGACATGGTCCGATTATTACCAACACTTACATGTACTCACCAAGAGTACACAGGTAATTTGTCTACTACTGTTCCAGCCTATGTGAGTGGAAAGAACGAGGGTTTAGGCCGAGTAAAAAAAAAGTTAGTTGATGGATTTCACTTTGAAAAAATGGTGTGAGCAAGAGAAAAAAAAATTTAAGATTTTTTTTTTTGTCAACGGATTTTGGTCATGGAAAAGTGAAGCAAGCGACAATGCCCCTTTTTTTCAAGTCTGACAAATGTTCTAAGTGAACCCAGGGCAAAAAATGGTTAGAAACAACCCCATTGTTTTGTGTATTGACCAGTGTATTCCCTCCCCCGGGTACCGCGCTATTCGCCACCTGGCGGGAGTTGTCAGAACTATCCTGGGACTGCTTCAACCCCACCCCACCTGGTGGGTTATTTATGAACTACTGCTGGTTGCCAGCCTCACTCCCATTGTGTTGTGGTTACAGTCATTGCTTGCTTGGACGCGGCCCAGAGAGGTTCGCCTTTGTTCTGCTTCCCTGCTTACCATGTGTTATGGCAGTCTGTACATGTGGATTCGAGTACGATTATAGGAAAAAGAAATGCCCACAGTGCGGGGAACCCTACGTACCGAAGAAAAAAGAGGATCTGGACGGTTCGTTTGACTTAGCGTCTACCGTGCGAACGCAGGTGGAGCCTACTTCACCCTCGATGGATCGGCAGGATATTCTAGAGAGACAGATCGCCTTAGCGGAGGAGAAAAAGGTGATTCTAGAACAGCAAGCACAGGTAAAGACGCTGGAGGAGCGTCTTAGGGCCATAAATATTGAGAATCGGGCCTTGGAAGCCGGGATGGCGACGCCGCTGGTCCCGGGAGTGAAACAGCCGGCGGGCCAGCAACCAGCTTCAGTGGGTCAAAATGGCGGGGCATCCGGAACGGGCGGATCGGGACCAAAACAGCCACCGGTTCCTGGATTTACGCCTCCTCCAGGGCCCGCAACCCCTCCAGGGTTTGGGCAACAGCAACCACAACTCTTCCTCGCCGATGGATCAGCTTATATTCCAGCGGTGAATCAGCACTTGGCCACCTCAACGCTTCAAGCCGGCTTGGAGTCGGTGGGCCTCGGTCTCCAAGCACTCGGTTTGGCCGGAGCCGACCCGGGGGACGTCAGCAGAGCAGGTGAGATGGGCGCAGTGGGGGGCTTACATTGGAGTAGTGAGTCTGCCCGCAGAAAAAGGTCACGCCACTGGATTAGACCAGACTTTCACATGCCCTATGATAAAGCCTATGATGAAATGAGTTATAGGGAGTTGGTGTATGGCATGGTGAGCGTGCTGCAGTGTATACACAAGTCAAATGATGCTAGGTTTACGGTAGACGGGTACCTGGAACATTTCAAGTATATAGCGTGGAAGGAGATCAGGCCCACTTACACGGCCAAGGCGGTCTCTAAGTACGAGCATGACGTCACCACCAAGGTGGCGGAGGGTTGCATAGGTTACATGGCGGCTGAACACACAGCTAATGCGTCCCATTTTGGGATCGAAAATACCCGGGCTTACCAGGAGGCTATGAAGTTGCTACAGTCTTCAAGTAACCCCCAGGGTGGTCGCCATGGCAACCAGGGCGGCAGAGGTGGCGGCACAGCGCCTAGGATCTGGTGCCCCGACGATGTGTGTGCCTCGTGGAATTTCACCAATTGCACGTACAACCCGTGCCATAAGCACCATGTATGTTGCATCTGTAGGGGTAGCCACAAGGCCCGTGGAGGGTGTAGTCAGCAGGGCGGTGGCCGTCCTACACATCAGCAGGGTCAACACCAACAGAGAAACCCGTACCAGCAGCAGCAGCAACAAGCTCCCCAGTTCAACCCGTACCAGCAGTACAGCAGTCCCAGTCAGCAGGGGGGGGACCAACGCCATGCTTAAACTTGGAGCCTACCTCAGACTTTGACTCATTGGGTTTTGCTAGCTGTCAGGATCTGGTGTGTTTTGAGAGCATTGATGCACTTATGTATAACTATACTAGTTACAAGCCTTTATGGGATTCTACAGCTCAGCATGTTGTCAGTGGGGTGAGGTCTCAGTTTAAGCCATCCGGCTGGCGTCATATGCTGTCAGGAGGCCAAGCTCGGGTCTACGGGGACAGTTGGGACCCGAACAGTTTTTCTGCTTGATGGTGTCATGCACGGATTTAAAATTATAGACCCTGGGGCAGATATTGCGCCTTATTATTGTGATAATTATTCATCAGCCACAGTGGACGCTTATGAATTTATAAACGACATTGTTATTAATGAGTTGACTACCGGTAAGCTGTCAGTCATTGATAGAAAGCCTCACTGCGTCCACGCCATGGGTGCGGTGAGTAAAGCTTCAGGGGGTTATCGCCCCATCACGGATGCAAGTAGGCCTGAAGGGGTTTCTATAAACAATTTCATGCTGGAAACTTTTCAGAATTTTAAATTCTGTAGCATGGACGACATTTGTGACAGCTTGACTCCGTCCTGTTATTTGGCAGTCACAGATATTTCTGCTGCTTATAGAACTTGCATGATTAGACCATGTGACAGGAGGTTTCAGGGTTTGTCATGGACTGTGGAAGGCTCGGATGTGTTTATTCAAGACAATTTTCTTTCTTTTGGGGCCAGTCTGACAAATGTTCTAAGTGAACCCAGGGCAAAAAATACTGAATTGGTTGATCTGAAGGAATCAAGGGAAAAGAATAAGTTTAAAAAAAATTATTTAAAAAAAATCAGGCAAGTGAAATCCATTGACGAAAAAAAATTCCAGGTGCTCAAAATTCTTTGGCCAACTTTTTTTGGGGTCTGGCCTTAGCATCCTAAAACATGTATGCAGAATGCACGAATGAAATTGTAAAAACGCCTTGATATTTGCACCGTGTTTTATTATGTCTGTAATATATTAAAATGTACACATGGCTGGGTGGTGTTGACCCCGCCTCACATTACTCATAACTCTGACTTGTCATCACAAATCATAACACATTATGTGAGCATTTACATGTCAACATGTATAATAACATGTCATACCAATCTGTGACTTTACCATTTGCCCGGAGATGACACTCATCACCCAAATGCACCCCGACCCCTTACCAGCAGTTGATAATGCTGTACGTCTTCTTTGCATTATATAACATGAGCGACTCAATTTAATGTACTTTGCAACTGTAGCAGTCTGCGTAGGCATGAAAGGATGGTTACTAATATATACCGAACCAAATCATTACAATGACTACTACTCTGTTTATTATAAGACACCCGTCGCAAATCAAGGATCACCTTAAAGCAAAAAACAAAAGCAGTTAATACTGCATAGCAATTCCAGAACTAGTCGTACATCAGTACTCTACGGTGAACACGTACACATAGCCCTGCATGCTACTTCTTGTCACATCAGCTTGTATAACTTATCAATGTAACATCTTGGGATCTCTACATAACAGTGAATTCCATGTTATAGCTTTAAGGAGGCGGATTCTGAAGGGTAAATCTGCTATCGTTTATGATTACACCGGTATTAACAGCTGACGCATAGAGACAACTTCAACTCTTTATATGTAGTGCGGCATCTAAGGGAAGGGTCACATAGTTCAATGTGGCAAGATTGGTCCTAAAATGTCCAATAGTTGCTGAATAAAGGCTTCACTAACAGAGTCAATTATCTTTAATAATACTAGCATCGTTGTCTGCACCCTGCATGTCTATATATGCTGAGTGTTTCACTATTTACATATCAGTGTCGGGTTACCCATGTTCATGAGTTGTCAATTGTGAGATACAGTTTCCTTGGTTTGGTTTTCAACAAAACAATGCTTCAGACTCGAGGTGTAGCAACTATTGGAATCATTCACCCATATGGGACTAGGTGTCGGGAATTGGTGAGATATAGGGTTACAATTTGGTATATAGGGTAAGTTTCACGGCATACACACAGCATACATATGGCACCCCAGCATATCCTTACTTAAGCCTCAGATACAGATACGATTTATTTGGTTTAATTTAAGTGTGCAGCAGAGAGGAGGGAGAGTTTATAGGTAGGCTGGGTCTCTGATCATGTCAGTGATGATGGGGTGGTTAGTCATGGCGTCAGTAAACAAACAGCCCACGTAGGCGTGTTTGCCCCACACGTGGTGGCGGATGACACGACAACACCCAAGGTCATCGATCTCAAACCCCAGCTGCAGGTACCGCTCGTCCGTCTCGAACAAGGTAGAATTTGTAAATGCTCCGTAAAACTGAAAATAAATAAACATGTATCAGGATTAGATGTCATACGGCACAACCACTTGGAAGAAAACGTATTTATAATATGGTATGGCATACGGCATAACCACTAGGAACAAAACATATAAAATATGGCAAATATGTATTTTAAATTCTCGCTTAGAAGCCCTGGCTTGTACGAGAGTCAAAACTTTTTAGAAGTATGTATTGCAGTTCTAAATTCTAAATTGGCCAAAACCGTACTCCAGGTACGCCTTATAAGATTCTCCCAAGTTTTACAACCTTGTTTTTCATAACGAATGTAGATTTATGGCATGTACTCGTGTATGGTATACAAATACACAATAGATGTGTATAAAATTAAACTCACAGGCCGTCCGGAGCTAGGTTCAATGAAGTCGGCCCAGAATCCAGCCTCCTTCAATGCCATGCAGATATCCTGCGCGCCATTAACAAACTGAAGCAACACACAAGAATTGTTATTGTTATTTGGTTATTAAAAATACATAAAATATACAGCTATAATAACTGCAAACTGTTCCGGATGTAATTCAATAATACTATCTAACAGGCTTAATCTGATGATACCGTAGGTCGATTTGTTCTCGCCACTCATCGTTGGCACCTTTGTGTACCTTGAGACAATTTAATATAGTATAGTGCTGGGGCACCTGTTTGATGGTAACAAAACATGACATGGGCTACTCACATGCTCCAACAGCTGTTCTCGCTCTTCCTCCACGGCTGCGCTCCAGCCACTCATGTCGTTCTGCGTCTTCTGACTCATTGTGATCACAGTCAGGGCGGAATCATCAAGGTTACGTCCCGGAAACAGGTCAGAAAACTCTAAAGTAGTCATCAAAATGGTATTCATTAATTATATTTACCTTATAGTAGTAAATGTACCACAGGCCATGCTAATAGTGATCTACTATCAAATGAAGAGGTACCAGGGGTATAAGGGCGTGGTCAATTTTTAACGACAGTTTTTTGCCCCCTGCCCCCCATGAGGAGTCTGATATTTTTCAGTCGCCCCTAGACGCATCCAAATTGATCACAGCCGACCCCTTTGAGCTATAATAATAGGTGACATTGTTTTGGTCTGCCCTAAAGAGTGGTTTGAATTCTTTTGGTGCCTCCCCTCCCTCCTCCCCCCCCCCCCCCCCCAAAGACCAAGGAGGATAAGCGTATAGCGTAAGACGGTGCTCTGCGCGACGTTCCCATTGACTTAGCATTGTGACGGGGTTCTCAGCGCAGCTTTTGGGGCAAAGAGCGCCAGTGTGCCGTGAGGGTGTAGCAGCGCGGCCCTCCCATAGGCCGTAGTGCTGAAACATGCGCTATTCAGAAGCTATTTAAAAATATTAGTCTTGTGAATTAGAAAATAATTTGACTATGACTGGATAGATAAAGCAGTGAATTTGCTTATTCTTAGGATTTGATTTGATCAGAGTGGATTATATAGCCACAGGAACCTCCGGTAGATCATGAAACTTTGACAATTTGAGCCATTTTCTGCGGAAATCGCGGAACTCGGCTAGGGGAGGACCTTTGTAAATCCTATCAAAATCATTATTTCTACTTCATACCCGATTTTCATATTGTAGTATATTATCAATAAATACCTAATGGTGACTCATATAAAGTTTAATTTGTTGCTATTAGCCCAGTTTATGCGTATCGACAGTGGAAAGTGAAGTGAGGTAGGAGCGCATGGAACCTTTTGCGAAGCCATGCGTAGACTTCACGGGGGGGGACGTTTGGGGGGAAAATATGCAAGGTACCTGTTGAATCGGCACTTCTCATGGCTACATATTAGCCTTTTGGCAAAAATTGTCTAAAGAATCGCAAAATATAGGTCCATATCTATCTAGCAGTGGTAGTATAATTTCATAATTCGAAGAATTACTATTTTAAAATAGCCTCTGAAAATGCCCCCTTTAACACTACGGCCTATGCGAGCTCGCCGTTCTACACCCTGGCGCAAGCTGGCCTGTCTCGTATATGTAATGCGTTTTCGGCGTGTCAATCTCTCGTCACTGATTATCGCTAAGTGCACTCTCTTATACTAGTTATTCATTCCTCTCTGCCCCCCCCCCCCCGAATCCACCATCCCCCTGTTCTTGAAAAATGAGCACTCCTAAGAATGATATATAGTGTACAACAATTCACATAAGTCTATTTGTAGAATCAACACATACCAAGAGCGTATTTCCCAGTAATTAGAAATCATGTCTGTGCTGTATTATATTTGTTATTAAGATATTTTGTAATAATTCAGCATTATAAATTCTTACCTCTTTTGAGTAGCTCAGGGCAGTCGATGGCTACACATTCCAGGTGGTCTAAGGAGGACGGTCGTGGGTCGTGATCTAACTCATCATCCTGGTCCTCCATCTACAGGGTAAGTCAAACTGTGTCAAGACTTGGAATGGCCCTGGTAGTATTTCTGAATGAGTCTATACATGCCCGCCTCTCCCCTCTTTTTTCAATATGGCCATCACCCCCTCTTGGTGTTCAATGAATTGACTTTACGCTGCAGAAAGAGTGAGGCGATTTGTCAATTGTTCAATTATCATTTTTAAATTGTTCATATCTACCTTGTCTACTCTTGTCCTGGACGAGTTCTCTACAGTAAAAGAAATAATAATGTACCAGATTCTGAATACATACATGTCGTGAGGCTATCATGTATTGTCCGAGTAGCCCCATCTGCCTCTCGGCGGGCAGGGGCTCTGTCAGTAGTTCTGAGGTGGGTGGCTGCGCTGCTTTCTCTTCATTCTGTGGGTTCCCAGCCAACCGTGCAGGACCCTGCATCCCCGGCATCGGGAAACGTGCATCTTGGGGCGCCAGGATGCCGAGCGCACAGTCGGTTGCGTTTAGAGAATCTGTTAACCAATGGGTTGATGTCAACCGTTAAAGTTCCTTTTATAGACCTTGTGCCATTCATAATTATGTACAAATATTTAGATGTCAAAGGTAACAAAATAATCGTTACATTCAATACATTGTAAATGTCAATTCTTTGAATTGTTCACAGTGGTAACTTACTGTATAATAATGACAAGACGGTTTACAAGGACCTTACCCACAGACGTGTCGATGACCGTAAGCCGATCCACCGGCTTCTGCTCATCATAGGAGCTGAAGGCGCGGAAGTGTTTGACGGCTGACCGCAGATTTGGCAGGTACGCCACCACGCGTGACTTCCCGGCCAGAATCTGAAACACACATACACTTAATGTTATAAATGTTTCAAGTAACAGTATCTGAATGACTTCCAGACAAAGGGGGGCTGGTGGATTTTTGCACAAGTGCAAAGAAACATTTTAGCCCTCCCTACTTGAGAGGGGTCAACATTTCCTGACCTCGAGTGATGGTAAGGTAGCTTTAGATGTATATAAACTCAGCAAGTAGCACTTGGTACACCCCCTGTATATTATTACAGACACGGTCTACAGCCAAATGCTCACCCCCTCCTCAACCGCCATGTGATAAATTATAAACGGTCGCTGAACCAACTCTCAACTTACCCTAGCGGAAGCCATCCTCTTTACTTTCCCTGTGCGTCTTCAATATGGTTTATTTGGTCCTAGTTTACACCCTGCAAGAAATGAAACGTTAGAAATACTACACAGCATACATTAATAAACAAACATAAGACTTATCATATTCATAAGTGCAGCTAATTTGGTGGAAAGGTTTGATGTAAGAAGAAAGCTCTCGCGTATAACTATAAGTTAAACCCTCGTATAACTATAAGCCGCACCCCTAAATTGAGATAATCCTATTAGCCGCACCTGGGGTCTGAAAGTACTACTTTTAGTAGTACACTAATACTATAGACATAAATAAATGAAATTACGATACAATACATCTACTAGTAAAAAAACTCGTATAGGCCGCATTGGAATCCAAAAAAATAGTTGTGCAACAAATGTCTCGGCTTTACAAAACATTTGTCCTTTATTTCACGAGCAGTGTGAACGGGCCGTAATGTTGTAGGCTCTTACATGTAGGCCTACATAGATCTACCAACTCTCGTAATCTTGGTGGACCTGTTTTGGGGGCATCAATGAATGTAGATATGGGAGGGATTGACATAAAAAAAGTTAAAAGCTCTTTGAAAGAGAGAAAAACATTAGGAACCTCTCACAATGACAATAACGTATTATTGTCATTTGTGTAAGGGAGTGCTCATTTTTTAACAACAGGGGGGGGCGGTGAGATTTCGCGCGAAGCGCGCACAATTTTTTCACCCCCCCCGCTAGAGGGGTCGAAATTTTTTACCCCCCCCCCCGGCAGGCCGAAAATCGCGCGCGTTCGCGCCCCTTTGTAGCATAGTAACGCGCGGGCTTTTTCCCTCAAAACAGGTTGAATTTTTTTCACCCCCCCCCCAAGAGGGGTCTAAATTTTTTACCCCCCCCCGGTCAAGGGGTCCAAATTTTTTACCCCCCCCCCCAAATCCACCACCCCCCCCCCCCTGTTGTTAAAAAATGAGCACTCCCTAACTTAGTTCAAAGCTCTGCCTCTGTAAAAAGCCAAATGTTGAAATGGCAAGCCCTGGATTGGAGGGTGTGTATAAACCTAGTCACTCAAATACTATTTTTTGAGAATTGTTATGTAACACTTGGCTAGATCCCCCCCCCCCCCTCCCCCTGTAGTCACAGAACGAGACTCTACTGACTGCGTGGAGCGCACCTATCAGCCTCTAAGCGATCACTTGTTTTGAGCCCGTTAAACTATCCCCCTGTAACACTTTGTAACAAACTTCATGACCCCCCCCCCCCCCGACCCCCATAATTCATATGCTGTTACGTAAAATTTGAATGGCCCCTTACATATTTTTTAAGACTTAGTCCTATGCATTCAATCTATTTAGATCTGGAAAGAGCTTGCAAAAATAAGCGACTTTGCACTTAAAATGAAGTCTTTATGTCAATTCAAAGTGGACTTATGACCCGTCAAAGATCCGGAATATGCCACATTTTTCTGCCACAATTAACAGTAGTTAAGAGTTAGATTGGGATCTAATTTTTGTGATCAGCCAAGCTTTGGTCAATATATTGTCTCGATCACTTAAACTGCTCTATCTCCTAAGATATTGAAGTTAGAACCTTGAATTAAAAAGTGGGTTAACGGTTATTGGGTGAGCTATGATATGACTTATGTGATGACCTTGGCCAAGGCCAAGGTCATTACAAGGTCAAAGGGCAATGTTTTCAAAATAGCTTATTTTATTAATATTTGTCAAAATTAATTGAAACTACTATGGAATATGCTAACTACGTGGTTAGTTATGGATTTGAAACCAAATTTAGTATCAAGGTCATGTGTCTAAGGTCAAGGTCATAAGATGTTGACCTATATTCAAGCAAGATGTTCATCTATATCTAAGTACTGTAACAGGTTTTCCATTTCCAATCACTATGTATAGTCATGTTTAGGCTGTGTTCTTGTTGAGAAGACTATAGAGGATAAATGGAAAGCAGAAAAGGTCAAGGGTCAATTGGCCAAACTCAAGGTCATTTCAAGGTCATAGAATTTTTTTTGAAAATGGGCAATTTTGTTGATGTTTGTTGAAATTTCAATTCAATTTACTATGGAAAACGCTTACTGGGTATAGTTGTGAAGATTTAACAACATTTATTACCAAGGTCATGCATTTAAGGTCAAGGTCATGAGGGCCCACCCTTTGATATGGCTTGGCTTCTTCTTTGTAAGGATTTCCCCTGTGAGGGGTGTAGGTACGGACCTGTGGGGGAGGCAGGGGCCTTTGTCAGGACTTCCACTGTGATGTGAGCGGCCTGCAGGGGTGTAGGTACGGACCTGTGAGGTAGGGGGAGGCAGGGGGCTTTGTAAGGACTTCCCCTGTGATGTGAGCGGCATACAGGGGGTAGGTACGGACCTGTGAGGTAGGGGGAGGCAGGGGGCTTTATAAGGACTTCCCCTGTGATGTGAGCGGCATACAGGGGTGTAGGTACGGACCTGTGAGGTAGGGGGGGGGGAGCAAATCTGTTTGTTGTAAGGGAGGGTTCATTATTTATGGCCGGGGTGGGGGTGAGCATTTGAGGGGGGGGGGGGCAATTTTTTTTAGGGGTATTCAAAGGGGGGGGGGGCTTTTTTTTTTACCCTATTCTTAGGGGGAGGACCTTTTTTTTGGGGGTCTTCCTTTAAATGTTGCGCATTTAGTTTGTTGAAATGTCCCGAATTTTAGTAAGAGCTTGTGTTATATTCTACCAAATTACCTCAATATTTTCAAAATTTTCCTCAAACTCCCAGGCAAATTCCTCACTGCATCACTTTTGACACTCAATCAGAATCGGCCATTGTTTTGCCAGTCTTCAAAAAAGCTCTAGCCTCATGTAAGCATTGGGGGTACCAGACCTTCCAATTTATAAGCGCTGGGGCCCTTAAACTCTACGGTACCGTCTTTAAGTTTAAAAAAAACGGTGATCGAGTGTATAGATGTTTGACTATTATCACTCACCAGCCAGTATTACAAGACTTTTACACGAAAACACAATTGTATGTATTTATTGCAAGGTAGTAAATTGTAGATGAAAAAGTGCCCAGGATTACATGCATACAATAAGTATATATGCTAATGTCATTTTTGTAATAAAGTTGAAAACGATCTAGGGTGCGGGGGGGGGGGGGTGCTTTTTTTTCAAACTATTCCGAGGGGGGGGGGGGCCCTTTTATTTTCAACCTATTCCGAGGGGGGGGGGCAATTTTTTTAGACGTATACGATTTGCCAAACGCTCACCCCCACCCCTGCCATAAATAATGAATCCTCCCTAACCAAAATCGGTTACAAGGAAGGTTGGTTACAAGGAGCCTTGCCAAAAGGTGCTCCTTATAACGAGATTTTACTGTAATTGATGGATACAAGTGTTTCTCTACAAAAAGAGCTAAATTGGGTATAACTTCTGTTCTAATTGATGGATTTTCAAAATGCAAACGCCTATGTGTAGCTAAAACCACACCGGCGGTACTCTCTCCCTACGATTTTTGTGCTGCTTTTTAAACATACTGCGCCATGTCAGAAAGGAATGATGTAGACTTATTCTAGACCAGAATTGTCCAAGGAATTCAAGGAAACCATTTGTTTTTGTGTGCTACTTGATTTTCATATAATAAAGAGTTACTCCAGTGCCCCCAGTGCTCTCAGTGCTGTGCGCAGTAGCCACAGAGAGAGGTGTGGTAGGTCTTATAGGGTACACTCTCCCTACAATTTTTGTGCTGCTTTTTAAACATACTGCGCCATGTCAGAAAGGAATGATGTAGACTTATTCTAGACCAGAATTGTCCAAGGAATTCGAGGAAACCATTTGTTTTTGTGTGCTACTTGATTTTCATATAATAAAGAGTTACTCCAGTGCCCCCAGTGCTCTCAGTGCTGTGCGCAGTAGCCACAGAGAGAGGTGTGGTAGGTCTTATAGGGTACACTCTCCCTACAATTTTTGTGCTGCTTTTTTAACATACTGCGCCATGTCAGAAAGGAATGATGTAGACTTATTCTAGACCAGAATTGTCCAAGGAATTCGAGGAAACCATTTGTTTTTGTGTGCTACGAAATTTCCATATGATTAAGCGCTTTTGAAGTTCTTTTATTTTTTTTCTGGGAAAAGAATCAACTGACATTTACCGAGTAATTTCTGAACCATTTATCCATGATATACATTAGATGCACGCCATCAATACCTTTAAATTGATACCTTATGCGTACCAATGCTCCTGTAAACAACTTCACAACAAGTTTGCAAAGAAATCTCATGTGAGAACTCCCCACTATAATAATTATCACACTTTTCACTCCCGCGGCCGTCAGAGCGGCGCACGGGAGACAGGTCAGTGCCTACCTGAGTATGGAGAAACACTACTCCGAGTGAACTCTAGCCTAATATCACGTAGACCGTTGTCATAAACGTAGAGTAGCCTAGGTCTACACTGAGATTCAATCAGTGAATCACAGGTGATGAGTGTTACTGTTATTTAGTCAGGCTATTTGTTCAAGTTGTTGTTGTTGACACTGACAGCCTGTGACTGTGTCAGTGTGTGTGTGTAGGGCCTACGTGATGCTTGGTCATGCACGGACTTTGTAACTGCTGTTGGGTGTCAATACATTCTGGTTTCCTAGCACATATATAATGATTAGGTGCATCGGATCAGGATGAAACTGCTACATTCTAACCCAACCTCAATTACAATTAAATACCACTGGAATACTGCTATTTGCTGCCTACCTGCTTGTCCTTCACTTCACTTCGCGATCCGCTGGTTTTTGATTGCCAGGAACAAGCAAAACAATGGACAGTTGGTGTGGCAGCGTTTAGTCAGAGATGCAAGATTTTAGTGGCGCCCCCTATTGCAAATTAAATAAGTTACTCCAGGCGAATGGTTTGCCGGACCTAAATCGTTTCACAGAAGCATGAACCTAAATTTACGGTCATGACAGGAGGGAGAATTATCTATAGCCTGATCCAATGCACCTAATTACCAGTAGGCCTAGGCCTAGATCTTTCTTTCTCTTTACGCATGACCATTACCGATAGGCCTATGCAGGACAGGGTAACATAGCTAATGTAGGGGGACAGGGTAGTGTGGTATTAGTGTAGGGGGACAGAGGAGTGAAGGGGGACAGGGGAGTGAAGGGGGGCAGGTGAGTGAAGGGGGACAGGTGAGTGTATGGGGACAGGGGAGGGTAAAGGGACAGGGAGGGACAGGGTAATAACGAATAGTAATATAGCCTTATAGGGGGACAGGTGAGTGAAGTGGGGACAGCCCGGGACAGCGGAGCGTAGGGGGGGGGGGGGGCAGCGGATTTGTAGGGGGACAGGGGAGTGTAGGGGGCCCGGGGGGGGGGGGGCACTTCATATATTTTGTATACACAGGTGTGCGGCTGGGAAGGGCACTTTTTGAGCAAAATCCCCCTCACCAAGGGTCTGCTTTTCACCAAAACCCCCCCTCACCAAGGGTCAATTTTCACCAAAATCCCCCTCACCAAGGGTCACTTTTCAGAGATTACAACAAAATCCTCCCAAAATGGTCACATTTTGCCCAAATTCTTTTTAACAAGGGTCACTTTTGACCAAAATTTTTACACCAAGGCCGACTCCTCGGGGAAAATTGCTAGAACCTAGGCACTTTTGTCCAAAATCCCCCTCAGCAAGGGTCACTTTTGACCAAAATCCCCCTCACCAAGGGTCACTTCTGACCAAAACCCCCCTCACCAAGGGTAAGGGTTGTCAAAGGGCCAGCCGCACACCCGTGTCAAAAAAAATTGAGTACCCCCCCCGGGGTAGGGGGACAGGGGACAGGGGAATAAAAAAGGGACATGGAAGTGTAGGGGGTGTTATGTCTGTGCCTATCCTGGTATTTCCTATTTGGCTCAATTAATGGGAATCTACTCAGAGAACAACAAACACGTGCGTTACGGTAGTTCCCGCCGGAAGTCATGTATTCAGAACGTTGCAACGGGTATACAACATCTCCTTTCGTTGGGAAAGACAAGATATGATTATACAGTCAAGCGTCATAAACATGAACAATCAAAATGTCAAATATACTACCTTTGCTTTGAGAATAGATATATGTCAGTTAGAACACCTTACAATAAAACTGTCAAATGTCATACACACATGAACAATCAAAATGTCAAATATACTACCTTTGCTTTGGGAATAGATATATGTCAGTTAGAACACCTTACAATAATACTAGATATATCATCAACTGTTCATGTCCGATATCACCATATGTCCCAACCTTAGCCCATGTCATAGCCTCCAAATTTTTTGGGCAGGGCTGTCGCTCGACCAGTACGTGTGACATATGGTCCACCCGAGCTCTGACTAGCAGGTGGGGTGAAGCTAGGCCTGACAGGACTTGGTGGGAGTATAAGACGGGGTGGACTGGGTGCATTACGCGCAATGGGAGATACAGGTGGGTCAGGACGAGGTGGACTGGGTTGGTTTGGACGAGGAGGACTGGGGTTTCCGACAGCTTGTACTGGTGGCACATTCACTACTTCAGGTGCCCGCTGGCGTGGTCTTGGCCAGTCGACCTGTTGTGGCTCTGGGTTGAATATGTCTCTCTCCCTTGTCTTCAATATATCATGTCGGTTTCGTCTCCAGATGTTCCCCGTCTCCGCCTCCAAGTTATATGACCTTGGCTGGAGCGGCTGCCGCGCATCTGGGAGAAGTCTAGCTGGTCTCCACTGATCCCCTACTCTCACCCTGATGGTGTCTCCAGATCTGAGATCTTCAAGAGCCCTCGTGCCTGGGTTGTACTGTAACCTTGCCCTTTCTCTGTTGTCTCTCAGTGTCTGACCGACCTTACCCGGGTCCACAACTTTTGGCTCCAAAAGCTTGTTGCTCACCGGCAGCTTGGTTGCAGTTCTCCTGCCGAACAGTCTCTGTGCAGGCGAGCCGGACTCCGGGGTCTTTGGTGCATTCCGAAAGTTCAATAGTGCCAGATGTACCTTAATGCGGTCGCCTCCCACTTTCTCCATCATGTGACGAACTGTCTGGTTCGCACGTTCAACCATCCCATTGGCTTGGTGATGGTAAGGACTGGTAGTGACATGCGTGAACTGCCATGTTGCAGCAAATTCACGGAAGCCACGGCAGGCAAACTGCGGTCCATTGTCTGTCAGTAGCTTGTCTGGCTTCCCGTGCACCGCAAGGATTCTAGCCAGTTTCTCCTGGACTGTCGAACTGTGCGTATTTTCTCTCAGCTCCTCTATCTCGATGAATCCAGAATAATAATCAATCACTACAAGGAACATCGAACCCACACAATTGAGTAAATCAGCTGCTATCACCTTCCATGGTCCAGTGGGTACCTCGCTCGGATTCAGTGGCTCCTTCTGTTGCTGGTTGCGGTTTTCCTGGCAACTTGCACACTTGCTCACAGTATCTTCAATCTGAGCGTTCATACCCGGCCAATACAGAACATCACGGGCCAGTTGCTTGGAACGCACTATGCCCAAATGACCTTCATGGATAACTTTCAGCATGTCACTTCTCATGGCTATCGGTATTACCACTCTATCTCCTTTGAATACAATACCATCCAGCACTGCAATTTCATCTTTCGAGTCAAAGTACTTTCTTATCTCTGGATCCAGCGCATTTCGATGCTGAGGCCACCCAACTCGCACAATCTGTCTCACTTTCTCTAGTTCTGGATCCATCCGCGAGGCCTCCTCTAGTTCCTTTTGCTTGCTCTCACTGAATACCGCTGCACCTCTGACCTCTGAAGCGTAGACATTGAAATAGTTTACCTCTTTCATCATACCGTCACATATCTCTGGTAAATACGCTCGACTTAGAGCATCCGCTACCGGGATGTCCTTCCCTGCTTTTCCAATCAACTGGAAGGACTGATGCTGCAATGTCATCCTCATCTTTTGCAGGCGCAGTGGGACAAGATGGAGGGGTTTCTCTATGATCCTTACAAGAGGCAGATGGTCTGTCTCCACCGTGACGTCTGTCCTCCCATATACATACGAGTGAAATTTCTTGAAAGAAAACACAATCGCTAACAGTTCCTTTTCTATCTGAGCATACGCATATTCTGCATTTGTTAGTGCCTTTGAGGCATATGCTACTGGCCTGTCACCCTGCATTAGCACGGCCCCCAGTCCTGACTGCGATGCATCACATGAGATTGTTATGGGCTCTTCTAAGCTATAATATCTCAGGACTGGAGCACTTGTCATCATCCTTTTCAGTTCCTCAAACGCCTGCCGGTGTACCTCTTCCCAATGGAATACAAAGTCTCTGGCGTTGCTCTCCTTGATCAGTTGTCGAAGCGGCTCTGTCACCGATAACAGGTTTGGGAGGAACTTGCAGGTATATGTGACCATCCCAAGAAGACTCTGTACATTGGCAATGGACTTTGGCTCTGGCATTTCTACAACCGCTCTCACCTTCTCCTCACTAATCTTCACCCCCTCTGCAGTCAGCTTGTGACCAATGTATTCCACTTCATCTGTACATAGCTTCGTCTTCCTTGGGTTTAGCTTCAGGTTGCGGTCACGACACCGCTGTAACACCAGAGCCAGTCTCTCGTTATGTTTATCTAGAGTTGGAGCATGAATCAAAATGTCGTCCATTATGATTTCAACACCCTCAATATCGCAGAACATCTCACTCATCGCTCGCTGGTATATCTCTGGTGCTGAACAAATGCCCATCGGCAGACGCAGATACCTGTACCGGCCAAACGGTGTGTTGAAAGTCGTTAGGTGCTGCGATTCCTTCGTCAGTTCTATCTGGAAGTAGCCCATATTCGCATCCAGAACCGCGAAAAACTTTGACTTATCCGTTCTTGTCGTCACCTCGTCAATGGTACACATTGGATGATATTCACGAAGCAGTGCCTTGTTCAAGTCTTTCGGGTCAATTGTTATTCGTATATCCTTACTTGG
Source organism: Harmothoe impar (assembly GCA_947462335.1). Classification (NCBI taxonomy): domain Eukaryota; kingdom Metazoa; phylum Annelida; class Polychaeta; order Phyllodocida; family Polynoidae; genus Harmothoe; species Harmothoe impar. The sequence goes on from OX381715.1 coordinate 34,889,592, forward strand.
ACCAGATGACTTCTTGTCTACCACATGTAGTGCACTGCACCACGCTGTCGGCTCACCCACAGGCACTTTCTCGATGATACCCAAACACTCGAGTTCTTTGAGTTTAGCACGTGTAGGCATGCGCAAAGCTGCCGGAATGGGACGGGGAGGGTGGGCAACAGGCTTCGCTTCTGGGTCACATATCAAATCATATTTACCTGGAATCTTACCAACACCCTGAAACACATCTTTAAACTGACCATACACATCACTTGCAGATTTTGGGACAGAATCAACCACATCAACCCTTTTTACCAAGTTCATCCGCACACTGTCCTTCTCCGAGAGAATGTTTGGCACATTTGGGCCATCAAGAACCTCACACTTTATGTCATATTGTACACCCCTATACTCTACTGGTAATTGAACTGTCCCAAGTGACATCGCTGGTTGCCCCAACAGTCCACGTACTGCAATATTTGACTGAAACAGAATTGGTTTGTCAAACATAGATTCATAAGTCACCTTTGATATCAAGGAACATTCTGCACCTGTGTCAATTTTAAAGGAAATGTAACCATCACATTTTGTGCTAAGGTCCACCGACCACATACTTTTTTGTCTGTTGGCAACATGTACATCCTGTGTCACCATGTGGATATTGAGTGTCTCCATAGCAATATTTTCTGCCTCAAATTCATACTCTCCACCACCCACTGCACCATACTCCTCATATTCATAACCTTGACAGCCATACTCATTTGCCGCATCATGCACAGATTTCTGAGAATAGCAACGCCGGGCAAAATGACCAACTCTGTGGCAGATATGGCAAGACTGGTTGTACGCTGGGCACTGTCTCGGTCTATGCACATAACCACAGTTACCACATGATTGTCCACTCTCCGCATAACCTTGACCTCCACGACCTCTGTAACCGCCACGTCCACCGCGACCTCCACGACCACAGAAGCTATCCTGATGATCCTGAACTTGTTCCTGACCATGACCCTGGTGACGATCTCGATCTGGATACTGACCTTGACCCCGACCACGTGCGCTGAAACCCCCTAGCCCCCGACCATAGCCTCGGCCTCGGGGGGGATACCTGTCGACCACATCCACCCGGGACTCCTGACTGTCCTGAGCACCACCGGTGATCTTCCTGGTCATCAACTTCTGCTCGTGGAAGTTACATGCCTTAATCAGCTGATCAAGTGTCAAGTCATCTTCCCATAATTTGTCCTTTAACTTCTTATCACTGACACCATTCGAGATCTGGACACAGACTTGCTGCTCCTCGGATGCCCCAAACTCACACTGTGACGCTAACTCCCTCACAGCTGCGATATACTCCGCGACCGTCTCATTTTTCTGCACCCGCTGCTGGAATCGCGTGATGTAGCCTTTCAACAACTTCTTTGGCTCAAAATGAGCATCAAATTTAAGCAGCACAGGGTCTAATTTCTTCTCGTCCCCAGCCGGAAAGGTGAACTTGTCAAACACCTTGATCCACTGGGACCCCATACTACACAACAACATGGCCACTTTTGTCTCCCCAGATACCTCTGTCTTTTCTGCTGCCTCTAAATACAACCTGAACTCCATTTGCCAGTCCTTCCATGCCTGGGCAATATTCTCCTCAGCCTGAGGGCTGAACTTGGCAGGGGGCTTGAAGGTAGCCATGCTCCTCACTATAGGCCTATCACACCTAGATACAGTACAGTCAGTAATACTTCCACAGACTCAGCTAGTGAGTCCCACAACTTGATATTCAGATGGCTGGCATCCACACAACAGTCAAGCTCTACTCACAGTTCAGGACTTCCACTCCTCTTATTTCACTGACACATCATCAAGTTCATCTCACCACACACTTCTGACGCCATGTTATGTCTGTGCCTATCCTGGTATTTCCTATTTGGCTCAATTAATGGGAATCTACTCAGAGAACAACAAACACGTGCGTTACGGTAGTTCCCGCCAGAAGTCATGTATTCAGAACGCTGCAACGGGTATACAACAGGGGGCAAGAGAGTGTAGGTGAACAGGGGACATGTAGGCTAGGTACATATGTACATGTAGGGGACAGGAGAATGTCGGTAGAGGGACAGAGAAATGTAGGGAGACAGGGAACTGTAAAGGGACAGGGGAATGTAGGCCTAGGGGGACAGGGCTGTGTAGGGGAAGATGGGGTAATATGGGCCATGGGGTAATAAGGGACACTCTCATTTCAGACTGATATTTTTTACTGAAAGGAAACACTAAGAACTCAGTTTTTGTTTTATAATAAAAGGTAGGCATCAAATCATATATATTGCAGCATTTATTATGTTGTTGGAGGAATTATTATTTGAATTATAAGCGGAAAATAAAATTGAATGCCTGGAATATTGAGTGCTGACATCTTGATTATCAAAGCATAATTAGACATATCATTATTTATGTAAGCCCCTAGTTTGAGCAAAATGGTAATCTTTCTTCTGGTTTCAGGTGCTAAGGATAAACCACCCAATAGCTTATAAAATTAAATATGGTTTGGTAATTTTCTGTGAAGCGTCTAGGAATTGACACCACTATTTGTGTGGTGTCCCGTATTACCCCAACCTCATTTTTTGATGGGGTAATATGGGTCAAAGGCAATCCCTATGGCAATTTGTATATATTTTTTCTACAAAAATGTTAAGCTATTAATCGCATTTAAAACTTCCACATGAAAGAGTGCCTTTGCAGAAACTGCTTTTTTTAAAGATATCTAAATAAAATTAGTTCTTTCTGAGATTTTTTTCATGTTTTAAATTTGCATATGGTCATGCTTTATTTGGTGGCCATTTTCCAAAATGGCGGCATGAAAATACAAGAAATTTCAGGGTCAATTTGAATATCAAAGACAATTCACAATTTCTGCTGTTTCTAGTGTGCATCTCAACATAAATGGTCACAAAATAGCTTGAATTAAAGCTATAGAGGAGCCCCATCTATTAGATAGGGTTTTGGGTATATCATGATATCCTGGTGACCATGGAAACGATGTAAACACTCCATTTTTGCCAAATTTTGCTAATTATCTAATATTTTGATAAATTCTCTCGACAAGAATAGGCATATAGGACTTCTAATGTTTTGGGACAGTTTAAATCATCATTTATTTTGTTAAGGTACCTCAAAGGCTTCTCATTCATAGAATTCCACCCATGCATTAAAGATATTAGGCCATTTTCACTGACGATTCCTATTCCGTTCCGTCTTACCCCACAATGGCGACCCGTATTACCCCACCGTGGGGTAATATGGGTCACAAAATCTTTAAAATTATCAACTACATCCATTGTACCTTAGGCAGTTTGAGGACATTTTTCTTCAACACAGTTAAATGAAAAAGAGGAATGCTTAAAAAGTAGGTAAAAAAATATTTTGCTTATGGTCACCAGAAAGGCAGAAATTGCATGAAAACCCTTAGGTGTCCCGTATTTCCCCATCTTCCCCTAGGCCTAATGGGATAGGGGAGTAAAGGGGGACAGGGGAGTGTAGGGGACTTAGAAGTGCAGGGGGGCAGAAATCCTCAGATGTTTGTAACCTTGAGATGTTCATTATCTAGACATGTTCATCATCTACCTAGAGATGTTCATTATCGGTAGATGTTCGTTAGCCTAGGCCTATCAATTGAAAAAAAGATTTTGACCCAAGAACCGATTTTGACCCCAAAAAAATAATTTTGACCCAGAAACCGATTTTTTTTTTTGACCTAGCCACCAATTTTGACCCGGAAACCGATTTTGGCCCGAAAACCGATTTCTGACCCGAAAACAGATTTTAGCCCGAAAACCGATTTCTGACCCGGAAACCGATTTTGGCCCGAAAACTGAATTTTTTGACCTGAAAATCGATTTTGATCCTAAAATAGATTTTGCTGATTTTGACCAGAAAAACGATTTTTGACCCAAGAACTCAGTCAGCTGCAGCATTGGTCCCCATGGGGCCCATAATGTATTTTACTTGGGCCAGCTGGGCTTGCCCATATCTGGTGTCTTGTTTTCTCTATGACCATTCATTGTACATTTTTATAGAGTGTGCTAAATCTGGGCTAGGGCTGGGCACTTTGAATCTGGGCTGACCCATCTGGGCTCCCACTGGTAGCCCTGGACAAAAAGGACCAAAACCCAGGGTGCATGGGCAAATCAATTTGCCCAGGTAAAGACACATAGGGTTGATTCAGGTAAAGTGGGACATCAGGTAAAGTGGGACAATTAACATTAAGGCCATTTTTAGAGGTTATTTACTTTCCTGAGTGTAAAATTTTATTTTTTTCTTGGAAATAATATATGTTTGACCCCTCTTAACTGTACCTATTTCATCAAAGTTAAAAGGTAATCATACCTTCTAAATTTCAATATGATATGGGTGGAGAGCTTTTGCCGCTATGAATTCGGAATTACATAAGAAATAGTACAATTATTTGTTAGTACCGTAAAACCTGGCGTATAAGCCTAACTCGCGTATTAGCCGCACCCCTAACTTTGGGAAATCCTATAAGCCTAATAGGGTATCTGAAAATTGTTAATTTAGTACTGTACTATACTTATAAAAACTCTCGTATAAGCCGCACCCCATATAGGCATGTTTGGTATCAAAAGAAAGCTGGCTCTGACTCGCGTACAAGCCGCGGCTTATACGCGAGGTTTTACAGTAGTGGTACTAAGACTGATAACATGATATTTCAAAATGTATGTATATATTAGATACATATATTGTTTCTGTACATCCTGATATTTTTTTATTAGTCAGATATTGAAATGAAGTACACTGAGACCTTAAATGCAAGTGTCCCACTTTAGCTGAAAGTGTTAGGTAAAGTGGGACAGGCAGATTCAGGTTAAGTGGGACACTATATTAATCCCCTTTCTCAGAGTATCATTACCTGATATGCCCATATTTTGATTTATAATGAGAAGAAGTATCATAGAAAATATCATTACAATACTTAGTTGTGTAAATAATACCAAACTATTAAGTATAACAGCCAAAATAGGGCTTTGTTAGTGATCCAGATTGTGGTTTATCTAGTGACTCAACTCATGATCATTATTTAGATGAGCGAACTATTGACTTCCATCAGTGATCCATTCACTTCCATCATAATTTCAGATAATTATCATAATATTTCTTACCTTTAATGATTTTTAATCATACATTATGATGTTGAATGGTAAAATCTGTAGCTAATTCATTTAGAATTGGTATTTGATATACATTGAGGCTAAATCCGTAGAAATCATTCACCAATACTACCTTCTTACAATTTATAGAAATTATTGCCATAGATAGTTATTTATAGTAATTAATATGCCCCTGAAATGCTCCTACATTACTACCTCATTAACAAAACGTTTCATTTTAGATACTTACAATTAAGAGTATGAGCTATATAATTGTGCATAAAGTTATTTAGCACTTTGTAAAAATAGTTTTAGGATATAGATTCAGTTAGGTACAAATATGTTGTCATGTGACATAATGCAGTGTAGCTAGCCCATAGTTAGGCCCACATGCACAGTATTTTGGCCGTTTTGCATTTATACTCTGTATACTTGATTCATTCCTGTATAGGACCCTACATAAATTTCCTGAATGTTTTTGATGTAGTGCATCAAAATATATATCTCACCTTCAAAAATTGACCTTTACCATTTTGTCATATGGATTATAAAGCATGGGGGTCAATTCTTATCAATTGTCCCACTTTACATGAAGCAAGTGTCCCACTTAACCAAAAATGCAAGTAAAGTGGGACACTTCAATTTTGAAATGGCATCTCGAAGAAATGGGCTATTTAGGCTATATTGGTTAAGGTATTTCATATCTTTTTTATATTTTTGTTTAAAGGAATAAAAAAAATATTGAACCTATTTGATGTGTTTGACATTTTCTACTATTCGTACCAAATGTGTGAATGGAACACAAAGTCAGAGTATGGCTTAGGTGTCCCACTTTACCTGAATCAACCCTACCGGTAATTATGGGCCCCATTAAGCAATGTTGACTGGTCTGATTTTGACCCAAAAACCGATTTTGACCGTAAAATTGGTTTTTGCTAATGTTGACCACATTAACGATTTTGACCCCATAACCGATTTTGACCCCAAAACTGATTTGTCCCAAAAACCAAATTTGACAGGAAATGATTGTGAATCAAGAGGTGATTTTGAATGAAACAACTGATTATGACCCAAAATCGATTTTGACTCCAAAACCGACTTTGATCGATTTTGACGATTTTAACATAGTTATCTTGAGATGTTTATTATCTCTAGATATTTGTTAACTCTAGATATTTGTTATCTCTAGATATTTGTTATCTCTAGATATTTCCTATCTGAGGATAATTCGGTTAATGATTATAGAAAAAGGTACATGGTAGTTGGAAAAGAAAAAATGGAGATGTCACCCAGGGCTCCATACTACGGACCTAACCCAGCCAACACACCCTAGTGGGCCCTAGGTGGGTCCTATCTGGGGCCCACTTCGTTTTGACCTGGGCTATCAGGTGGGGCCAAGAAGGGCTTGCCCAGGTTTGAAGTGGGCTGGCCCTGTTCCGATCTAAGTGGGACCCAGGTGGGCTCCTTTAGTTGGGTAACACGTAATTGGGGGTGGGGGCTGGGGGCTGGTGGGACAGACACAACATTTCTTTTAGCTATAAGCTTAGTTGTTGTGTAGTTGATGACCAAAATGTTAAGAGTAGTTACCAACAAGTATTCCAGTGGGTCAATTAATTTATCTGCATTTAATGTCACCTCTTCCCTTCATTTAAGGAGGAAAGCAAAACGCATCCTTTGACTAACTACAACTCTGGTAACATTGGGTGACACAGTCAGAGTTCCTGTAAGTCTGATAGTGATACCTGAGAGAGCCCTGGGATTATGTACTATGATCATATCCCGGGGAAAGGTGTCAGTATCAGAATGCTCCTTGTTTCTCTATTCATATGCAAACTTGTGTAGACAATTTCATATAATATGAACGCACTGTGAAAACTGTTTCATTTCAATGGTTTTAAAGGCATTGTGAATTTATGGCTCATTGTAATAAAGACAAGAAAATGTCTATAGGATTTCAAATCTCATGTACTCTCAATGATGACATCTAGTGGTAAGCTCCGGAACAATACTTGCCCCCTTAGCCAAGGGCTAGCCCAGGTGAATCCCACTCTTTTGGGGAAAGGTCTTTGGAACACAAGTTGTGTTGGTAGAATTAGCCCAGAAAGTGACGTTGGTGGGCTGGCCCACATGGGACCCACCTGGCAGTCCACACCAAGCCAATGGAAACCCATGCATACCTCAGCCCACTTAGCCCTGCATGGGCTAGAGCTGGGATTTTCTAGAAAAAGGGACAAGTGAGGATAAATTAAAGTATCTGCAATGCAATACATCCATTGAAAACTAAGTTCAGTACATGGGCTCAGCCCACCTGGGCCCTTGTACAACCGTGATGTGTATTAAAAACGTGATGTGTAGTAAGCACACAGTTACTACACATCACGGCTGACCATGCAAACGTGATGTGTATCAAATAAGCGTGATGTGTAGTAATGTGTAGTAACCATCAAAACATGATGTGTAGTAACTAAGGTGATGTGTAGTACCCAGGGCAACTTGAATTAAGGTACCTCCAACTGTGCATCAACAAACGTGATGTGTATTAACCAACTACTCTAACCAGTGGGCATCGGCAGTACAGGGCAGGATAAGGAAAGGCAGGGCATGATAGGGGAAGGCAGAGGGGATAGAGAAAGGCAGGGCGGGATAGGGAAAAGATAGGTAGGATATCATCACAAGGGATGCAGACTTTGATAATTTGGGGGAAACGCTCATTTATAGGTGGTATAGCCTAGCTATGCGAGTATAATAAGAGGGCGTGGCAGGTCGACTCGCGTGGTTCTCCTATAACCCGCGGGGGGCGCCAGTGCGGGTTCTAGTTCCCCCCCCCGCTCCGGGAGGTGGCGCCCGCGCATGACGTCATGTATCCATGACGTCATGACTAACTTGACTACCGCTTGTTGGTAGGTGACTATAAGAGGGCACTCCAGGGTGGGATCGGCAGTTGACACTGGAGGAGCGACCTGACCACATATCCGTACCAGTCAGGTGCAGATTTGAAAAATTTTAACGGTCGTCCTCAGAAGTTGTGGGTCGTCCCCAAGAAGATTTGGTCGTCCCCGTGCGGATTTAGAAGATTTGTCGTTCACAATGGGAAGAAAGAAGAATACTCCCAAGAAGGCGGTGTCAACTCAGGCCACGGGAGGGGGCGGGTCCCCTTCTCAGGTTGGAGTCCCAACCATGGTGGCCAGCAACAACAACAACAGAAACAACAATAATGTTGGCGTAGATGAGGTCGTGGAACAGTAGTGGGCAGCGATCGGTGAGGTCGACGGGAGGATGTCCAGGCTCGAGGGAGGTCTCAACCGGCTGTCATCGGTCATGGATGAGGTCAGGGCGACCATGGGACGTTTCGCTTCAGCAGGCTCGTCAGGCTCGTCAGGCTCGGCAGGCAAACCGGGATGAAGGACAGCTTCAAGCCTTCCGCGACCTTCCAGACCAAGAAGGCAGCCCTCTCCGATGTGGACTGGTAGGGACTGCTCGCAGGACTCAATCTACTCTGGGAGCAGCTCACCTAGAACCCTCAGCCCCAGTCCCAGCAGGAGCCACTCGCCAAGGAAAAGAGGTAACAAACCAACTCCATTCCTACAGGCGAATTTTGTCTCCAGAGGGGTGAAGATAGATTCAGTAGAAGCTCTCATGCTGGTGAATGTTAGAACCATGTTGATTATGTCAAAAACCAATGAGGATCTGGGGGCTATTCTATCACATATAGAACTGCTGTGTGAGAAGGCTCTCACGAAAGTATATCGTGTGTCGGCCCTAGTTTCATATGACAAAGCTGTAAGGGATCGGGCGGACAGGTCAGGCCCTGAGGTATTTGGTTCTGTTAATAATGCTGACGTGTTAAGATACTTCTCATACGATTCTACTGTGATATCAGGTATCCAGGGTAAGAAATCTCACTCGTCCAGGTCGACCAGGACAGAGAAGAGGCCCTGCTTTAACTACAATAAGTCTAAATGTGAAATCAGTGGGTGCAAATATGCACACCATTGCATGTTCTGCCGTAGTACGGCTCACGGTTCAATCACTTGTACGGGTGGCAAGAACAAAGAATAGAGTGGGGCCAGCAGCCCGGGTATTATTGTTAGTGATATCCTCGTAGAACCCGCAGCTTATGCTGACCATTTACTTTGTGTAACAGCCGGGAGGGATCTTAGGTTAGATCCATGTGCTGAGGTTTTTATTCCCCACGTCCCGGTCTGTGTGGATATCCATGTGGACACGACTGACCCCGCCCCCATAGAGGTAGTAGTGCAGGGAGTTGGCGCGTGTAACCAGGCTCCCGGTGGGGGAGTAGTATATGAAGCGTGTGCTTTGGTGCAGGGCTCGTCGAGTCCTAACCCTTTGTTATATTCTGTTGACGGGGTGGGGGAGGTTCCCACTATTCATGTTTATGAAAAATGTCTGGATGGCACATGTACTTACAGCCATATGATAGGGGGGGTTAAATCCCAATTATTACCCTGTCGCTTTGCTAATTTTATATCCGGGGCAGGTAATGTTTTTCCTGGAAAACCTGATTCAGCAAAATTTATATGGGAAGGTATAACCCGCGGCTTTAAAATTGTGGATGATGATTGCAAGGCTAGCTATGGCTGTAATAATTATAAGTCCATCCTGGAACCCCCTTTCTACCAGGAGATGTGTGACATTGTTGAACAGGAGGTGGTTGATGAATGTGTATCTGTAGTTTCCCACCCTCCCAGGTGTGTTCATGCAATGGGGGGGGGGGTGGAAAAGTCAAATGGGAAATTACACCCCATCACAGATTGTTCTATGCCTTATGGCGAGGCGATAAATAACTTCATGAAAACAACTTTTTTCCCATTTTCTTATAATTCTGTCTCCACTGCGGTAGACACCCTGGAGGAGGGGATGTGTATGAGTATTGTGGACCTGAAGTTGGCTTATAGATCCGTCAGTATCTATGGTCCCCATGCCCAGTTTCAGGGCTTTGCTTGGAATTTTGGGGGGGGTAAAATTTTTTATGTGAATCACCGGCTCAGCTTTGGGCTTCGGTGTGCCCCCAATATTTTTAATGATCTGTCCAATTTTATTGTCTTGGTGGCCAGGAGTTATGGCGTGTCCAATATAACTAATTATTTGGATGTTTTTATCATAATGGCCCAGACCGAGGCTGAATGCTTAAGGCAGAGAAATATCCTTATGGAGGTGATGGAGTTTTTGGGGTTCAAAATTTCACATAATAAGGTGACAGCCCCCAGTAGGGTGGCGGTTTTCCTAGGGATCACTATAGACTCAGTGAATATGGAGCTCACCCTACCTAAAGAGAAGTTGACTAAATTAAAAGGCGCCCTGGAGGAATGTCTCGGTATGAGATATGTACATAAGAAGCGTCTGCAGAAAATAGGTGGTTTAATGTCATTCTGCTCCCACATTGTTAAGGGTGGGAGAACCTATAGCAGGCGCCTTTTCGACTTGTGTGCCAGAGCGAGACCTGGCAGGGCTATTTTCCTATCTGACGCTACTAAGGATGATATCCGGTGGTGGCTCCAGTTCTGTGAGGTTTTCAACTGTAAGGCTCTTATAAGAAAGGATATGTATCACCTCCCTATGGTATCTGACGCGTCTAAGCGAGGCTTTGGCGCCTGGTGTGGGTCTGACTATTTTTATGGTTGCTGGGAAGGTTTTTCTACCAGCCTGGAGCAGGGCTCTCACCTTGAACACCCCCCGGAAATGGACAATATTAGAGTACATGAGGGGAATATAAATGTTTACGAGCTATGGCCTGTGTTGGTCGGTGTTAAGAGGTGGGCTCATGGTTGTTCTAATAGTAGAGTTCATATTGTAACTGATAACATGCAAGTGTTGGCTATGGTAAATACCGGTAGGAGCAAAAATAAACTGTGTATGTCCTGGCTGAGAGAGCTGTATTGGACTTGCTTCATTCATAATATAGAATTACATGCCTCATATATAAGGTCTGAGGATAATATTTTAGCTGACCAATTGTCACGCCTGCCCTATAAGGGGTATGTGAAGAAGTGTCTTAATACTCTATCGGAAAATAACATGTGTTGCTCTCTTTCCAGTCAATGCCCTGGAGCAGTTAATGCGGGCTCAGAGTAATTTTGCGAGCAGGGGTGTGGCCGAGACCACTAAATGCGCCAGGATGAGCCAACTGCGAAGGTATAAAAAGTTTTGTAGTAGATACAACAAATTGCCCTTCCCATGCTCAGCCTCCAGAGCTGCCTTGTATGCCACCCATCTGGCCAAGTCGCTATCCCCGGTTTCAATTAGGAATTACCTATCTGCTGTCTGGTATGCCCAGAAGATGAAGGGTTACCCAGACCATTCTGATGACTTTCTTCTGAAACAAACCCTTAATGGGATCGAGAGGTCCTTTGACCCCTCTAAATTATTAATTCGGTACCCCCTGACCCCCCAGGATCTGCACAGAATGCATGAATTTTTGGACATGTCAGTATCTAATGACAAACTGTTTTGGCTTGCAGCCCTGATATGCTTCAGGGGCATCCTGCGTGTATCTCACATCACCTCTGCTGCTCACGGCCTATGTGTAAAAAATGTACAGATTGGGAGGGATTTTATGGGGTTGACCATACTCTCTTCGAAGACTGATCAATTTGGGAAAGAGCCTTATACTGTATATTTTAAGGACATCCCAGGTTCTATCTTTTGTGTGAGAGCCTTGTTGCTTCAGATTGTGAGGGGTTCCAGTAGAAAGGATACTCTGTTAGATATTAGCTATGAATGTATTAATATTAAATTGAAATGGTTGGCTGCAGAGCTAGATTTGCCTGTTGGCCGTGTATCTACTCATTCATTCAGACATGGTGGAACTGCTATGCTGCAGGCTCTCAACATGCCAGTTGACTCCATAATGCGTAAGGGTCATTGGAAGTCAGCGGCGGTGAGGCGTTACCTACACCAGTCGGTGGGTGAGATGTTGAGACTAGACCATGTGCCCTGTGCGTATTTGTCTACCCTGTAATAATGCTCGTAATGCTTTAATGCTCTATGACCATTGTGTTTGGCGGTGTTCTTGGCTGTTATTGTACGTAGATTGTACAAACATTTCCACCAAACTCATGTCTTGTGTCTTTGCATCCACATGCCATAAGCCTTTCACCATAGCATTATTTATTAATTAAGTAATGACTCGTCACTATATGTAATTAATGTTTGCTATTATATTAGGCGTTCTCCACTATAGGTATTATAGGTGGTATAGCCTAGCTATGCGAGTATAATAAGAGGGCGTGGCAGGTCGACTTGCGTGGTTCTCCTATAACCCGCGGGGGCGCCAGTGCGGGTTCTAGTTCCCCCCCGCTTCGGGAGGTGGCGCCCGCGCATGACGTCATGTATCCATGACGTCATGACTAACTTGACTACCGCTTGTTGGTAGGTGACTATAAGAGGGCACTCCAGGGTGGGATCTGCAGTTGACACTGGAGGAGCGACCTGACCACATATCCGTACCAGTCAGGTGCAGATTTGAAAAATTTTAATTTTTAATTTTAAGTGATTAATGTATGGCTCAGCTTAGGGCTTAGGGCCAGTCTATGTTAGTTAGGGTCCCCCTGTCTGTACAGGGGTGGTGTATTTATTGTATTTATTGTATTTATTGTATTTATTGTATCCAGGGAATCCTGTGTTATTGACTGTTATTGACTCGTCATTGTCGGCTGTCACTTCAGAAAAAGTGTGACTTAGGCCTTGGTGTCATTGTAATTGCCTAAATTGTGTTTTGAATAAAGGCTGTTATTGTACGTAGATTGTACAAATATTTCCACCAAACTCATGTCTTGTGTCTTTGCATCCACATGCCATAAGCCTTTCACCCTAGCATTATTTATTAATTAAGTAATGACGTCACTATATGTAATTAATGTTTGCTATTATATTAGGTGTTCTCCACTACCGGTATTATAGTGCAAATAAGTATATCTCACCGGAGTGCATGGACATACGTTCTGATAGGGTGGCCGGAGGGTCTCGCTGATCGCCCAGTTTGTATCTGATCCTATGTTAAATAACCCTTTTATGATGTCTTCCCATTTTGGCTAGGGAGCAGATAGAGACTTATAGTTAGCTGGTATCAAGAGATCTTGAGGGGGTCCATCATATACAGGTTGGATTAAGCATTATAAATTATATTACCTTATGTAATTTAGGGGCAATGTTGACAGTCCCTCAGATTTTGAGTCTGTTGAACAATATAACTGAGTAATATCTTGACCTGCCATTTGGGATAATTGGCACGGCTTGAAGGCAAATCCATGTATCAACGAGATTCTTTTTTTGTTTGAAGTGTCTTGTATGTAGGTATGCCATGGGGGGCTTAGAATTACTTGTAATACTGTTATCTTCTTCAGATAAGCCATCTAAAAATGGTCATTTTAGCTCGTCATTTTGAATAGAAATCTTTAATTGGTAAGTTACGGTAAAATATTGGAGATAGAATAAAATCAACTGGATATGATGCATTTGGAATGGAAATGATACAACCTAGCGACAGCCAGCGACGGGGTATCTCCTGGAGGTGATCTGAAGTGTTCTTATCAGTTTTAACATGGTGCAATACCAGATGGCAACATTGTATAGCACCAGTCCCTATGGGGTGCAATGGTGCTTGAAGGCCATTGTTTCATCATATCCACCCCAGGTGGCATAGTAGTACAGTAAGAAGACTGCTATGAGTTTTAATGTTAGCCTTGGCACCAGTTCAAAATCTGTCAGAAGGCTTATCAGGGTGAGGTAGATTCAAACAACTATAGCTAATTTCCTATTTATTGCATCATCATAACAAAAGTGGCCTTGAAAATGTGAATATTAGGGCTATTGGTAGAAATGGTCCGGCCACCCTAGTTCTGAGCATAATCTTAGGGGTTGTTTTTTAAGGATGTGTCCAAATGGATCATTGCTTTTTATTTTTGTGTCCATCGGGTGATCATGGTGATGGTGACCTGGGAGAGTACCCTGGTGCTCTCATATGTGATCATCCAGGGTTCACGATCATTTGTGATCACCTAGACATTTCTCTGTTGACTAGTATCTTTTTCTGTATAATGAGGTATCATTTAAACATAACTTCATAATTCCCTCTCCTCCCATCATAAAGTAGCATGTGAGATACAGATGAGGGCAGGGGGATTATGAAATACCTTGATACACATCACGTTGATACAGATCACGTTACTTTGATAGAGATTACTTTGTTTTGATACAGATCACGTTGTGTTGATAGAGATCACGTTTCCCTGGTCAGCCGTGATGTGTAGTAGTACACATCACGTTACTTGATACAGATCACGGTTGTACAGCCCTATCTGGCTGCCCATGCTGAGCCCATGGGAAACCCAGGGACACCTTTGCCAAGTTTGCCCATTTCCAACCCAGATTTCAGTTTGATTATCTTTTATTTCACCATAAGACATGTACATTAGAGTATAGGTCGTTTAGCCTGATGTATTCGTTTTAAGTAGGTCACATAACTGATATGAATAAACATAAAATACATAGAGTACCGGTAAGTATTTGGTCAGGTCCTAGAGTTAACAAATAAACTACTTGTATACCATATAGTAAAGCTACATACCCATAAGACTAGATAGAAAACAATGGGTAGTTTATATTACCTTACAATGGGATACAGATCTAAACGGGCTATAACAGTTTATGATAACTATAATTTCACTCTAGTGAATAAAGATGGATATGATCCTTCATCCCCACTGTACACTCAGTATACAGTGTTATGGGTTGATACTTCGGGATCCATCCATGTTGAGAGATATAGTCGGGTACTGACACACAAATCAAAAGTTGTGAAATAAAATAATAAAAGGAAAATGATATCAGTGATACATTGTTAGCTTGGTAGAATCATTCAATTTAAGTTTTTAGGAATCTTAGGTTGGAGAGATCATGAGTGGTCAATAAGAGGGAGGGAAAATTCTATTTAAGAAGCCAAAAAGAATTGGTTAGAGATAAAAATTGGGGGGGGGGAGAATAAAGGAAAGCATCCTAATATTTGTTTATGAGATCAGGGTTTTGAGTACAAGTTTTGTTTCATTTTTGAAAAGTTTAAAAGTTTCAGTGCTTCTTCTCTCAGCGGATAATCCATTCCAACAAATTGCCCCAAAATACTCAACACTATTCTCATATTGTTGACCTTTAGGCATGATCACCTTACATACCGGGGCCACAAACACTCTTGTCGGTCTGGCACGTATGTCTCTATGTTGGGGGTCATTTATTCTGGTGTACATATAATTATTCAAATGAGCCTGGCGTCTATCACTAAGTAGATTGGCCTTGGCAGTTCTATGTACCAGAAGTGTATCAGTCAGATGGGGGTAATGCAAACATATCTTCAAACAATGATTTTGGGCATATTGTAATGGGGTTAAATATTTCTCTGCAGTGGTTAGGAATAATACATCAGCATAGTCAAGATAGGGTAAGATAGTGGCCTTAGAGATTTTCAGTGGCAATTTGTTATCAAGAAAAGGCCTGAGTTGACACAGTTTATATGTTTTGTATGCCACAGTTTTGGTTACAAATTTAAGGTTATAGTTATACAGTGGGTCCAGAATGACTCCTAAATACTTGTAGCTTGGTACAACTTGGAGTCTTATATTATCCAGATGTAGGTTCATATTTAAAGTATTTAGTTTCCTCTTACTAGCAGCAAAGATCATTAACTTTGTCTTGGTTCAGTTAACAGATAGTTTGTTTTGTTGGCACCATGTTAAGTAGCAGTCAAGGTCATTTTGTAACAATATCTTACCCCGCTCAAAGTCTTGATGGGCTGTATATATTACAGTGTCATCTGCGTACAATTTTAATTTACAGCTTTTTACACACTTTACAACATCGTTTACATACAAAAGGAAAAGTAAGGGACCAAGTATTGATCCCTGTGGGACACCACATACAACCTTTTCCTTTGAAGATAGAATACCATTTGCATATACAGTTAGGTACCTGTCACCTAGATAGTTTTGGAACCAATGATAGTTATCCGATCTTATCCCATAATGATCAATTTTGAGGAGTAGGACTGAATGGTCAACAGTGTCAAAGGCCTTCCTAAGATCAATAAAAGCTGCTATGGTGTTTTTAGCTTAGTTTAGATCACGTTTTTTATATCGTCAGTGAATTTAGCTAGCGTGTCAATGGTACTGTGACCCGATCTAAAACCTCCTTGAGCATCTGTGAGTATATTTTCTCTTGTTAAATAGCCATAAATTCTATTATGTACAATTTTTTCCAGCATCTTACATGGGAGTGGTAGAAGAGAGATGGGTCTATAGTTATTTACCGATTTGGGGTCACCAGATTTGAGTAGAGGAGTAACCTTCGATATTTTCCAGCTTTCAGGTATAACACTTTGTGCAAAGGAGAGGTAAAGATCTTCACAAGTTTTTCAGGCATGTATTTAAAGGCTACTTTTAGTATCTTGGATGAGATATTTTCAATGGCTGACGATTTATTGATATTTATCTCATGGACAAGTTTAAGTACCTCCTGTATGTTTGTAGCAAAAGGTTCAATAAAGTTTACTGATCTTTCATCATATTCTATCTAAGGCATATGAAGATCTCCGGCCAGGTCAGGACCGATTTGAGTAAAATATTTGTTAATATAATCAGCAGTATCCTCAGTTGCAATGGGCTCACCAGATATCTGATCACACAATGATGTGTTTTTCTTTTATTTGGTTGGCCAGGTATAAGACTATTTATTACCCGCCAGAATTTCTTGTGATCCTTCTCATAATCAATTAATAGCTCCTTATAGTAGTTTTTTCTGATACTATCAACCTTTTTATTGGAGGCATTTTTAGCTCTATCAGCTATAACCCAGTCTTCATCCCGACCAGATAACCTAGCTATTTCAGCCTTTAAGTTTTCGTCTCTTATGTGCTCATAAGTGTTTTGGGTCATCCAGGGGTCACGGTACTTAGGTACATTAAAAGCATGAAGAGGACAGAATCTGTCAAGCACAAGTCTAATGGCATTTAGAAATTCCATCCGACAGGTTTCAATCTATGAATCTAGTAGGTATAATCACTGTTTTTTTCCCTCTCATATTTGAAGTATTTACACTCGATGTGTAGTAAGGATTACAATTTCCTTTTGTTACATTAGTGGTTTCAGTCGCACAACATATTCCATAGGGGGTATAGGCCATTTTGCCACCACCCTTGGAATATAAAATATATCTTAACATTTTGGCTCAGATGAAACCCGCTTTTACAAAAATGCATATAATGTCAATTTAAAATGTAAATTAATTGAATATTTTCAGAAATGAGTATGAATTGAAGGATTTGCAGTGTGAACATGACATGTTGATATTCTGGGCTGAGCCCACATGGGCCCCATCTGCAAGCCCTGATAATTACCAGTAAATATCCAGATATGGGCTAGCCCATAGTGCCCAGAGACACGCCCATATGGGGCCCATTTGGGTGTGTTGGCTGGGAAGTCAGCTTCTAATATAGGAATATTTGAAAAACTATTTCGCTGTTGAAAAGCTGAGGTTATGGTATATTGATATTCATGAGCTCTCGATTAAATATAGGGTTTCAAAATATATCAATATTAAAGGTACTAATCTCTTCATCTCTTTGAAGTGGGCATCCCTTCTAATGAAACACTTATTACAATCATTTCCCTCATCACCCCCTCACATCAGGAGGCCTGAGCTGCTCATTTATGAGTGAGGTGAGAGATACTACCACCCACTAGGTAGGTCTCTTATCTTACCAAACCCACCAACCCTAAAATGGAAGAGAAATGCAAGAAAACGTTTTAAATTCTCAACAAGGTTCTACAAGGCACCACTCTACTATCAAAGTGAACTAACGAGGACCTCCCTCCTGGTGAAGAGGCCACTTTAGTACAAGTAAACATACCAGTAAACCAAGTGTAATAGTCTAATTAGTGTGCTGATT
Organism: Harmothoe impar; assembly: GCA_947462335.1. Classification (NCBI taxonomy): domain Eukaryota; kingdom Metazoa; phylum Annelida; class Polychaeta; order Phyllodocida; family Polynoidae; genus Harmothoe; species Harmothoe impar. Next base: position 34,907,679 of record OX381715.1, read on the forward strand.
GGTCACCACACAGTTATAGTTATACTTTTGCAGGGAAGTGTCGGCAAGGTCAGACATAGCATGCATTCACTACTAACCGGGACCAATCATGCAGCAATGGGTGTGACATTGTATGCATAATGTAGGACAACAAACTGTGTATATTTAAAATTATTTTAGGCTTAAAAGCTCAAGAAACTAGAAATGACATAAGCAGCAAAAGAAATCTGTGAAATTTGAATATTTGATAACATTATAGAATAGATGATTATGATAAGCCTCATTAATGTAGCTCGCCACCTAAACACTAAACAGGGTCTAGGGTTAATTAACGGTAAATTACCGCCGTCTACAGGTCAAAGTAGTCAAGTACTTACAGTGAGTAGACCTTCAAACACCCCGACTGTGTTGTATTAACTATAGAACCCCCCCCCCCCTCTGTACCTATACTACTCACCTTACCCCACCAAGCATGAACTGCCTCCCCCCATGTACTAACTAACTGGGGTTACCTTCATTATGTCTGCCTGCAGGTGAACTGTGAGCAGGCCTGCAGGCAGTGTCTACAGCAGTTAGATAGCAGTATTGCCAAACTACAGCAACTGGTATCTGACTGTGGACCTCAGTAAACGCTATATTGTGCACTATACTTATTGCCTACCTATGATACACCATGGTGAGGATAAGACACAAGCAGCATAATGAAACAACACAGGTAAGTCCCATTTTCTAGGGTTTGTAACAATTATCGACATATTAAGATAGATAAGTAACACATTCCTATTATATTGTCTTCCCTGTATGCGTGAAGGCAAATAGTAGTTTATGGGCTTACAAAATCATGGTCTGGTCAGAGTAATCATTACATGAATATTGTGACAGTGTGAGGCCTGTGTTAGGGTAGGTTAGCCCTTGTTGTATAATATAAACAGGGCTGGTAAGGGGATCTAAACCCTCCACACAGAAGCTCTGGAACCATACACATGTACACTGCTTGAGGTAGCATGAGGGTGGGGGTGCGGCGGGGGGTGTAGGGGTAGGGCTATCTGTGGATATTTGGGGGATATTTGGTTAACGATTCTAGCTGTTTGATAAAAGATGGAGATGTGGTTCATGGAGATTGAGGTAGGGGTGTACATGGGATATAAAAAGAACGCAGAACATTGGCATTAAGCGTTAAGCGTGTATATTGCTGGTAGGAATTAACAGCCTACATGGACAAGGTGTTGTGTGGATGTGGGGTGGGGGAGCGTGCACGTACAGGTTCTACTGTGGGGAAGACTGCCTTTAAGCTCTATATGTGTATCTATATATGTGTATATTTATAGAGGCATGCATGCCCTAACTGGCGTGTATATATACTGCTAACAATACTTGTTTGATATTCTCATTGGTCAACTGTGATAGCCAAGTTTTGTTCAATAGAGATCCACGTGTCTTGATTCTCTACACTATTGGCTCTGAATGTTAGGAATATTAAACCCTATAGGCCCACTTCACATCAGGATACAACTTTCATGAGCTCGAGAGAACAATGAGCATCTGAAAAAAAAGGGCAACATACTCAATTATAGGAGTATGTCAAATAACGTCAGAAATGTTATCGGCCTGTGCCATATTTTATCTGATTCATGCGCCAAATGCCTTTCAAAAATGTACACTGTAAATTACCTGCACAATAGAGTGTTAAGGGATTAAAGAGGGATTTACATCTAACTACTACCCCCAACCCAACAGGGAGCTTTTCCTACCAGGTCTATACTGCATCCATACGCAGGGTTGCGAGAATTGATTCTTCAAAATGAACTTTTTGCTCAGGGGGGTCTTTTTTTTTACGTATTCGTTTTGCCAAACGCCCGCCCCCCCCCCCCTGCCATAAATGATGAACGCTCCCTTACTTGTAAATTATTTGAGTTTCTAGTATGATACTATTCTTCATATGTTTTCTTTTATAAGTTTCCATAATTATAATCAGAGTTAATGATATCAATGAATAGATAGCCTGCAGTAAGCACTGGTCTAGTAGGGCCACCTAGTGGCGAATATTGTAATCAAGATGATGACTTTTTGTCATCAATGTGGGAACTCGTTTGTATTGGCCCTCCACCATGGGTTAATGTGTGAGGAATTTACATCATCAACTGGGCATAATAACTCCTCAGTATACCAAAACAGTGAACAGCTTGAGCATGTGTAAACACATACACAGTGGAATATTTAGCATCTTTCTTGCCACCCTTTTCAGTATTAAAATTATCTGAAGTGAATGGCTTTGCCTGTTATTATAGCATTAACAAACATATCAAAACAGTCTGTATCAATAGTTCCAATGCATTTGATACAGTAACCGAGCCATGCCTCCTCCTGACTCCCTTTTCACACTGCCTGACTCCCCTTTCTAATGGCCCTGACTCTTCTCAATTAGATCAAACAGAGTCCAGCTTAGCTTAGGTGAATAAATAGTTGCCTGGACTCCCTTAGGGAGTCAGGAAAGTGAGTATACAGGACCAAAATAGGAATGGCACTAGGTGGCAATACAGTAAAACTACTGTATTGCCATCTAGCATATTATTTAGAAGTCATCTGGCTCTCTTTTTAATCAGAGTCAAGGTTCCAGACTCCCTTTCCTATCATGCATTCAGTGTCGGTTGAGGGTGTCCCATATGTGGCCTGAACTACCCAGGGGAATCAATACATATATGCATAAGGGAGTTCAATAGTCAAACGGTTGATTCTTATGTGTCCTACTAGGTGATTGCACCATACTTAAAAATGGTATTGTTCTGTACATGCTCAGATCTCTAGATCTACTTAATTTGTGACATTGATGATTATGTACTAAATATTTGTACCATTGTAGCATCAACATTTAGTGCTATAATTAAAACTTAACATTATATTACTTCATATAATTATTAATCAATTATGTGCACGGGGGGAGATTACAATGTAAATTGCATATCCTTCTGAGGCCTTGCACCAATATAATTTAAAAGGATGCGCTAGGGTGAGAGCCATTAAAATGGTTATAGAGGTAAAGGGGGTAGAAATTACCAATGTGACTCCCTATTCCAAAGGACGCCCCCCCCCCCCCCCTATTCTAAAGGAGCCACTCTACAAAGGGAGTCCTGGCTCCCTTTCAAGTTTCATTTGGAGTCACTGTGCCTGGACTCCCTTTTTGCAGGGAGTTTAAATTAGGCATAACCTGGATTCTGTTTGTGATGGGAGTCATAAAAGGGAGTCATTTTAAATTTGGAGGCACTACTAGAGCTCTCTCAGGCGGGTGACATAGCTCCAGTTAAAGGGATTGATGTAAAAGAGTAAGAAAAGTGAGGCATTTCAAAGAGAGTCAACATGGCAATATGCCATGACTCTCCGTGTCAGAGTTCCAATGCTGGACTCTTGGAGCCTTGAAAGAAAAGATACGCCGCCGCGCAAGGCAGGGGGAGGAAGAGCAACTGGCACGTCTAATTGATAGCACCGGGCCAGTTTTGTATATTTGCAAGTGCCTTTTTGTTTATTTATTTATTTATCTATCTTTCTATCTGAGTATTTCTCTTTCCAATTTCCCCTAGAAGCCTCCAACATGCCTACCTGAGTAGGATTAGAGTTTGTGACGTCACCTGTGGGGTGTACTAAACCTCCCGTAGGGAAGGGATTGGGATTAGGGGAGGGGTAATAGCGGATTAATGTGGAGAGGGAGGGATTAGGATGGTTCTGTACCAACATGCTAGTGGGAGACTCGTGATTGCAGAGATGGGATCTATGTAGGGTGATTTGTGTCATTGCCTGTTTATGAGAAATCACAATATGTGTAGAGAGTTAAGTAAGCATTCACATGGTGTTATTTCTTAATTATTCATACTCAAATCATCGTAGGAATTGCAGTAAGTAAGCGTTCACAGAGACATAGGCCTAGCGTTCTTTCCGATTATTCATATTAGTATTATTGTCTAAAACATCTGATAAGATCCGTATTAAATTGCCATACAAAAGAGACACGACACTGGAGTAGCATGGACATGTGTTGGATACATTTATTAATAATTCCATGCCTTGAATATGCATGCGTCAGTTGGTGTGAATGTTGATGGGATCAGGACTAGATAGCTGTAACTGACTCATGGCCAGCACCCTACCTGGGTTCTGGCACCAGACGCCTCTCAAAAACAAACACCTCCCTCAGCAGCAGCAGCAGCTCCATGCACTGGAGGAGCCCCCCCCCCTTACCACCACCACACAGGAGGAGGAACAACCCTCCCGGCCACTCCACAGTCACTCAGTTACAAGTTTGTCACAGTGTGTTGCAGACCAAGGTTCAACCTGAGGTCCTCACCCTGTCCCGACACAGGGTCAGTCTCTGAGGTGATAAAGCCCCCCCCCCCCCCCCCCCACACAGGAGGAGGTATGGTGCTGGAGGTGGGCCCGTGGACGTCTACACCTCTATATGGGGTATGTATCTGTATGGACCTGTAGCAGGCTTATTCACGGACCATTACATCTACTAAACAGTCAGACAGGGAGAGTTACAGGGGCCGTTGAGTAGGACACATAGTACTTGTCCTGCCCTGCTGAGCCGTCCGGCCTCAAAGTGTGCCTGACCTTCTGGGGGCATGTTATAGCTTAAAGCTGGAGCTTACATCGGACCAGCATCCCTATGCATCACCCTGGAGTAGACACCAGCAATACCTGGCTGCAAGCTGACTGCCATGTGTGCCTACTGTTGCCGCCGCTCCCTGTGACCCTCTACATATCTGGACACACACCTGGGGCAAACACACATAATTATGCATCAGGTAGCCACACCTGGAGACTGATGGAGAATGATGTGACACTGTGGCCTGCTCCGAGATATATGTTACAGTCTGTACCTTGGATGTCTTCACACTTAGATCACTAAATCTACAAAAAAGCAAATACCGCAAAAAAAAACTATTACAAATTAGTTTAATCGGAGGACTGATATGTATATGATAAATCCACAACGGTACCTCACTGGTAGTGATAACTCTGTGTGACTGGAAGGACATATACAGTGGCCACATACAGCTATAGGGTACATACTGCAGTCCTCAAGTACAAATACATCTACAGGCTCTATCTGATCATCAACACGGACTACTCATTGGATGTGCTGCTTGGACGGAGATTACTATGGCAGGACATATGCAGCCGTTTTCATCTGAGGTTTGTAATGATAAGAACAATATTCCCCTTCCTTGGGATTTGTTTGCAATGGGTGTGGTATACATTCCATGGGTGAACATATTCATGTCTATAGTATAGCTGCCTGTAGTACATGGGACTGTCTGCTGCTGGGTGTGGTGCCTGTAGTACATGGGACTGTCTGCTGCTGGGTGTGCTGCCTGTAGTACATGGGACTGTCTGCTGCTGGGTGTGGTGCCTGTAGTACATGGGACTGTCTGCTGCTGGGTGTGGTGCCTGTAGTACATGGGACTGTCTGCTGCTGGGTGTGCTGCCTGTAGTACATGGGACTGTCTGCTGCTGGGTGTGGTGCCTGTAGTACATGGGACTGTCTGCTGCTGGGTGTGGTGCCTGTAGTACATGGGACTGTCTGCTGCTGGGTGTGGTGCCTGTAGTACATGGGCCTGTCTGTTGCTGGGTGTGGTGCCTGTAGTACATGGGCCTGTCTGTTGCTGGGTGTGCTGCCTCCTGTAGTACATGGGACTGTCTGCTGCTGAGTGTGCTGCCTACTGTAGTGCATGGGACTGTCTGCTGCTGGGTGTGGTGCCTGTAGTACATGGGACTGTCTGTTGCTGGGAGTGGTGCCTGTAGTACATGGGACTGTCTGTTACTGGGTGTGCTGCCTGTAGTACATGGGACTGTCTGCTGCTGGGTGTGGTGCCTGTAGTACATGGGACTGTCTGCTGCTGGGTGTGGTGCCTGTAGTACATGGGACTGTCTGCTGCTGGGTGTGGTGCCTGTAGTACATGGGGCTGTCTGCTACTGGTGTGCTGCCTCCTGTAGTACATGGGGCTGTCTGCTGCTGGGTGTGCTGCCTCCTGTAGTACATGGGACTGTCTGCTGCTGGGTGTGGTGCCTGTAGTACATGGGACTGTCTGCTGCTGGGTGTGGTGCCTGTAGTACATGGGGCTGTCTGCTGCTGGGTGTGCTGCCTGTAGTACATGGGACTGTCTGCTGCTGGGTGTGGTGCCTCCTGTAGTACATGGGGCTGTCTGCTGCTGGGTGTGGTGCCTGTAGTACATGGGACTGTCTGCTGCTGGGTGTTCTGCCTCCTGTAGTTGAAATATGCCTATTATTGTCCTTTCTGTTTTAAGTAGCCTTGCATAAGCCAATACTGAATTCAGCAGGACATGGTATGGAGTAGGGGAGTGGGGTGTGAACTGGGGTGTGATGAGTCACTTTTCCTTTACCTTAGATTAGATGCTATGTTCACGAAATTAGGAACCTGATTCGGCGCTATATTATAGCATACACTGTACGTGCAGGTGTGGCCCTCTTGAATGGCGTGTATGCCTTATATCATTTCTCTACTCATCCATGCCCCCTCCTGTCATCCCTCTCACCTGCCCAATCCTTCCCTCATCCCTGATGATCTCTCCCCCCCCTCCCACCATCATTTAACTCCTTCCTCGCAGTGCTCTGTACAATTTACCCTCTACTATACCCTCAGGGATTTAGCAAGCAGTTTCCGACTGTCACTGGAGAGCATCGATATCTGGGCATTAAACTAGACAGGGCGTTCTTGGGAGGTCTAGACACATTTATAACTACCCCTGATTGGTTGGGGGCTACAGCCGCAACTAAACATGCTCCGTTGGATCTTGCCCCATCCTGTTATCGTGCCCCCTCATCCACAACCCCCAGGCTGCCCCAGGTAGCGTCCAGCCGTTGCCATGACGATAGTTTAATTAATAAATGACAGGATACCACAACTGGAGAGTGGCTGGCGGTGCCGGGCTGATGGGGAGTAATGATCGGCCCCATGAGGACCCCCTCCCCCACACACAGTCACTAAAACACCTGGCCATGTAGGTGGAACCCTCCCTGCTCAGAACGACCCTGTTTACACAATCCCTCATTCAATTGGTGTATGCATAAAACGGCCTACCAGGCCATACATACTTGCCACGATAAGTAAATGAAATTCAAATCCAATCAATCCTTCTTTAAGCCAAATGTCCACGCATGTCTACACATAACCCCCTCCCCCTCCCCCCCTTACACACCTCCCGTCCATTTATAATAAAATGATCACTCCCCTACTTGTACAGGAACGCACTATGCCTGGTTTCCCCTTCTCCGACACCTTCATTCTCTATCTGCCCACCCTGCCCTGCCCTGCCCACCTCCACCACCACCTGTCACTTACACCCACCCCCTCACACACCACACACAGTCAGGGTGAGTCCCGTTAGTTACTAGTTCGTGCCCATTAGGAGGGTGGGGTGAATAGTCTACCACACCCACACCGATATAATAACCTCAGCACAGAGCAGCTCCACACTCACCACACTATAAACGGCCCCTAATGAGGCAGGGCACCTGGGTAAGTACACAGCTACAATACAGCTTCATCTTCACCATGCAGGTTGTTTCTTTTTAATTAATGGCCCTGTACAACATTGAATGGGCCCCTCTATCTAACTTATCGCACCAACCCAGATTGTTGTGTGCCTACCCTTATGGAGTAGCAGAGTAGTTTCCAACATATGCTTAGTTAATACCAGGTATTGATATGGTATGCTATGATATATCATCTATCCAAATGTCCTATCAGTACGTGTGGCTATAAGGGCAGGGGGGGGGTATGGGTTTACATCAGCCACGGTGACTTCCCTGCCCCCCTGCTGCCTTATCTGCCGTCATGCAGTCAGAATGTGACCTCAAGTGGCACTTAATAACCGATAATAAACACAACCTTATCTCACACATGCCAACCAGGGTAGTGGGCATGCATCTACAGGTACCACACAGGTATACAATCCTGGTAAGTACATGAGCAGCATAAAAAACAGTGAAACTATAGACCTGCTTTACTCATTAAATGGAAAGGGGGTATATATTCCCTGAAGCCCCAATACAGATAGGTACTAGTATCTTGCTTTGAAAATTCCAGTGTGATAATCTACACGGTAAATGAGAACTGAGACTGTTATGTGGAGTTATCCCATTAAAGTACACATAACGGTGCTGGCCACCTTTAATGGGAATTTGATAGTCCCTAAAGTGTAAAGTACTGCACGAACCCCTGGATTTGTGGTAACCCAATCCAATTTTGTGCACTATATTCCGGTACAGGGTGGAAGGGAATGACAGATGCTTCAAGCACAGTATTCCCCAGGGACAGGACCAGACGGAGGATGGTTGGGGGGGGGGGGGGCTCATAGCGGACACTACTTTAAATTGATCATAATTTAATCCATCGCGGGGCGCGATGCGACACCTTTCTTGCGGTTTTTAATGGACCCCATCCCCTTTCATATTACTCCCTCCCCTCCCCCTCCAGCTGATACCAGGAGTTGTCGCTCACCTGCCGCACGTGTTGACTCTGTGACCACCTGCTCACTGCACCGCCTCATTTACATAATTGATTACAGGTAGATAATCAGAGTAAAGTCAATAACCCTGTGTGAGCCATGCAGAGTGGATAAGTAGGGGGTCGTGGAACGGTCCATTCTCCATCTGGACCTACATTGGTATGTTGTGCCCCCCCCCCCCCACCCCCCGGGAGCAGACTGCGAAGTATTGGCTTGGCCTATAAACGGCGTTGCATGCCAGTCTTTAAAAAAGTACCACCACTGAAAATGAGCTCTAATTTTGCGTTTAATACATTTCCAAAAATATTGTATCCATCTTCACAATATGATTTCAGTGGAACTCCGGGGCATGGGATGTAGATGGGCTGAACTCCAATGAGTGGAACCTGGGTGGGCGAAACTCTGCCAGTGGGAGGGGGGGGGGACCTGGGTGGGACCTGGACTCCTGACTGTCAGACCTGGACCCCTGGGCCCATCACGGTGATTTAAATGTGCAATTCAACAGAAATTCAGAAAGGAGAACATATGCAGACCATATTGAGCGTTGCCTGTGATGAGGATGAGTCTCACTCCTTTATATGTGGATGTACATATAGAGTACGTGTTCCTCTCATATTACTATTAGGCCCCGAAGAACCTGAGATATGATATTCAGTTCCATAGACTATGTATTCACGTTAGGCGTTATGATTATATATAAATGTACCCTCCTTGTACCCCTTGGTTGGCTGCAGGACAACACAGGCTGGGTTTGTCCAGACTGAGTTATCTAATACCATAACCAATAGCTGCTACAATAGGGCAGCACATTCTGCCAACCAATGAGTAACTGCTATTCACACCAGGCGGCGTTAGTATTGACCTCCCTCTATGGTTCTGTATTCAGGTGCATATATGTGTGTACAAGCCACATTGATTTATTTTATAAATGCAGCTTTAAGAGTTACTCAAATAACCTGACACGTGCAGACAGATCTCAATCAGTATACCAGTTTGTAACTATTTGCTTGATGGCTAGTCTAGTAACACACAATAGTGGCTTCAGTTGATATTTCCACAATAGTACCACAATTAATGTCTTCATCTGCAATGGTTCCCACCTCTGGATTGTCAACCATACAGACAGGGGGTTGGACACTCTGCCACTACTCAATCAGAATCCTACCCCCCCCCCTACGCTGAGCTCTACATTCATGGGTCCAGGTGGAATGATAAAATTGTATTTTCTAATTCTATAAATTCCAAGACTGCCCTGTAGTTCAAAATCCACACAATATGAGAAACTATCAATTCCCATAGGGACGTCGCAAACGGAGGTAGGGGACGGACAAGGGGACTCATCCCCCACCCACGTTTGACCAAACCTCATACAGGTCAAACTTAAAGGGTTGAGCCAAAAAGGGTCAAACGTCACCAGAAACCCCCTTATCCTCCACTTTGAAACTGCTTGCCATGCCCCTGCCATAGCCCCTCTCTGAGTAACTTACCACAGTGAATCAATGATCGAACATTTGGAACACACTGTAGGGCCTACAGTTCAATCCAGCATGATCATAAGAACATATCTAGGAAGAAAACATGGGTCTGAGGAGGAACAGTTAAAGCACAGCATTTTGAGGATGGTGGGCAGAGCATTGCCACTTTCATTTGTCAATGTTCTATACAAGACCAATCAAAGAACAGAGGGTCTTGTTCTGGAAGTTATATTCCGTGGCAACTGAATCTACCTCTTCTATCTTTGCTATTTTTCAGTTGACAGCCATCTCAATTAATGAACTGGTGATGGTGTCATGAAAACCATCGGGCAGGTTTCTCCATACAGACCTTTCCCAGTCTTGTGCCAATATTCCTGTGGCAATATTGAACAGTAAGGCTGGATGCCCCTTTGAAAGCATAAGGTGAACATGGCTTTTGATATTCTAATGCAGCTTCTTTCTGTCATTTTAACCTTCAGTTAGGCGGACTTTGGGTTTATTCCTTTTGTATGTTGTGTAGGATTGGTGAAATTATTGCAAGTATCATCCTCAGTCAATTCTGGCAGCAACTTCAACACGTACACTGAGAGACTGTGAGACAAATGGCCTGTGCCTGGGAGTGGTCATTTGAACTACTTCTATATCAACCATTAGGGATTATTGTTGTTGAAATCCAGTTGCTATGGTTACTCAGTACCAAAGACAACTGTGGAACTATGTTAAAACCATGCATCTCAGTTAGGCCTTTACTTGGAGATATCACATGACTATATTTTGAGAAATGACAATTTCTCCATTACAAAATATATTTTAAATCAAAATCAGCATATTAGTTGTTATGGAAAGGACACATCACCATGGATACCCACTCAAATACCTTTTTGATATTGAGAACAAGGTATCTGGTGGCCATGTTGGTGGTTCAGACATGTATTTAAAGCAGTAAGGATGAGGATGTTTCAACATCAATTATTAGGGATTGTTTTTGTTGATTCCAGGTTGCCATGGTTACCCAGTACCTATGACAACCCCTAACCGTGTCAAAATCTAAATGAGAACTTTAATCTGAGATATCACAAGACTACATATGTTGAGAAATGACAATTTCTTTTTTAAGAAAATATATTTTGTGTTAAGATCAGCATGTTGGTTGCTATGGAAACACCCCATTATCATGGATACCAACTCAAATGTTTTTTGACCCTTGAAATGCACCTGGCATGCATAAACCTCATTTTGAGGTATTACACATGCAAATCACATAAGAATGGACATGTTTATGATGTCAAAGATTTACGTTGGTAATCTTGGACGCCATCTTGAATTTCTCAAAGCGCTCAATGATGCCAGCTGGGCATCGTCATTATTCTGAAAGTATATGACTTTCTGTACCCAAATCAGTCATAACCTCTGCAGCGTTTTTCCCTGCAAGGTTGGAAGCATAATTCTTCCTTGGCAACTGGACTAACTGCATAATTCTTGCTTTTGAACGGCTATCATAGCACAAATCCTATATTCTAAAGAGCCAGACACCTCTCACTGGAATGCAACGTGTGTGGTGTTATCTCTTTTTTTTTGGGGGGGGGGGGGGTGGTGTTAAAGGCCAATCGATAGTTCTTAAAGTACACAGGAATACAACAGCAAGTGTGGTGCTCTACTTCCATGCGACATGTAACCCCCACGCCCTTCTCAGCCACAGATCTACCTCTGTCTGATTGCTGCCCGGCTACAGGACTGATGTAAGCTGTTTTCTAAATACAGACGGCTGTAGTGTATTGGTCACAGGTTGAAGAAACGTGTGAACACGTGTAAGTAGCTAAAACAAATGTTCATTCTGCACGGCACATGTAGCAGGCATACACTGTAAAAAAGGTGTCTAGATTTTAAACAGCTAAACACATTCTTGTCCCGTATTTGAACACACATTTTAAATCTAAACATGTTTAGATTGATAATATGCAGAGCCTTTATGTTAAGTGTTTATAGTGGATAATTATATATGATATCAACGGGCCAACATATTATCCTTATACATTGATAGTAGGCATAGTAATTACACTTTCAGAGAGTGTAGTCACATATGTTACATAGTACATGTGTCTCCATGGTTGCTAGGTAAATCAGGAATAGGTACAACAGAACAGTTGAGAGAATAATGCTTAATACTTTCTTGTATCCCATAAGATGGGTGTTCCTAGTGGTTTTATCTGTTCGCCACAAATATCGATAATAATATACACTGCAAACCATGAAGTTTCCCTTTTGGGAATGTTAACCACAGTTTCTCGTATTTGAATTTCTCAAATAATATGATTCAATGGTTATTCTTCAGGGAGTATCTTATGAACGTGTGGTAAAAGTTCATCCATGAACTTGGGAGTGATAATTTTTTAACAACAGGGGGGAGGTGAGATTCCACGCGGAGCACGCGGAATTTTTCACACACCCCTGGTCAAGGGGTCCAAATTTGTTTGCCCCCCCAAGCCACCACCCCCCTGTTGTTAAAAAATGATCACTCCCTCACTGACACCTGGTGGAGTATAATTATGTGTTTAATATCTAAACACCTAAACATGTTTAGGTCTGGTGTTTAGGCATTTAGGTCAAATATGTTTAAGTCTAAACTGATTCACACTATCTGCAATATACTAGAGTATATAGCATATAATACAGGTATAATGTCTATTATGGAACAAAACTTATTTCTTTTAACAGAATTAACTCAATCTGTGCACTCACTTTATATGTTCATTAAAGGTCTAAACACATGATTAATTGATGTTTATATCCTAACCATATAGTTTCTTAGTGTTTAAATGTTAAACATCTAAACATGTTTAGCCTAGTCGTTTAGGGGTTTAGACTTTTGGTGTTTAATCTCTAAACAGGTGGTCAAAAATATGGTTAGCTTGGCAAAAAGTTTAAACTTGTTTAGACCTAAACACGTTTAAAACCTAAGCACCTTTTTTACAGTGTATATATCGTGAAGAGTTTGGGTTCTGTATTGTTTATTTGCGTTATAATTCAACTACAAGTAAAGTCTTTCAACAAACACCAAGTAAAACTATCAAATAACACATATATAAGAAGAAAGGTAGACTTTACAACTCCCAGACCAAGTACATGTAGTAGCGACACGATAAAAGGCAGTGTATTTAAAGGCCCAGCGCCCCTATATATAGGACCGAGTACCTGTCCCGACTGCACTCTGACTGTTACTGGACGTGCAGTAAGATCTGCGGGTTTAAGGTTGGTGGGCATCAGTCAGGAAAACATAGGAGTCAATACCCCGGAGTCAAGATCTCACAGTTACTTGATTTATACTCATTATTGATAGACGTCCAACTATATCATACAGGGGTTAGTTTACAAGTTCCTCCCAATACATGACGGACATGTAGCAGGAATACATCCAACATGTGTAACCAGTGCCCGTACACACAACCATATATACTCACATAATCACACACTCCCACACAGGTATCTAAAGGTGCCCCTTCACCTGCTGTGATTTATGAACCAGCTGGCACACCGGGCTCTATTGGCATGAGTAGTGCTCGTTAAGGGTTGAGTGGCGTTAATCCGTACGTTTTCCACTTGTGCCCCCTCCCCTTGGTGCCCCCTCCCCCTGGTGCCCCCTCCCCCGTGTGCCCCCTCCCCCGTGTGCCCCCACCCCCGTGTGCGGCCCGTGTGTACACAACACCTCACACACAGAGGTGTACAGAGGTGTGCCACACTGCCACACCAGCAGCCAAAGCTGTCTAACGGGATAACGCGTTACTCAGCACCAGTCGTCAGCTACAGCCAGTTAGCCACTTAAGGATTACTTTGTGCATGTTGGGCAGTTAAGACGGAAACAAAAAAAACTACTCAGGAACTAAATTTGGACAGTGTATAAAATTGTCAAACTGCATGTGTGTCATTGTCTGGAAGTAAGCCTATATTGTCCGCTAATGACCTTTTTCTCTGGACAGATCGACCTTTTAAAGTGAGGACAGAGGAATGGCAATACAAATACTCCCCGAACCTGCTTAGTAGCCTCCTATATTTTTGTTACCATGGATTACCTTGACGCATCTCGGATCTTGATGAGTTGATCATTTGGGATTATCCAGGAGTTTATACACCAATATCTTATGTCATAATGTACATGCTTTATCGGCCCTAAATCCGGCACTATGTTATGATCTGCAGCTTTAAGATCAGCCACTGGACCCATGACCTACCCACTGTGCATGTTACGAGTGGGATTTGGCAAAGACTTGACCATTGCTATAATGAAAGGAAGATTATATTAATGGGTCTCCAGGTCAGTAAAAACGAAAGACAATTTGGATTTATGACCGAAGGGCTGAATAAAGCAATCCACCTGTTTTAATATCACAAGTGGCTACACATGGCCTACTTTCAATTATCTATGGATTTGGATATGGATTTGGATATTGATGTAGTTTTATGCCTCTAGCAGCTGCGCTGAGCCCCAAGTCAGAGATCTCTGATTACATTCTGACAGTTACAATACGCCTATGACATCATTTAATCATGAACATAAAATATGCCATTAGAGGTATAAAACAATACATGTATCCCTGATACGCAGACATGCCTAACACAGCTCTACTAATATAGACTGGACCATGTCATAAGAGGCATTAAAATGACCTAGAATGTCACCCCAAAAAGTTAAAAGACCAAATATAAAGGATGACGTCAATCAAATTCATTACGTCATCAGGCATGACGTCGCCAGGTTTACCATCACCAGGTATGACACCACAGAGGACACCAACGTCAGGACGTAGGACACGATTACGGATTATCCCAAAAGAGCGCCTCCATCAGCATGGAAGCCCTGATTACAGTCACAATATTACTTCTACTTACAATGATACCTCCCTCCGTCATGACGCGTCTCCCATCAAGCAGCTGGCCGTGTACAATGATACCTCCCTCCGTCATGACGCGTCTCCCATCAAGCAGCTGGCCGTGTACAATGATACCTCCCTCCGTCATGACGCGTCTCCCATCAAGCAGCTGGCCGTGTACAATGATACCTCCCTCCGTCATGACGCGTCTCCCATCACGCACCAAACCAGCCTCTACCCCAGCAGCCCTCAGAGTCTGTCTGTGCGGCCCAACCTCTGTCTCCGATTTCTCACCGGCAGACATGCTGCGGTAAATAGTTTTATCTTCTTATATCCCTGATAGAGTTAGATAGCATGAAAACAGGGAGAACATGGAGATGTCATTATACATATTGGTTGTTACTTGGGGGAGAACCAAAACATTAGTTTGGAGTATTAGGATGCATACTTTCATGGCTCATTATGTGGTCTTTAGAGTGTTTTTATATGTCACCCAGGGTTTTTGGCATCAGACGCCGATCGAGGCATTTCACATAGAGAGTTTAAATTTGACACCAGAGTCATTTGTGCTATGGCCATTGACAGCCCTCATACATGGGCCAAGTTAATGGTGCATTTACCATACCCACACTGAACTCCTGTCTGCACCTCTTTGTACTACAGTAATAATGTAGATCTTGGCTGGGACTACAAGAAGTAGCAGACAAATGAAGGTTCTGTGATCTTGGGTTCCCGCCAACACATGTGGCAATCTCTCATGAAATTGATACAAATTGAACGTTTATGACCGGGCACAGAGAAATTTCTTTTAAATGTTCTACAATAATTTAATGCATGAATTAAAGTGATGGCTGTCGTTACTTTTCCTTCCATTCAACAATACAGGTTACTTGCAATGCAGACTACTGATAAAGTGACGTCTATGACCGCCAAGAGGGCAATCTCTTTTTTATGTGTGTTAGAAAAATAGAGATATCATTATGAAAAATAAAAAAATTGAATTTGTATCATAAAGTCTTAAAACATCTATTACCTTTTAGGGAGCGTTCATTATTTATGGCCGGGGGGGGGGGCTGAGCAAAAAAGGGGGGGGCACTTTTTTTAGGGGTATTCGAAGGGGGGGGTCACTTTTTTTTAACCTATTCTTAGGGGGGGGGGTCATGTTTTTTAGGGGTATTCCTGAAAAATGTCGCGAATTTGGTATGTAGAAATGTCGCAGATTTTGATAACAGTCTGCGTTATATTTCACCAAATTATGTCAAAATTGTCAAAATTTTCCTTGGGGGCACCCTTTAAAACTATCTTTTTGTGTCCCTGCTGACACTCAGCATCGCACACCCTTTGGAACTTCATTCAGTTTGGCTTTGCCTCCCCTAGCCAAAGGCAAGGTGCTTCCCACACCCCTCTGGCTATACAAGGCTGAGGCTAAAGTATGCTACAAAACTAAAATAGCCAAAACCAGACCTCAGGTGCTGGTTATAAGATGGGATTTCGAGGTGTAATTTGTGCAATTGGTGTGGGTAGTTTGAGAAATCTTTTGGTAGGTGGAGTTGATTGTAAGCTGACTTTACAAAGAATGAACCCTGGGGTGGGCACTGCCACTATGTGGGTGAGTGGCCACTGCCCCGGTACCGCCCCTACTCCTCATACTGTGGGAGCTGAGAGAGTAACTGACCGCCCCTCCTTTTTATATTGAAGCAAATTGTTGCAAGTGACCGCCCCTATAATCAGATTAAGTGAAACCAAAGTCACCTGCTTTCTTCCCATCTGAGCATCAGGAGCCAGACATAACAATGATAAACTTAGCAATTAGCAGTTTTCTAACAACCATAAACATGTTTGTGCTCCAACATTACTGTACAAACACAAGAAACCTGTATCCAGAAAGCAGGGGACGGGGGTCACCACCCCTCTTTTTACTGTTAAGAAGCGCTGACTGCCCCTCCTTTTCATCCCCTCTGTCAACCCACCGCGACCGCTCCTTGGAGAGGTGTGGCAGTGGTTATCCAAAACAAACCTCAGTGCTCCCCTCCCCGGAAATGAACCCAGATGATCTTCTGGCAAAATTACTGCAAATAGAGACAGTACCTCATCTGTCAGTGCGTCACTTTGGATTCAACTTGAGCTTAATGTTGAAGGATAGAATACATCCAATGCATCTGCGGGCTGGCAACCCGCTGACCCATCCCCTACGTACCTCCCATCCAACTTGAACCACACTGAACTGTATCTTTCAAGGTTCACACCATACATTATGGAGGTAATCTCACTCTCACCTTCTAGTTTCTCCCACATTCTTCTCCCATCAGCAAATGACCTGCAGTTTTCAAAAGATCCTTGGGGGATGCCTGACTAAAATCCCCTCTATTAGTTGCAGTACTGCACTTTGTAACACTCTAGTTAAATCTCACTCTTTGAATTCATCAAAACTTGAGGTCTGGGCTTAGCCTTTTGGAACTGCTATTATCATGGACACAGTAATTTACAATGATTTGCAGCATTTCCTGAGTGGCCAAATCTAGAAGCTATACCATTGCAGGAAGCTACTGCACCTACAAAGTCAGACCTTGAGAATTGAGATCTCGGTCTTGTAGGGCAAAAACATTCAGAGTTAGGGTAAATGTGGGTAATATCGCGCAGCTAGTGACGATATTACCCAAATGTTTCAAATTTAGGTAATCTGCTGTCATTAAGAAACTTTTTTTTTGTGATTTTTCAAAAATAATATTTATGATAAAAAAAAACGAGAAAAAATTTGAGACCAATAGTAACCCCCTGTAGGTTAAGCAGGGACCTAAAAGTGACTAAATGTTTGGGTTATATCGTTGTACTTGTTGTTATATCGCTCACAGCATTGTGTTATATCGCTCACCCATTGATATACAGTGTATTTTACCCTTTGGCTATATCCGCGCACCTGTTTTCACACCTAAAAGCGTGAAAACAGGGTGCTTTACCCCACATGCTCTCACACCTGTATGCTGAGGGACAGCATTCCCAAAATGATACATGATATAGATGAGATATATGGCTACCCTGTAAGACTAGTCCACTTTAATCATTATGATTTATTATATTTTACTTTATTTTATGAAAAGTGAGCGATATAACAACATGCCTGAGCGGTATAAGCTCTATGGGAATTAGTATAGAAAATGCAGATATAGAAAGATTAAGAAATTTTAGCCTCAGTTCCACAAATCTCTTATCCACCACCGTGCAACAATATGGCTAGAACAATTTATAGTTGACCTACTATAAATTCCTGTATATAGCCTGCAACTTGCATGTAAGACAAAGGCTCATGATCATTGTTCACCATCGAGGGTTATTTCATGAGACAAAACAGACAAAATTTGTTTCAACGATCTATAGGATTCAACATCAGACCAGCTTCTGCCTGCAACGGGACTGGTTGGACTAACAAGGCCTCACTCTACTGTTGTAATATTTCTAAAAACCCTTGTACAACCGGCACCCCCAGCTTGGTAGAAGATATAACGGCATGAGGGGTTATATGCACCAGGGGATATATAAACACCACAGTATGTTAATCTAAAGATGGTGAGTGTCTGAAAGGCCAGGATTACATACATTCAACTAGTACAAGCCAATTTCGTTTTTTGTTAAAAAGTTGTAAAAATCAATCTATGGTGGAAGGGGGGGGGTCACTTTTTTTTCACCTATTCCGAGGGGGGGGTCACTTTTTTTCCACCTATTCCGAGGGGGGGGCCACTTTTTTTTTACGTATTCGATTTGAAAAATGCTCGCCCCCCCCCTGCCATAAATAATGAACGCTCCCTTACCGACCAGTTCTATACATGTACTTATGCCCTAAAGCTGTTTTCTTTCATGCCGGTCATAGATTACACCCGGTCATGGACTTTCAACATCTACCGGGTATATCGATTTGGTGAGACACAGCAATATTTATGTTGTTACTCGTATGCATATATCCTTTATGCTTATAATTATTGAAACCAAGTGGTCTCAGGTGTGATGAACAAGTAATGGGATTCATCTATAAACAGTTTCCATGGGCCGACTCCACATGTGGGACGCTTATAATAAGGTCCTGCTTGTGTAAGTGGTGCGGGGCTGACCGCGGTACAGAGCAGCACGGGGCTGACCGCGGTACAGAGTCTGGGTACAGGGTGGTGTGGGGCTGACCGTGGTACAGCGTGGTGTGAGTTGAATTGAATTGAATTGAATTTGAATTGAATGGCTGACGTGTCTGTTTCTCTGTTCCAGCTGTGCCTGTGTAAGTGGTGTGTGGCTGATGTGTCTGTTTCTCTGTTCCAGCCGTGCCTGTGTAAGTGATGTGTGGCTGACACTGAAAACCCTATGTTAAAAAAGGTCCTCACTAGTGAGGACTTTTGGGTGATCATTATGATTGTATCGAGGGGTAGTACCCTGGTGATCTTCAGAGTGATCGTAAGTGAGGACCCAGGTGATCAATATGATCACCCTTTTAACCCAATATTAGAGCATGCTAGGTTGTCAATAGGAAGACTGGGGGTACTCAATTTGATGACTGTCTTAAATTTTCTTGAAAAGTTTTCTTGTTATAAAATGATATCTACCAATATTATTATGATTAACCCCCTCCCGATCATCAACTTCAAATATCTGGCCTTTTTTAAGAGTATGTTCTAGTACTCATAATAAGCCAAGTAAAGCAGATATGTATGACAGGTGACTGTCAACCCTCACACTTCTAATTTAAATTTTAGACACATAAAAGGTGTCTTCATGTCTAGATATCGATAGTTTAATCAGTTTTGACCTAATTTTTTTCTAATCATTTGAATATAAACTGTGATAATTGTCTTCATATATCCTCCAACTTGTAAACATATTTGACCAATATTACTATAGGTTTTAACACCGCCTGAAGAAGTGTATTAAATATACACGAAACGTTGCGATAAGTTCACTAAACCTCCCTCCCTATCTCGATGTACATAAACCCCAATAAAAGTTACTAACCTAACGGAGTGGTCATTTTTTAACAACAGGGGGGGGTCGGTGGATTTTCGCGCGAGCAGGTTGAAATATTTTTGGTCCCCCCCGCGGAAGGGGTCACAAATTTTTCGGCCCCCCCCCTAGGCAGGTTAAAAATGAGCGCGGACGACCCCTTTGAGCTATAGTAACGCACGGGCTTTTTCGCTGGAAAGGGTGTAATTTTTTTGGTCCCCCCCTCAAGAGGGGTCCAAATTTTTTTGGTCCCCCCCCTTCAAGGGGTCCAAATTTTTTGGTCCCCCCCCAAAATCCACCAACCCCCCCCCCCCCTGTTGTTAAAAAATGACCACTCCCTAAACTCAACTTGTCAGGTTTTGTGTGGATATTTAGTTTTCAAATATAGGTTTTAATCAATAGATCACATGGAGCAAGGGAAATATGTTACATTGTTGTATAGTAGATCCCCCTAGTGGCAAAATTATGTCCTCAAAATGACCACCTTTGGTGATCAATCGGGCATGATCACCCTAGGGTCCTCTGTAGTGAGGACCTTCATATAAGACTGGGTTTTCAGTGGATGTGTCTGTTTCTCTGTTCCAGCCGTGCCTGTGTTAGTGGTGTGTGGCTGATGTGTCTGTTTCTCTGTTCCAGCCGTGCCTGTGTAAGTGATGTGTGGCTGATGTGTCTGTTTCTCTGTTCCAGCCGTGCCTGTGTAAGTTGTGTGTGGCTGATGTGTCTGTTTCTCTGTTCCGGCCGTGCCTGTGTAAGTTGTGTGTGGCTGATGTGTCTGTTTCTCTGTTCCAGCCGTGCCTGTGTAAGTTGTGTGTGGCTGATGTGTCTGTTTCTCTGTTCCAGCCGTGCCTGTGTAAGTGGTGTGTGGCTGATGTGTCTGTTTCTCTGTTCCAGCCGTGCCTGTGTAAGTGGTGTGTGGCTGACGTGTCTGTTTCTCTGTTCCAGCCGTGCCTGTGTAAGTGGTGTGTGGCTGACGTGTCTGTTTCTCTGTTCCAGCCGTGCCTGTGTAAGTGGTGTGTGGCTGATGTGTCTGTTTCTCTGTTCCAGCCGTGCCTGTGTAAGTGGTGTGTGGCTGACGTGTCTGTTTCTCTGTTCCAGCCATGCCTGTGTAAGTGGTGTGTGGCTGACGTGTCTGTTTCTCTGTTCCAGCCATGCCTGTGTAAGTGGTGTGTGGCTGATGTGTCTGTTTCTCTGTTCCAGCCGTGCCTGTGTAAGTGGTGTGTGGCTGATGTGTCTGTTTCTCTGTTCCAGCCGTGCCTGTGTAAGTGGTGTGTGGCGGAGGCTGACCATGTGTCGGCGTCACGTGACTGGGGCGTCCCTCCCAGACACCAGCCTGCCCCCGGGGGTGACCTGAGCGCCTCTAGTGGCAGGTCATGGACGGCCCTCACCGCCCCGGTCAGGGTGTCCACAGACCACACGGTACAGACCAACGTACCAGGTAAGTCACCACACAGTTACACATAGTTAGCATCTCTTCAGGACCATACAGACATTATAACAAATACACCCTAAATCGGGCACTAGCGGACATATTCTCCGAAAATCTTTCAATCTTAAAAGCAGTAATATTAAAAACGTTTCCCTCTGCATTTTAAGATAATTTTAAGATAATAACAGCTATTCCAGATTGTCCTAGCATGACAATCTTAAATTGAAGGTTCTAAATACCAGATGGCACCACTGTATTAAACCTGGCACAGTTGTCCATAG
The DNA here is from genome assembly GCA_947462335.1 of Harmothoe impar. Lineage (NCBI taxonomy): Eukaryota > Metazoa > Annelida > Polychaeta > Phyllodocida > Polynoidae > Harmothoe > Harmothoe impar. The sequence continues at coordinate 34,929,204 of OX381715.1, forward strand.
TTCTGTTTGATATCAGTTTTGAAGAAGAAAGAAAAGAAGAAAGAAAGAAAAGGAGGTCCCGATATGATACAATATACTATACCAACAATAAACAAATAAAGGTCAAAAAAGAAAAACGGTAAGCGTAAGTGGCACCATCAAGAGCGGGTTTACCGAGGTGATAAACTTAAAAGCGAGCAACGTTTTTAAGATAATCAACTTCAAGATTATTGCTTTTAAGATGGGAAAGATTTTCTTGTCCACGTTCCCAGGAGAGTCTAAACTGGTATGTTATCTAAAGCATATGTTACTACGTGTACATCAATAGGCTGAATTACACATATATTGATGCACTGGGGGTTATAACACGAAGAGATGGTTACTAAAGATACAAAGGAATATTGCGGTACATCAGGGACGGCAGCTAGTAATATCATCACCAAAGTCAAAAGAAATACCAGAAATAATATGTCTGTCCGGAGCACCCAGCACCGTAAATAATTGAAGACAGAGACCGTCCATGACATCTTCAGACACCTTTTATCCAATATGATAATACTCTGTGGTATGTTATATGTGTATATGTATAGATGTATTACCCAATGGTACTGGGGTTGTGACATTCCTGCTGCTCTAGTGTGTGTGTGGGAGACCCAGGCCCCATGTGTAGAGGCACTCAGGGCATGTTACACCCACAGATAACAATCAGGACAGCCTCGTCACCAATGCCAGTTTGTAGGACGCAGGCCGTCCTTATTCCGTAGTAAATTCACAATTCTTCACCCAAGTCAGTTCATGTTTTACCCACTCACCGTTGCCTTAACTATTAAAGTCTAGCTGTTATGTTTGAACTTATTCCTTTCGATGCTTTGGGTGTCTTCATCCTACAGATCACCCCCCTCTCTCCTTCTCTAACTCTAGGACCTCACTGTATCTATAGTACTATAGCTATCAATGTCTCTCATAACTGGTCAGTCATCATAAATATTTTCGAATAAAAACGGTGAGGTTATTTTACAAACAAATGTATACACAATGTGAAATAGGAGTTTCTGACCGCGCTGCACTCACTGTGCGGTGGGTGTTTACACAAAGTAGTTCTCAGATATTCTCACCAGGGGGGTTGGCACATGGTTCCACTTTGAGGTTCAATCACGGGTCACGGGTTTATGTTATATTATTATAAGTATATGCGCACATTAATAGAATAACAATGATAATCATTATTTGAGTTAAACCCTTAATGGGCTTGCGTATTCTACCTTACACACTAATATGGTAAGGGAAGGAGGACTATTATAGTGGACGTCTGATACAAAATTTGCCCATAATCTACTTTCCGAATTTGTCCATTTTCTGCATTCAGATATAGTGCAGACTCTGAATTCCGAATTTGCCCATAGGTACTTTATACTCAAAATCTGCCCAGACTCTGAATTTAGAATTTCCCATTATTCTATATTGCGTATGTCAGCCCCTATAGATTGAAAGAGTTCTCTTTTTATAGTTTACTTATTTTGCAGATTCAAAGAATGTAAACTGCTCAAATGATCACTTTGTATCCTTTCTCGTCCTCTACTCTAGAGGGTAGAGATATATGCCTCTTTATCAGTATTTTCCAAGTTCAAGTACATGTACCCGGTATTCTGATTATTCAGACTTATAAGATGTAGACTATAATATGGACTGATCATGTCTGCGATATTCTGTTTATGTTTAAGCTCTCTGTGTCAATGGTAGTCAGGACTTTGCTACACCGCGTCCTTCAAATATCAAAGTCAGGGTCATCCACAAAGAAAAACTCTCCACACTTCAACACAACACGTCACAAGGTAGGTTTATCACTCTGTGTAGACCTTTTAGCTGATTTTAGTTTATGCTGTACAATTAGCCTTCCATAACTGACAGCGGTTTGGTGCACTTTTGGCGCGCCATAGTGGTAGCGAGCTGCTCCCCTCTGTCGGCGAGCAGCTGCCAGCAGCTCACAGCTCACACTAGCTGAGTGAAGGTGAGTCTGACACTGAGTGAGTAACAGGTGGGGGTAGCTACAGCCCTACTACACCCACCTACACCCTGAGGGGACCTGTGCACCTGGATCTCGTGTGGTAGGGTGGTACCCACAGGGTGCTGGTGCACCTCCTGTACAGGAAGGTGGAGGTGGGGAGGCAGGAGCAGCTCTTATTGCTATACCTGACCATGAGTTGTTTTGCTGAATCTTACTTCAGACAATGGAGACACATTAACCAAACAGGAGGCACTTTGTGAGTGTATAGGACGCCAGGGCCTGGAGCTGGGGATGGGCCTGCTGTACAGCTACCTGGATGTCTTTATGTTGGTCAGACTAAGGCCGTAATGAGGTGGACAATAGGTGGCAGAAGAGGAGAGGTCATTTAGCTGCTACTACCTGAGCTATACCAGGTAACACAGGCTGGTTACATAACATACAAGGTTAGAGTACACGCCCAATATGTTACATGATTACAAGGAAACTTCACAGGTATGGATACCTGAATACCTGCAGTGTATGTATGCTATAAGCTATATGGAGGTTTGGTACACTAGTAGGAGATATGCCAGGTGCTCATAGAGTCGTTAGCTGCCCTACCTGAGCTGGTCCTACCTGAGTAAAGACCTTTTATATCAGCTACAGAGATGTTGGGCTGTGGGAGAGGAGTAGGGCATCCTGTACCACTACCTGAGTGTGTGTTTATTTTAGATGGAGTCATAAGGTGCAGTCTGTACGGAGGGGTAAGGGCAGGAGCTACTCCCCGAGATACAGATAAGGATTTACATACAGGATTCTGGACTCGAAGAACGTGGATAATCCAGTGGTATCTGGGTTCAGTTTAGTTATTTTCAGAATTCACGGGGTACTGTGAGCGTGTGGTGACCTTTAATATTCCGGTCATTGGATCTTTACCAAGGGACACATACATGTATTTAAAGTCAGAAATACCAAATGCCAACCGTAAGTGAAACAGTACCTGCTTCCTCTTGGGTGGGGGAGGACTAGTCGCAACAGTAATGGGATTCATACATGCAATATAACATTTCAGTTTACATTTCATCCCAGACTTTTCAATAGGCAACCATGGGATAGACATTCCCCTCTGACCATGTAAGGTATTGTACTTTGATGTCCCTGTCATATTACACGATGTTAGAACCAGCTATAATACATTTATATAATAATAATGCCATGTTAGAACACACCATTATAGTACATTATAGGAGACAGCATAGCAGACAACTGATATGCACCATTTATTTTACTGTTCAGTGCTGTTCTATAAATAACACGTGAAAAATAGTGAAGCCTATAGTGCTTGTAACACGGCATATACAGCTAATTCACTAAGCACAACTAATCGGCAAGATACCCCTCTATGATGAGCTTATCAGTGGATGTTTCAGTGTATGACTTGAACTGGCAAGTCTTGCTCTCGCTGAGACACCTGGTCAACTCGTGCTGCCGCTGTGTGCTTCACCCATCCCCATTCCGATAGACACCTGTCGCGCACCAAACTCAAATGTCACCAGCTTCACCAAGAAAGCTGTGCGTTGGCATTCAAATGTCACCCTCATTAATGGGACGTCCCCTGTCCTAAATGTCCAGTCTTCACATTGGGTGTCCATACTGCAGTGTGTCATTTAGGGAGGGGCTACCTACAATCTGCATGTACATTGCACTCTGCGCCTGTGGACACACTCCATTCATTTTCCTTACGTCATTATTCTTACTCTATCCTGCTTACCCTGCCCTGGATGTTTTGTCTTCTTTCCATAACATTTTAAGCGGTTTGGAAAAGGTCCATGCACTCCCAGCTTTAGTCTCTCATAGACAAACTGTTAAATACATAGGCATCCCCCTCCCATACACAGTACACCCCTCCCCGTGTGCCATGCTGACAGGTGTGAGGCACCTATACCTCCCTGAGGGTTGTGATGGGGAGGGGTTGTTCCCCGAGTTCCCCTAGGGTATCAAATGAGTCGATAACCTTCCCAAAACCGTGTAACTGAGAGGGTTAGACAATTGGGGTCTAAAGCACCACGGGGAAGGTTAGTTTGGACGCGCGGACAGCAATCAATGCTTCGATTTATGCAGCTCCGGTTTAACTATAGTACATAATAATATTGAGCAGATTAAACCCTCTGTTCAAAAGGTTGAAACAAATTATTACATTTCCTATTTATAAATCCAATTATTTATCATAGCAAGACACGAAAGTCAAAGCGAACGCCTCGACGTGCGTCATTCAACACATGAAGCCAGTGGGGTACATGTATATAAATTCACATTGCTTTGATGGATGCACTTTTGTCCCCACTTTTGCATGAATTTCCACACTACAGCTATGTATTACAACAGCTTACCCTTTAATGATGGGTATACTGCAGACACAGCAGGGACCCCCATCACATCATCCCTGCTATACGCCCTATTGTGTACAGGTATTGTCCAGTGGGCCTCTAGCAGGGTGACAGGTGGGGTGGGGGAGGACCAGGGATGCACCGCTCCCCATCCACCCAACTGTCTGCAGGCATGTAGCCGACACGTGGTCCCTGGGGGAGGTTACTGTGAGGGCTGCCATATGGACATGGATAATATGCAGCATAAGTATGTTACCCACTGCCTCTACTAGTTGCCTCTACCTGACCACTGCACAGGGGCTACGTTACATGTACATAATGATCCCCTTACCTTCTAGGTATATCATCTAAACGCCTGGTCTAAACGTTCACAAGGATTAACACAGAACAGGGAGAACTTTGATACGACAGACACAACAATAAAGGGTGAGTCCAACAACAAACAACAACACCAGCAACAGTACATGTTAAGAGGATACGGCTACAACATTGAGAATACTATGGAACGATATGGAAAGAACTAAAAGGGGCCAGAGGGACTGACTGGAATATCAGTATTGCACTGGAAATATTATTGTGGATGCTGTTGCTACATGACAATAATTATGTCCTGATATCACATGTAACCTGAATGAATAGATAACTTGATATTGTTTAACTACATCGGGACTCAGGTTGTGTAGAGACCACGAGCACTAGGTCACATTAAAACGACACTACTGTATCTCTCATTCACACATCATTGGCATCATGTCAGAAACTGTGCTGGAGAGTGTGCTAAATGTCCTGTATAGCGGCAAGGGACGCAATAGGTTCAACACAAACTTGTGTCCAAGGTCACTAAAACATGCACCAAGAGGTCAAGACAACCTAAGGTCACACAAGGACTCTGTGTCGGGTTCCAGGTCAAAGTGTATATCATTAAGGTCAACAAAGTCAAGTTCACCCTCAAGGTCATCAGAGAAGATATTATCCACTGACTATGGAGAGAAAACAACCTCTAGGTCACGGGACTCTCAGAGGTCGCGGTCACAGAGGTCTACTGCAAGATCAAAGTCAGAATTAAGGCCTGACAGATCTAGATCCTCCAGATCCAGTTCACTCAGTAGGGTCAAGGACAGAGGGCAGACGGACCCGGAAACGCAAACCATCCTGGACACTCTGCCCCTACCCGAGATGTATCTGCAGCAATCCCACGTGCCCAGTACCTGCCGTGGTGATGTGTCCACCAGTCAGAAGAGCTATGTGCCCACCAGTCAGCACGGTGATGTGTCCACCAGTCAGAAGAGCTATGTACCCACCATTCAGGAGAGTGATGTGTCCACCAGTCAGAAGAGCTATGTGCCCACCAGTCAGTACGCTGATGTGCCCACCAGTCAGCACAGTGATGTGTCCAGCGCCTGGCACGTTGATGTGTCCAGGAAGGTTCTACGGACGGACGAAGAAGGAGAGACAGACTCTGGGTGCTCTTCTGTCAATATGTCAGACAGGAGTAGCTCCTACTACAGAGACTGGAGCAACTTGGATGAACTATTCAAAGGTAATCCTCTCATAGGTCAAGTATTTGTTAGCATTGACTGCATGTCCCCCCCCCCCGAATGTCACACATGCAATATAATATGATTGTATGCAGTACCTCTCTATGTTCCTTTTCCAAATTTCCAATCGATGTCCTGTGATATATGATTGTGTATATCATGTAATATGGCTTAGATATTGCCCCATGTGGTTTAAACAATTGCATGCAGTAAGTCTGGCTGATCAACCTTAATGTTGTACCAAAAGGTAGTCCTGCCCCTCCCGGGACCCTCTCACGGCGCTCTATGTTAATCCTGGGGATTATCCTTGGGTAGAGAAGGCATGACTGTTAAGGTGTTTGGGAGTGTTGAAACAAGGCTGCACGCAGTCAATATACATTTAGGACTGACTCCTGTTTGATTTTCTATGTTTGCTATTAACCCCTTAAAGAGCCGCATAGTGTTTTCATGCATTATGCCCTCACCGGCATTATGCATGAATACTCACTTGGCGAGACTGCGTTAATGCTTCATGCCGACCCTTCGGTAATATATCGACCCTGTATGGTCGGCAGGATACTTGGATTCAGCGCTGTCGAGTTACTCAACAGGGCTGCATTCATGTATCACATAGAGCATACCGAATAAAAAAACAGCATGCAACCTTTAAAGGGTTTTACACGTATTACATGGTAATGTGGGTCAATATTAGAATGGCCTGAGGCATCTGCTGACTCTTACTAGGCGTGTCCATTATTCAGTAACATTTACGTCTGTGTGTTAAATGTGTGTAGCCTAATAGGAGTGTAGGAGGGTGTCAGAGACACACTGAGTACACACAGACTGCAGTACACCCACTGCTGTTCATAGCCGAAACACCACAACTCTTCAAGATGGTTGAATCTGACTTCATTTTGTGTACTTCCTGGCAGTGTTAAGGTTAATTACTCATCTTCCTTCTTTAATAACTTGAATTATGACGGTTGTAATTAAATCAATATTCAGTCCGATAAGTAGTAGATATGGTACAAGGGACTTGCTGTATATAAGTGCTGTAAGCCAAGGACAGGGTAATTGTCCAAGGCGCTAGCCACGGATAATTACCATTGTCTTACACTGCGATACTGGGGAAAAAACAGTTCACTAAAACCATTTGACCCAATGCATACCAATCACGAAAAGATTCATAACAAGGCTATGCCTAGTGAAACCATGGTAATAAGAAGCTTCATATCTTAGCTGAGACAAAAAAGACTTTCAGGACCTGTAGGTTGTCATGCACTGACAAGCACTCCATCTACCGGAAGTCTTATAGCTAAAGCTGGGGTGGGGGGGGGGGGGGAATCAAACTATACACATGTAGTACATGCTATTATGTTTGAGTTAAATGGTTTTATTTGGATTTAATCAATATATGGGGTGCTTTTAAAGTTAATACATCCGATGTGTGGGACCAAAAAATAGATTTCCCTAAAAATGACTCAGAATGTTCAGAAACAATATATTTTACTTCCTATCTCTTCCATTCCGCCTAATTCCCTCTGACTTTGCTCTTATTAAGCTTTATTGCTCAAAATATGGTCATTTTGGAATAAAAGCGTGCACGCTTTTATCCTTCCCAGGGGCGTGGCCAACAGTTTCAGAGTAGGGGGGACTGAGGGGTATTTTGACCCTTTTTGACCCCATTTTACTTGGTCAAAAGTGGGGGGGGGGGGCATGTCCCCGCCTTCTCCCCGGTTGCCACGCCCCTGCTTCCCATTGAAAATACACTAGTAAAGCTCATGGTTGGGGGACATTGGCTCCCTTTGTGACCTATTAACACCCATTGATGACATTTAATTGAGCTCTATTCTCTAAATATTATACTTTTACAGTGTTTGGAACACATTAAAGTAAGATTTAGAATTTGAAGAAAAATCTGATATACCCACTTAAAGCAAAACCAAAGAGAACATATACAAGCGTTAATTTTCTAGGAGAGATACTTTTCCAGACTGTTACTTGTTTTAGGGCTTTCGAGTGGTCAAGCCATAGCTGCCTATAAGCTCAGGATAAATCTAATTTCCAAATATAGGATGACTTGCCCAGCAGTTGTCACTATAGGTCCAGTGCACATGTGCCAGTCTGATGTGGGATTCAATAACAATTAGACAATTACTGGCCACCTCTCAAGACTGTTCCTACAAAAAACGCTATGAGGCATGCACATCTAGACATCTAGACATCTATGTGTATTTTCCTTTCATCGGCAGTCAGACCTCTTTCAGACTATAGATGTACATGTACAATATACATACTTCTGTGATATTGGTTAGAGGACTGCACCAATTCTCATTCACAAGACATAAAAATCTAATTCTATTTCCAGGTGGCAGGTCGAGTCGAGGTGACACCATCCCCACGGCTCATGTGAGCCCCCACCAGACCTCGCACACATCGTCGTATGGCCACCACCCACCCCACAGAGCTGCTCCCCCCGCGGCCCCCCTTAGGAGGACAGTCAGCACCAGTGACTTCGCCCATCTGTACTTCCGGTCTGCCTCACCTCCAGCTGACGATGGCTACCTGCTGCACAAGGCGGCGTACGGTGGGGCAGGAGGTGCTCGTCGCTGGAACTCCTACCAGAACATTCAGCAGGAGAAGACACCATTGTGCGGGCTGGATGACCGTGTCCCGGGCCTGGTGAAGGCTGGGTGTGACTCGTCCCGGGTGTGCAGCCAGAGCCACCTCAACCTGACCACGGGGTGTGATGGGTCTCCGAGTGCAGCATTAAGGACTGCCTCCAGTGTGCAGCATGTGGGCTACACGGCCGCTGATACAGACCTCTACCTGCACCACCTGGGTACTGGAGGATCCACTCAGGACCTTAAGGGGTGCATGTCTGCGCCCTTATCACCCTACAGCAGTGACCACACCCGGGGCCATACAAACTATGCTGGTAGCACCAAGTTGGGGTCTGAATACGGAGCTGGTTACACGGTGCCCGTACAGCAGCACCCCAAAGATGCTGGAGGAGGGGTGGTGCCACAGTACAGACATGAAGCGTGGACACGTGCTGACAGCAGTGACCTTAGCACATGGCAGCAGCAGCACGAGCAGCACCTCAGGCGCCAACATATGGAGGCCACCAAGGTACGCTCTCCGCATTTGAGGTTGATCGCTACTCATTGAATATGGACTCCTGCGCAGCTCTCTGCGCATATAGCTTAAAACTGTCAGAATGGAAAGATATATACATATATATATGCACACTTAGCCATTTCCAAAAATTGGACAATTCCGAACAAAATTGAGCATTTTATTGCACTATAAATATTTGATATATTTTGAGCTAGTGATATTTGCTATTTTTAACATAAATCAGAATATTGGAATTTTTTTACCAATAAATCATTATCGAGATTGATATAGATCTCATCACTGTGCTTTAGACAACCAAGGGTATAGGACGTATACACTTTTTACCCCAATCCTTGGCCTTTTACCCATTGTTTTGGCCTTTAGATATGAGATTTAGACCTTTTTTGTCCTATTTTTTAACTTCAAAGGCCCAAAACCCTACAATTATGCACGGGACCCCCTATCAAAATCATTTTTTTATGTTAGCAAATGATCTAAACAATTTTTTTAGAAAAAAAAAAAATCTATGGAATTTTTTTTCGTTTTTTTTTAAGATATTGGTGACAAATTTTGCATCAAATTTAATCAATCATCCTAAAACCACCACTTTTTTTCACAAAAGGGTTGTTTTTGGGCCATAATTTTATTTTTCCTATTTAAGGACACAATATAGGATTATTCACTTAAAATATGACATTGATGTGGGCAGTGGTTCATTAAGAAATAAAATTGTGAAAACTTTCCAATTTCTGGTATTTTTTGCCAAAATAGAAAATACTTTTTTTTTTCAAAAATTTGTATTAAAAAAAGTAGCTTGGGACCCCCCTATCTTTTTTACATTTTCCATTTCTTAATGATTTAAACTAACCTGAGGCAAAAAATTCGGAAATTCTAGGGATGAAAAGTTAAGAGTAGCGATCAACCTTAACATTATAACATGAACCCAAGCTATCTAGAGCAAGAATAATGTAACAGCAACTTATATAAATTGTTAATAAAATGTAAGAGATTGAGTTCGATCAGACACAAACGTCAAGACCAAAACATGGAGCAAGTCCACTTTGCGGAAAAGTTCAACATGTACATAAAGTGATTAAACAAGTAGCACGTCAGGGCTGAGTTGCATTTGTAAACAAATGTGGAAAGTGCACTCCACCTGCCATGTCCCTCCCTGATGAGTCACGATATTTGCCCCTCCCACTACCAGGTCGAAAACCAATGATATCGTGGTAAATTCTGGAGGCTTTGTCTTTTAGTATATCCTTTGCCCAATCAGTGGGGCAAATAGACTCTCCCTCTGGTTATAAGAGCAGCAGTCCATTTTGATATCAGTGGTAGCCGCATGGGTAGAGCACCTAAGACACACCAACTGTTTTTCATGAGACACATCATGGCCACATACACATATACATGTAGAGAGAGATGGAGGATGGAGTGAAAAAGAGACTGAAAGAATGTTATAAAAAAGTAGTTTGCGAATTATTTTAAAATTATTTGATGTATTCAAAACTGATTAACCTACCACATTTGAGACAAAATCAAGCATGGCAAAAGTAAAGTACTACAGTACATTTCCCTTGACACGACGAGTAATATTACAGTGCATCTTGGCTGCAGGGGTTGACAAATGGTAGCACATCCTCAGCTGGTCTGACCTCACTTCTGGACCCCCACAAACTGGACGCTGTAAAGCGGGCTGCAGACAGCATCATTCGTGAGAAGGACACTATCATAGACAAGTAAGTATTGACTGTTATATTATCATTGTATCAACAGAGGATCGCAACCTTCTCACTTATGACACGAGCTGGGCCCATCTGAGGTATAGATAGGTGATTGGACAAAATGTTATCCATTTCAATTTCAATTCGGTGATGATAATAAATAACAAATAGAAGCAGTGTCTGTTGTTTCAGCAAGTTATGTAGTTAGGCATAATGATTTACCCTCACTTGAACAAAAGTGCCTGTCAATAATTCCCTACATACTACCACATATTAATTTCTATTAGGCTTTCTAACATTTACCAGCTGTAAGTAACAAAATATACTAACTAGTATGCTAGAAATGACAGCCTCCTGGTATATCTATATATGCGTGTATTATGTTAGAATGTTGTTAGATAACTCTTGTAAAGTGCAATCTAAGATGAATATAAGTACATATACTTTAACCTACTCTATTACCTAGGTTGTACATTATCGGGTCAGTGTCATCCTCTTACTGCACAGTGTCTTGAGTCTCTTTTGTCCACTCTAAATGGCATAGGGTAACATGACCGTGACATGGGCACTCTATAGCTTCCAAACTCTAGAACTTAGACTTTCACACTGTACTTTACATGGAACGAAAAGTTCATTTCCCACAATCTTGGTCTCACTTCATTTGAGACACATGTGAGATTGTGACCCCTTATATATCAGCATTTATTTAGATCAAGTAGTTATTGAAACATCCATTACATAGTTAATGCCAAAACTCATGCCAGGTTTGACCCGTTTTGTGAGATCCAGGGATATTCTTTCAACGTTTGGGTATGGTACATACATATATAGTACCTCTTCTAGCATCGACTGTGAAGAAAAGTACGCACATGTCTTGTAGTACACTGATAATTAATTGGTGTTATTTGTGAACAACTCATGGAACCAATAGCCTAGTGCCCATTTCAGGGTCATGTTACCCTGTAAGAAATAATTCACAGCAGGATGATTGTATTACCCACATTTCAAGTATTAAATAACACTGTAAATATAGATGCAATTAAGCCTATGTTAATGGGACTGTGTAACCCCGATGGTTCAGAAAATGCATTATATTGGTTTTGAACAGTTGACTTTACTCTATTTTCTTTATGCATTCTTATAAACCGATTTTCATCTAAATATTGATACTGCATTACGTTTCGAATGGAGTATTTTAATAAGCACTTCAAAAACATCCACTTTTATCAGCATGATGCAATCGCAGGTGCTACATTCATGCATCATCCCCACCCTAAAAGTGTTGATGCTCAAATTTAGCGCTGGTGGGTCACTTGCTGGTTTTCCTTTTGAGTTTGTAAATGTAATTAATTTCATAGATGATTTTGGTGCATCATTACAACAATTCAACATAACACCTTGGGGCATCATACCATCTTCAGAGCTTTTAGTACAAATGTAATTACATTTGGATTTTGAATTTTACATTTATTAGCCCTTGCTACAGAGTGGTGGGAATTAAAGAATTAATTTTCAGGACTAAACTTTGTTAATGTAACATAATTATATAATTATGTTGGTGATGCAGACAGAAGTTGAAGATCTGTGACTTGGAGCAGCGGAACCAAGAGAGGGAGTCAGACAAATACAAAGTCATGTTACACCAGGCCCAGGAGGAGAACGGCGCACTCCACTTCAAACTACAGGTCAGTCAGTCACTTTGTGTAGACATAGTCACTTTGTAAAGTACACAATGCAATCCATCTTAAACCAGATACGAAGACTGGGGGCAGAACTAAAGGGAGCTCAAATACCTCTTTTCTATACAAGCCAATATATAAGCGTGTATATGTCACGCGCAATATCGGAATTTGCGCAATATCAAAACTTTTATACCTCAATAAGAACTCTTTTAAAATAAGTTAGTGTGTCACACAAACAGTAGAGAGGATTAAAAAAGTATTTGCAAAGACATTTTACTGTATTAGTTAGCTCTTTGCTGTGTTACAGGCAACTCAACTCCCATTGTTTTATCACAGTAGAGACATTACTGCTACACCTTATTCACACCTACAGTGAGGTGTGGGATGCATAGGGACTTCCTACTGAATGTTATTACATCTCCAAGGTGTGGCACATCACACTCAAACAACATTGACAAATATAATATCTAAATATTTCATGTAAAGAACAGTTTGGAATTCTGAAACTGCCCAATGTAAGTAAGGAGCAATTCCGGAATTGCCCTGCGCAGTTCCGGAATTGTACATGTGCAATTCCGGAACTGAGCTGGTATTTCATGCAGAAAAGAAGATATCTAAAGATGGTTAGAGTGCCCCCCCCCCCGGATGAAGATTTGCTTCCTACGTCTTCACTCCGAGAACCAATCAAAACTAACCAAACCAAATCTAACCTCTTGGGTGCCATGTCCACGCAGACCGGGGATCTCCCCCCCCCCCCCCGCACGTGTCAATGTCAGTAGTATACTGAGAAGTCACTCAGGGTATGGCGGGTAAAGCTAAGACCCACCTAGTAGTACATCTATTACCAGTAGGTACACCTGGATCTACAAGTCTGTGCAATATACACACTATAGACCACAATGGTGAACATGAATCGTAAAATAAGACAACCGCTGGATGATATTTGACCGATCATCTGCAATTATTATTTATATTATGCATTCATTATTTTGTCATTTAGGAGGTGGAGTATGAGTGTGCTTCCTTGAAGGCCAAACTCACCGAAGTAACGAACAGCAAGTGTGTAGCAGACATGGAGAGACATCTCAGGTATTTACCTCTTTATACTCATCATTTACTTATCTAATAATAACATCATTTCTTAGCGTCATGTCATGCTCATATGCAAACCAATGATATGCATGTAGCGTAAAGTTGTAACCTCTGTTACACTAACACACACCATGGTTCAAATACTATTGTTTACCCAGTAGCCACCACTAAAACTAAACAAAATGGCGTTGATATTTATTGATGTCCTGTGGCTTTTGCAGGAAGAGTGAGCATCAACTAAAAGAGCTGAGAGACTCTGCTAACACGGACCGACAATCACGTCTCGTAGAGCAGAAGTCAGTACAAGACATGGTAAGTCACTTAGTTTCTGTTTCTGTTCCCATCCTTTGGTGACAGTCAACGTGCATTAGCTATCATTGTAAATGTGTTTATTGGTAAACTATGTTACCTTTGACAGAATACTACTGGCAGCGTTTTTGTTAAAAGCAAGCAACTTGATGAAAGTAAGGCAGAACTTAACCTAACTCCCTTAGATTTGGATACCATGTGTGAACACGATTCCAACGGAAAGGGTCCGTTTTTGGGTCCCAGGCACAGGCCCGCGAGGGCCCTTGATATGGGGTGCATTTTGAGCAAATTTTGGGAGAAAGGGGTACATTTTTAGAGCTCTAAAGTGTAATGTTTACTTTATTTTCCTACAATTTTTTTTGGTTATCCTTGAGAAGGGGATTTTTTTCAGGGGTATCCGTAATTTGGGTATATTTTTCAGGGTCATCTGTGCTTAAGGTCTGTTTTCTTGCTAATTTTCCCTTGAAAAGGGTATGACTTTTGAAAATGTCTCCCCTTGATAAGGGTACCAGATTTGAGGTGATGTTCACACATAGTGACTATAAAAAAGAAAGGGAGTGCCCCCCCCCGGGGGGGGGGGGCATAGGTGAGATGCAAAAAGCTGTCTAAATGCTAGCCTCTTGTCGATGCAGCTGTAACCAACAGCCTTTCAGTCTGGTATCATACTTAGGGGGCATCCCTACAGTACGTACGCAATTTTTTGCGTACATAAACCCTTTATTCTAATGCGAACAAGAACTTTAGGGGGTGGGGGTAAATTTCTGGAGAAAATTTGCGTACATACTTTATGGAAGCCCCCTTAGACTCTACTCTTATCTCACGTGTACTTGCTGTACGTCCTTGTCCCTTGTCCCACAGTTGGCGGCTAAGGACGCGGCGCTGAGGGAGTGGCAGGAGAAGCACGCTGCACAGACCGCCCGCCTGGAGGCGCTGCAGCATGGGGCAGGGGGCAGCACCCACCTCTCCACACCAGACACCAAGAGGCTCAACGAGATATCCTTTACTGTCTGCACTTATTGTCAATATGCCAGTTTACATCTACAATATGGGTGTCGATGTTTCTCATATACGACTATTTCATCAATACAACCAAATATATGTGGAGATTTCATTTCAACATACTATACAGACTAGTTTTGTTACTTACCAAGAGGGTTTAACTTCAAGGACTTTCCACATTACACAGACTACCTTTAATACCAGACCTACCAAAGGGCATAGGGTACGTTTAGTAATAGACCTGTCTGTGTAGACCGAATGTGCAGGCCGAATGTGGCACATTTTCATGAAATATTTCACATACAAACACTTGACTTGTTCACTACCGAGGATTATACCAGTAAACAAAAAAACGTTATATAAAGTCATGTAACGTTTCCCAATGGCTCCTTATAAATCTTATATAACGTTAAAAACTTTGACGTAAAACAGCGTATTTTTGTTAGCTGAGATGTCCCTTATAGGGTATAGGGTGTTTTCACATGTGTACCACAGTGCTCCCTTAACCTGAGCACGTGCGGCAGCTGCGGGAGGACAAGGCACGCTACAAGGCACGCAGCCTGGAGCTGGAGCGCCGCCTGGAGGCAGCAAAGAACAGCTACAGACAGAGACAGGAGCAGGTCCAGCACCTGGAGCAGAGCAACGACCTTCTGCAGCAACAAGTACAGCAACTACAGGTCAGTCTCAACGTACACAGCAACTACAGGTCAGTCTCAACGTACACATCAACTACAGGTCAGTCTGAGTATACACAGCAACTACAGGTCAGTCTCAGCCTACACAGCAACTACAGGTCAGTCTCAGAATACACAGCAACTACAGGTCAGCCTGAGTATACACGGCAACTACAGGTCAGTCTCAGCCTACACAGCAACTACAGGTCAGTACCAGCATACACAGCAACTACAGGTCAGTCTGAGCATACACAGCAACTACAGGTCAGTCTGAGTATACACAGCAACTACAGGTCAGTCTCAGCATACACAGCAACTACAGGTCAGTCTCAGCATACACAGCAACTACAGGTCAGTCTCAGCATACACAGCAACTACAGGTCAGTCTCAGCATACACAGCAACCACAGGTCAGTCTCAGCATACACAGCAACTACAGACCAGTCTCAGCATACACAGCAACTACAGACCAGTCTCAGCATACACAGCAACTACAGGCCAGTCTCAGCATACACAGAAACTACAGGTCAGTCTCAGCATACACAGCAACTACAGTTCAGTCTGAGTATACACAGCAACTACAGGTCAGTCTCAGCATACACAGCAACTACAGACCAGTCTCAGCATACACAGCAACTACAGACCAGTCTCAGCATACACAGCAACTACAGGCCAGTCTCAGCATACACAGAAACTACAGGTCAGTCTCAGCATACACAGAAACTACAGGTCAGTCTGGGCATACACAGCAACTACAGGTCAGTCTCAGCATACACAGCGACTACAGGTCAGACTCAGCATACACAGCAACTACAGGTCAATCTGAGCAACAGCAACTACAGGTCAGTCTCAGCAACTACAGGCCAGTTTGAGCAACAGCAACAGGTCAGCCTGGGCAGGTCATTGTGAGAATACAAAGTAAGCTAGAGCTCAGTACCTGTCAGTCTCAGCATATCAGGTACATCAACTTGAGCTCAGTATATCAAGTACTGTAGGGAAACTAAAATTCAGTCTGAGCATATGAATTAAGTATGTATACAGGAGCACGATCTAGCTGTCATTAACCATAGTCTCCTGTTGCAGACAGAGACTGCCGAGCTGCGTACAGACCTGGGTCTGGGGGAGGACGGGGAACATGCACTATTCGTCCTTCGGGAGGAAGTAGAGGACCTCCGGCACGACAACCGCCGCCTCAACGCCGACCTGGATAAGGCACGCAAGGTCAGTACAACAGGGCAAACAGATTACCCACATGGTGGTTATTTTCATCGAATTAACTCTTATTTTCACAACTCCCACTGTCACTTAGATTTAGAAATGTTATTAATAAGGGTAATTTCATGCTGGCAGTTACTGGACGCCAAACACAAGAAGCAGCAGGCCCTGGAGGCCCAACACCAGGGGGACACCAAGACCCTGGAGGACCGTCTCACACAGGGGGAGGGCACGGTCACTGAACTCAGACAGGAACTTAGCAACAAGGAGCAGCTCCTCAAGAAACTCAGAGCATCTATAAAGGAGGTCAGTATTGTGAATTATCTGGGTTTCTGAGGGAGGTCAGTATTGTGATTTATCTGGGTCTCTGAAGGAGGTCAGTATTGTGATTTATCTGGGTCTCTGAAGGAGGTCAGTATTGTGATTTATCTGGGTCTCTGAGGGAGGTCAGTATATGTATTGTGATTCATCTGGGTCTCTCAAGGAGGTCTGGGTGTGTAGATATGCAGAGCATCTCCTGCAAGGTGACTCAATTGACATGAGCTACTGGTAATATTAATTCCAAGTCCAAGAGGTCCCACTTTACCTCTAGACCACCGCCGCCGTCCCCAGTCACCCCTGTTCCAATGCTACTAGTTTAGAGTGGACACATTTTGGTGTAGAAATCACTTCGCCCTATATGTTTGTGTTTCATCACATATCCTCCCTCTCCCACAGCTGAACAGTGAGAAGGCGGACCTGTCAGAGAAGAACTCTTGTCTACAGGAGGTACAGAAGGAGCTGGAGCGGCAGCTGACGGGGGAGGCCCACAAACTGGAGCAGCGGCTACTGCGGGAGATGTCGGTGTGCTTCACAGAGCTGCAGTCTCTGGTACACATCTGTGTGCAGCGTGCCGAGGGACAGGACCCCAACATATCTGTACTCCTAGGTGTTAAAGGTATGCTGCTTCAGGAGTCTTCTTCATTTTGGAAGTCAACAGAATGATATATTGTATTATTGTATTAATGTAAACCTTTTTATGATTTACCTATTTAAGTATAAATTTCACGATCCATCTAAATCAAACACTATACCCCCGAGATGGGTTGGATATCATAAGATTTATTCACAAGGTTGTTTTCCAAAATATAATATTGTATGAATTGTATACCCACTACTGATAATTATAAGAACACTGAATCCCGAATTTCCAGAAGCGGCCTCTAAATTAATATGTATAGTAACGCATAGAACTGGGTGACTTTTATGTGGTTTAAACCACACTCTGACGGCCATTGTGTGTGTGTGTTTGAGCAGGTATCATGAGCCTGGACCCCGAGGACATGCAGCCAGTAGGGGACAGTGTCCAGTCACTCAAGTACAAGGTCTCCAAGGTACATGCACTGCGGCGGGACATCGACAACCTGCGGGAACTCATTTGTAATAAATATGCTGAGGACATGAGTGAAAACCTCGAATGTACTACACAATAGCCAATGTTTCTTTGTTGTACAAAATCTGTTATCTACCATCATAACCATGTTGTGATGATTGTATCATGGGATGGTTATTTTAATCAGTCCCAATATTGTTCTCATGGGGGAAATGAGTACCTGTATACCTGCTTAATTGGGAGACACCTCGCCTAAATGGTAGTATTTAAGAGAGGTACATAATATACCAGTTGACAAGGAATGTATTTCCTGCAATAACCTGTAGCTAGGAGTTTCTGGAAGTACAGGAAAATGCATAAATTCTCTTTTCGTATACTCCAAATGCTATTGGATGGTTGTGATACTCAAAATAAAATATTATTGTATGATTACTTATGTGATATTAAATCGTCTCATGTTTCATAGGTGCATTATGTGGCAGCTACATGTGTAAAAGGACCAATGGTATTAACGTTTGTAAAGATACCTAAATGCAGCAATTCATGTCATTATCATTCGTCTCATTCATTCTCCGTCCATTCTGTACATATACATGTTTGAAGACTGTACTGCTACCCTCATCTCTGAGTGGTAAAATTATTGAATAAAATTTCATAACAATGCAAGGATCTTTTAGTAGTTAGTTCACATGTATAATTTCACCTTTGACAACAAAGCTATTGAGAAATCATGAAAACTTTTACGCTATAAATTATAATTGACATGCATTCCCATGCGTAGGAAATGAAATGAGCTGGGTTAGAAGGAGGATGGGATGTAGGCAGAGTTCATCAACAGCCGGGTAGGTGGCAGCAGCGGCCCCGTTTGACAGGTGATTATTGATGTACCTGGGGCATGGAGCTACTGTGGTGCCACCCTTCGGTGACCAAGGAACAACCACCCCACCATATCTTATAGTTATAGGTCTCGGTCCATAATAGTGTAGAGCAATTATTAGTCTTGTCCAGTAGGCTGGTAGGTAATGACACCAGGATACACCTCTATTGCATAACCAGGCAGTAGCAGTTAGCCATGTCAGCTGATTGCCTAGAACCCTTAGAAAGAAATTGTCTTCAGGTATCTAGGTTCGGATAGCCTTCAATCTGCAGGGCCACTACATGTCTTTGAAGGGGTGTGTACATGCAGAGGGGACAGCGCATGTGTGATGTCACCACGGGAAGGTAATCATCTAACTAGGATGGCATTGACACACAAACAGTACCTAAACTTGCCCTTGAACAAGGCTCCCTCTTGTGTGCGCTGTCTGTAATATAGACCTCAATTGGTTCTTTTGTAAACATGATTCAAGTAGTGTCATAGTAGTGCCAAGATAGCCTTTAAAAGACAATTCTCTCTCTTTACACGCGATTTTGTATAGGGTTTGCAGCTAAGGAGTCATAATGGAATCCCCAACGTCCGCCAGATGATAAATAATTGATTGATTAAACGTTAAAAATAGCTGACATTACATCACTAACATGTCAACACTTTTTAATAGCATATATATACAAGTATACACACAATTAAAGCCAGGGGATGACCTTCTGAATCGGTGATGCTGATCTCGAGCCTTGTCCCCACCGTGCCATTGTCCCTAAATAATTAGAATGCTAATCATGTATGTTGTTAACGAGCTATGCTAATAGGTCACAGGTCTGCTTTTTTTTTTAGTAAACTATGACAACATAACACATTTATAGATGATAAAGCCTTACTTAATGCTGACATGTGGCTGTGGCGCTATTGTTACCGTGGTCATCAGGTCCCAATCTAAGGGGACTCAGTAGCTACAATGGAGGTGTAGTGCCACATCTAGGGGGGGGGGGCGGCCAATGAACCCTCTCGGTGGGCATTAGTAATTAAAGAATTCTTGCCGTAAATCTATATGGTGCTAATGACACATACATTTACTTCAAATTGGCATTATAACGAAATGGTGCAACTGATGTCATTCATGCCCCTTATCTAATTACATACAGCTTCTAATTTAGTACATCTGAATAAAGAAATAATGAAAGGTACATATTTGTATGGTATCCCAAAAAAATATCCACCTTCAATGTCAGTAGATAGGACACTATGTCCAGAATTAAAGCTTCCATTGACATATTTACAGTTAGGGGCCTACACATTCTAACTAAAAATATGAAATCATTAGGGATTTTAGAGGACATGTATTCAAGTCATAATATCCAAATTTGAGGTAAAACAGTCAATACATGAGGAAGATATTTGAAGATAACCACTAACAGCCATTTACTCTATGAGATACCACTACGGAGACATTCCTCCAGCAGGACGACATGCACATGGCGACCACCACAAACTGGCATGACACCCTGCTGTGGTGCCCATTGTGGCGGCCTGTGGAGGGGAGCCCCGTGCACGCCCACCCAGTCCGTGTGCTGGTGAGGAGGGACGAGGTCTGCTACTGGTGGGCAGGGATCTAAGTACTGATGCACACACACTAACTACAAACAACTCAACATGCAGGTTGGTACACTGACCTGGACAGACTGCTTCAAGTTTAGGAGTCAACTGGTTTTGTACAGCGTTGCTGTCTTCCCTCCTGTCTCTAAGATGCTGAGTTCATTTCTTTTGTCATACCAGGACATTTATCTTAGTAGATCCCTGGTGTTGTGGCTTAAACAGTACGGAATTTTCCTTATACCCAGGCTGGTATATTACAAGGGACTTATTACAAAGGTCGCTTTCCCTTGTCTGCCCCATATGGCAATTAAGACTACTTAGCTGGTAGGGTGCACATTAAGATGTCCGATGATGGTGTCTTTAAGAATGATGCGGCAGACTTTGAATGGAAATGGTATAACTATACATGTACAACAGGCAACCTGATACATTCCCCAATATTACATTCACCAATTAAACCATCCCATGCCATCACACTAGGTATCCCTGAACGATAGCTTAGAATATTACATGTAAAGAGTATGTAGTAAGGCATGATGGTATAATACTATAGCATGTTAGAGTGTAGTATACTGTAGTATATAGTAGGTGTTTTGTACGGGAGGGATGAGACCAGAAGGGGGACAGGGGATGCCCACGGTTGGGTGGTTTGTCAATAGTAACCCATGCCCAAAATCAGAATGCGTGTCACACATCCACACATAGCTGCCAGGGAAAGGGACAGACGTTTGGGGGACAAGAGACAAAGACAGGGACAGATAGTGGTAGGTCTCTAAAGAGACTGAGACAGGTACAGAGAGATAGAGGCAGAAAGCTAAATAGATCTCTGGGCAGATGGAGACATTAATGGGAAGTAACACACACATGTGTAACCCTGTGTAATGTCATACCCCCACCCCATATGGATGACTGATAACAGGACAGTATACTCATTATGTATATATGGTATTAGCTTTTTTTCTATGTGTAAGCCCTAAAGGGATTCCTGAATATCCACCGGACTGTAACACCAGACAGGAAATAGTTAAAAACGTCCACACTGACATAAAAACACCAACTACAGCCAGAGGTTCCTCCTGACCCTGCATATATATGCAAGGTGCTGTGCAGCATGGGCTTAGGCCAAGTAAATTAAATGGTTGTTTTCCAGTAACATCCATCTGAAAAACCAGGGTCGGGGGGCGTTTTTAAACAAGAAATCTGCAGCCCTTTCCGGCCCTTCTTTTAAGACAAAAACGGAGTTTAAACTATCAGAAATAACTAATTTCTTTTCAGAATTGCATACGAAAAGCGTGGGGTCGACCCTGTAGGCTAATGCTCGGGATGGTCGGCTGATCGGATAGAAGCCTATTTGATTTGGCCTTACTACATCTCTGTATATATGATCCCACAACGTACAGGGCCTTTATAAATGGCACTGAGCCACATGTTATACCATAGCCTAGTGTGAGCGCTGAAACAGGATAATATATACTAGTAGATTGTATGACTTAAAAACATTGAATTAGCCAGGAACACAAGACATGCCAAGTGTTAACATTATTTAAAGATAGCATTGCACCTAACTTTCCTTTGGTCAAGTTTAGGTTTACAAAGTGGCTAGCTACTATTTTCATCATTATTACATAATGTGAAATAGAAATGCAGTATGGTACATGCAAATCTATGCAATTTTGAAGAAATCTTCACATCTTTATACATTTTTGGTAACGAGAGCACTAGAGGGGCTGGCTAAAAAAAAGTTTAAAAAATCAAAAATCCGACCCACCGACCCTACAGCAGACCTAATGCAGACCAGAGAACACTACTATGCTATTTATACACATTCTTATTACCTGTTTTTATATTAGTTGACATAGCTAATTGCAGGGAAATCCTGATTTTATAGCATATAGTATCGAAGTGTGATGAGTAGATAAGTGTTTGGGGAGTAAAGCTGCCAGTTCTACATGCATACCCAGGGGGGGCCCACGCCCTGGCTCCGACTGGTGTCAAACGCATGCGTAGTAACTTTATCCACTTACCTGTTAGCACTTCAACTCAGCATGTCTGGTAAAATGCCATAATACTCAAATACTACTGCATGTGACAAGTAGTAAATGCTACATCCACACTAAAGACTTTCCCCTTTAAATCTGATACATATTAGAGGCATGGCAATGTAGGAGAATCGAGAAATCTATGCTAGTTCACCTGACATTGGGCTGTCCATGAAGCCTAAAATGAGTCAACTTTGAACTGTTTCTGTAAGTATTTAAGGGATGTTCCACTGAAGCTAAAATTGGAAATAAATAGAATGATATATGATGTCTGAAAATGTCCAGTGGAGCATATGGGAGCATCAGTGCTTGTGGTCGAAAAGAATATTTTAGATTGTGTCTAATCAGCACAGCATGCCACTATGAAGCATAGTAGCTAGTTCCTCTAAATGTCAGTGGTGTCACCACTTGATGGCTCTTTCACCACTGACCACCCACTTGGATACTGCAGTGGACAATATTACGCATGCGTTTGTCACCAGGGCGGAGCCGCGGCGTTTCCCCCATGATGCATATCCAGGTATCCAGTCTGGCTGAAATGTGCACATGTTTGGTCTTAAATTGGCCTTTGGATTGCACCCATGGGTTGATTGAACTGGCCATCAAACGTAGTTTGCACATCCAATAATGGGCACATAAGTGTCATTGGGGCTGGTACCCCAGCCCAATGTGGTGTTATATGTGGTCAGGGGCATTTAAGTCTGGTAGACAGTAACTCATTCTGATTGAGAGATGTTAAAGGAGTTCAAGAATTTCCAAATCCCTTTGCAATACCCTTAGGAATATGTACAACATGAAAAGAGATATTTGATTGATACCAGGTAAGACAGTATCTTTAACTGATTATTTTGTTGGTGTAAATCAAGCATACCATGACTAATAATCTGCAGGAAAGTATTTCTATTAAACCTCAGAAATCCCTATTAAAACCTGCATTCAGTTGTACATGTATAACTATAATGTGCTGGTTTATTTTTGTCAAATTGGCCCCTTAAGCGGCAGACTTGGATTCAGGCTAATAGGTGTCGTGTTTAACATACCATGTCATATTCTATTCTGAGTACGTATATATCTACTTACTTTAAAACTATATAATTCTATGTTTATAATTACAGTATGTGAAAATTATAGTGTATTCTACTACATGTATAGTGAAATATGTAACGCCTCTACTACTGTGACTTCACATAATAACATTGGCTGCTGTCCAGCACTTCTACAGAGGTCTTCATATGAAGGTAAAGGTCACACTGCAACACTTTAAAGTAGACTCATTGTTCAATTTTGGCACAGGTATATACATGTATCTGTACTGTTGGAATTCTGTCGTTACTATATTATTGTCACATGAACTAAATTGATGAATATGCACTGGTGATTGTGTATGCGGGAAAGAGGGAGGGAGGGAGAGAGACAGAACAACGGACGGATAGAGTGCTACTCCGTGGTGGAATATGCACTTGTCAAGGCACCTGGTTCAGCTTGTCCCTTGCTGAGGTGTCTGTCCCATATGGGGGACTTCTGTGTGATCTGTGGCACATTGACAGTCCTCCCTGAGGCCACATCCAGTGCGACAACCTGTCCCTTTTAACCTCACACCTGTAGACTACAGAGGGGAGGGAGGTGGAGCTGTTTGAAGTCGGTTTCGTTCATTGGAAAATGGAATTCATCTGAGCTACAGGGTCTTCTTACTCATAACCTGGGCTCATAACCTTAAGGGTCATCTCATGTGACGACGTTGAATGTGATTTTTTTTTTTTTTTACTAAATATTAGTGTGCAGAGGCATTGGAAGCTAATCTTTTCCGGGGGGGGGGGGCTGTATAACCGCTAGCTGTATCAATGTTGCTTAGGCCTACTGTAGTAACTTTACTTATCAACGATCCAACTGCTATCTGTATCAAAATATTGCTAAGTGTGTCAAGCATCCAACTGCTAATACTAATAGGAATATATATAGTGTAACATCTAGGAAACATGTTTCGTCATGAACCTGGAAAATAGCACATAGTTGGTATATATTTGATGTCAATGCTAAACTCCCTATAGTAGCAAGCCCGCACGGGGCCAATTTGTTTTAAAGCTCGGATTGGCTGTTTGACGTTGGGCAAAACTAAGCGGAGTTTCATATTGGGCAGATGGCTAGGCTGAAGTGTGGCCCTGACCAGGCTGCCTGATTTGGGCTCAGATCGTTTTCAAAATGGCCTGCTTGTTTTGGGTTCATGTTGGGCAGATGGCTGGGCTAGAGTGTGGCCCCAATCAGGCTTCCTGTTTTGGGCTGAGATCAGTCTCAAAGTGGGCTGCTCGATGTGGGCTGAGGTTGGGTTTGGACAGGGAAACTGGTCTAGTAGTACTAATGATTGACACCACATGTCACTAAGTACTATACAATGTGTAGAGTTTTCCAACAAAGCCAGATGAGATTGACATTATAAAATACTAGTACCGTAAAACCTCTTGTATAAGCCTAACTCACGTATAAGCTGCACCCCCAGTTAAGGCCGATCCTATAAGCTGCACTAGCAATCTGAATGTGCCGATTTTAGTAGTGTACCATAGTGGCAAAAACTCACGTATAAGCCGCACCCCGACCCTGGGCCGATCCTATAAGCCGCACTGCCGATCTGATTCGCGTACTAGCCGCGGATTATACGCGAGGTTTTATGGTACTACAAGAAAATGTTATAGTGATGCAGAATAAGAAACAATAAATAGATGTTCTCACAGTTTGAGAATAAGATATGCTATATATTTGAATGATGAAAAGGAAGTTCTCTGAGCCCAAACTGGGCAGCCCGTCCAAAACCAGATCTGAGCCCAAACTGGGCAGCCCACTTAGGACCACACCAAAGCCCAGTGCCCTAAACCAACGGGCACCTGTTGGTTAGCCCACTCCGGGCCACCTTTGCAAACATGGTGTGGCCCCATCCGGGGCCACGCTGTGTTTGCTACTAGGGCTATGAAATCTATGCTTTTCGGATCCAGTATTTCACTTTTCCCCAAATCCAAGATGGCTACCATCCCGGGGCTACCATACATCTTTACCAGACGGTGTTCACTGATAAGGCAACTGCTGAGTATGTATCACTATCTTTATCTGTATCAATAGAACTTCTACCTAAAACTTTAACCTAAAATGCACTATTAAAGCACATTCATGCATTGCAGGTGAAAATTTGTGAAATTAAACGAGACTTACCAGGGTAAGGTGAAGTTTGATTATAATTTCGCCGAGGGCACCACTAGTGGTGCAGAGTGTACATTAATAACAAATAATTTCACTTTAAGAAAGAATAGTTTTGATAGACTTAGCAATGGAACTTTTGTTAGTTTCCCTTGATACAGATAACCCCCATTTTGATATACACATATTGCTACAATTAGCAGTTTATTTATACAGTTAGCAGTTGGGTGGTTGACTGCTAAGTGTAACTACTACAGTTAGTCCCCTCTTTTAATTAAAGATACATAACATTTAATTACGACATGTCATAACTTATATAGTATAGTTCGGCGGCACTGTTCAATTCACGTGAAACGTGCTGTTCTCCATTATCGCAGTTGAAATTGGAAATTTTGTGCATTATGACTCATGTAAAATCGATGTTGTCCTAGCAACAATTACACCAAAAATCTATTTGGGGGTGGTATGTGAATTAAAAGTACTTTCTAACATGCATGGAGGGAGGGATATGGAGGATAGGTGGTAATTTATTATTTGCAAAAGGGTGGTTACAAACAGTGTAAATGTTTTAGTCTATCTCACCTTTGATAATTGAAGCCCCCCCCCCCCTCACCTCTACCCCTTTACCAGGCTACTTCCGCTTGCGCGCGCAGCTCCTGGTGCTCACACCTGCATGCGCGGTGTGACAAACAGATCACGTGATTGTGAATTAATTAACATTCAGTCAGTGTTGTGTTAGCTCTTTCCTCTATAAAGGCTAAATCACACTCACAAGTAGGTGAGGTGTGTACCGGGTATTATACTGGTTAGTCTACACTGCTTCACTACATACCGACAAAACAGGTAGGCACCAAAATACATTAACTGTAAATCCTAATCACACATGCATAAGTATCAAAGAGGTGATCATCTGTTGTAAATTGACGTATCCCTGGTTGCAAAAAATTGCAATTTCCATTCATCTAGTGTCCGATTCCCTCATATTTGGTTTATCCCTCATCGTTTCTCTTCCAATTCATCATGTATGGGTATAGTGGCGTGAGAATGGGGAGAGGGGGTATTTTATGCATAACTGGATCAAAGTCATTGATGTATCTGTTAGCTCCATGGATATCGTAGTAGTCGAGTACTAGTTAGCATAAACCTCACATGACAAATTCCATGTTGTCGCCTCCATGTGTGTACAAAGTTCCTGCTGGGTGGTGGAGGTGGTGGTAGGGGTGGATGTGGAGGTGGAGGTGGGGGTATCACCTATCACATGCTCGTCCTGACATGTTAGGTAAATACCCTGCCACAGTCACACAAAGATGGTTTGTCTTAGCATGCCATTACACGGGTCATGTTATGTGTCTCTTTGCATTCATAGTTGGCTGGGCGAACAAAAGAAATGGCCTGTCTATATATATATATATATATATATATATATCTATCTATCTATATATATATATATATATATATATATATATATATATATATATATATATATATATATATATTGCGTACAAAACAGTCACTAGTGGTAAAAGTCAGATATAGTACAGTCACAGCTCATGTAAGACTTATATTGGCCTCAGTCATGACTGAGTACACGTGACGTCGACTCAGCTTTAACTGCATGAGGCCAATATAATGCATAGAGAATTGTAGCTGTACTCTATCTAATACTTGCTAGATGGCCTTTGTCAGTGCCTTGGCCATGAAGATGGAAGGTGGGCCCTTGAAATGGGGGAGGGGGTGCCCATGTCCCCTTTTAAGAAATGATCATACACATGTCCATGGCATGTCACTATGTCGGTTTTAAGACATGGCCATGTCGCCATATCGATTTTAAAGAAATAGCCAGGTCCCATGTCCCCGGGGGGGCACTTCATATATTTTGTATACACAGGTGTGCGGCTGGGAAGGGCACTTTTTGAGCAAAATCCCCCTCACCAAGGGTCTGCTTTTTGCCAAAACCCCCCTCACCAAGGGTCAATTTTCACCAAAATCCCCCTCACCAAGGGTCACTTTTCGGAGATCTCAACAAAATCCCCCCAACAAGGGTCACTTTTCGCCAAATTCTTTGCAACAAGGGTCACTTTTGACCAAAATCCCCCTCAGCAAGGGTCACTTCTGACCAAAATCCCCCTCACAAAGGGTAAGGGTTGTCAAAGGGCCAGCCGCACACCCGTGTCAAAAAAAAATTGAGTACCCCCCCCCCCCCCGGGCCCATGTCACGATCTATTTATCCCTCCTGTCCCATGTCACTTAGCCCCGAAAAGGCACACATCACCAATGTCAAATATAAAGGTCTAGGGCCATGAGGGGAGTGGGTTTAAGTTAGCAATATCAAGTTCAATAGGCTTAACACTCTCCATCCCCATATACAAGGTTCTTCTGATGTGCAACTCTGGAGACAATACCCATTCTAGGGATTCATAATCACTGATATTATATATACTAAGGTGATGAAACAATGCCCTCCACGAATATCATTCTAATTAGGCACACTCCCACCAACTTGATTTTCCTAAACTTTTGATATGTTTAGGGACACTTACAATGAACGCAAGGCTGTTCTGTGGCCGGCCGAAACCTGCATGGAGGGGGCCATGTTGGATTCTCCCTTTATACCTCACTCTTGCGCAGGTGGTTGTATGGTGAACGACCCAGTGAGCTGCACCATAGGACCCACTGCCCATAGCTACTCCAGGGTGAGAGGGAGGGGACTGAGATGGGTCATATGAAGCAGGTCTCCAATGGGTCCCACAGTATAGTCTGTATGGGACAAATGGGAGGTATGCTGTCCACCAAGCTGGAGTAGCTACACTGGGGCCCTGCCAGTTACTCCACACACTGTGAAGCTACATCAGGGCAGAGCAGGGTGACCATAGACTCGAGAGGGAGCATCTAGGTCACGCAGGTCAGTGGGAGGGAGTGGGTGGGTGGGGGGGGGGGGGAGGGGCTCAGTGAGGAGTAGTGGAGAGGTGGTGGGGGGGGGGGGGGGCAAGGGTAGCGATGCGACTCGCCAGAGGCCGAAGGCCTCTGGTATTCTATACATATTTCTGAGTCAAAATGGTGCAGCTATAATTTATCTTGCAATTCGTGGTGGGTATGTTTACAATATCAGTCGATTAGAATACTTTATCCTGGCTATAGCTAACGCCATCAAATATCACTATCTAGTGGTATATCTAACGTTCCTTTTTGGCATAGGGTCAGGGGTCTCACACCGTGTGACATACAATGTACATAATAACCCACAGAGCTGTGATGTGAGCCCGATGTGAGTCCGTGCATGACTGTCACGTGTGTTTAACCAAAGTGAATGTGATAGCTGGGTGGTGACGACCCAGGCCATACCCTTAGACCTGCTATAGAAAAACACTCCCTACAGCTTTCCATTTCTCATGGACTCCCATATCACCATGGTTTATACTGCTACCATGATATCGTAGCTAATGCATTTGTATCCAGCTTTATGGATCGTATAGGGGCCGATGTATTGCTGCCATTGTTGTATTATTAATTTAATTAAATGGAGACCAATAAAATTGTATATACTTCCATGTTGGATGAAATAGCAAAATAAAATAAAAACTACCAAACTTAAACAACCGCACAGCTCTATACTCTGTTCTATTTACTGCAGTTGAGCATTAGAGCCAACAATATCAAACTACATCCAGTAGCTATAGTGCTGACCATGTTAGGACATACTAACCTATTCATTGTGTGTAACATACCATGCCCTTGGTACTTCCTCGCCATATCCTCATACACACACAGACTATGTTTATAAACACCCTCCCACAGCCTGCCCCCTGTTTCCTGTTACCAGGGGCCTGTGGCGGCATTGTGTATTATCCAGACTCATGGTTTTTATCTGACTCAAACAGTAAAAAGAGGGGGACGATCTGCATATACAACGGAGACAAGTGTCATTGCTTTGGGATAAAAGGTATAAAACCTGGGGGATAGAACAAGAATGCTAGGAAGGGAATGGCTATGGCAATACATCGTATATGTCACCATTGGGATTTTAATCTGAATATATTGGTTTGCTTTAAAAGTGACTTTGTGACCTAGATCAGTAGATGCCTTAATTTTGGCGACTTTCCGACCTGAGGAGGGGGGCTTTGCAACCCCTGTCTCGGGCCCTGTCTCCTGCGTTGCGTCTCCTGTAGTGTGGCAGCAGCAGCAGCAGCAGCAGCAACAGCAGCAGCAGCACTGTATCTCTGGCAGCAGTAGCAGCAGCAGCAGCAGTACCCCCCCCCCCCCCCCCCCAACCTGTCCCACACTGCTGCGTGCTGCCACAGTGAGCTGAGTGAGCATTACGGCGGTGTGTGGCCAGGTTTACTACAGGGACACGCCCTCCTCACTGTACCACACCTTACACCCTCCTCCTGCAGCCCGGCCCACCGTCAGAGTCTGCCAGACACATATATAACCCGCTATAACCCCAGGTAAGGCAGCCCGAGGGGAAAGGGGAGCACACAGAGGGAGGGACGCTCACAGAACAGCATCAGCCCAGCGTTTGTTATTGTCGGCATTGTGTTGCTGCTGCTGCTGCTGCTGCTGCAGGTTCTGACTCAAAGAGTCAATTGCTCTTACTGGTACTCTTTTCAGATATTATCATTGATACAATTTAAGTCACTGCTGCCATTTCTGTAGCTATTGGCATCAGTATTATCCCAGTATTTCTTCCATTGCTGTAACAGTTGCTGCTATTGCATCCATTGCTGCAACAGTTGCTGCTAATGCTGCAGCTATTGATACAACATTTCTCCTGTTTCCAGTGCTGTCAGTGGTATGGTCATTGCCGTGGCTATATTGCTGTTACTGCAGTTGAGGAACTCCTACTCGTCTCTACTTAGAAAGGTGACAGCTATACTATACATTGTTGTATATGTATATGGTAGCTATTGCTTACATTAATTGCAGTATATATATTATTGCAATTGCTGTAGCAATTGCTGTAGCAACTGCTGTAGCTGTCACAGATGTGTATATTGATCCCATTATTATTGCTGACATTGCTGTAGCTGTTGCTACCATCGTCACAGCAATTCCTGCAAGTGCCGTGGCAATTGCGTCCATTGCTGTAGCAACCCCATGATTTTTAGCCATTGTTACCATTGCTGTAATTATAGAAGGCATTGCTGTAGAAATTGCTGTCATTGCTGCCATACATGTAGCTATTGCTGCAAACACACTGCTACTTCGCGTCTCAATTGTCTGTAACTCATGCAGCACTGTGATTCCATTTAGATTGGGCCAAAAGACAAAAAAAAGTGTGTTGCATGCAACCCGACCCTAGACTCAAGAAAGGGCCGACCCTAGCTTTTTTCTCTGTCTCAATTTGGGAGATTTCTTGTTTGTTTGTTCATTTTTTCATAGGCCTATATATTTTTCCAAAAAAAATCAAAAAAATCCCGCCGACCTCAGAGGCCTGAATAATAGATTGAATCAGAAAATGGCTCTTTAAGTGGAATATCCACCAACTTCTTGATATTCCTAGTTAATGGAGAAATTAATGAGTCATTCTGGTGAGTGGCGAATCGATATGGCGATTTGTACATTATATAAAATGACTCTCTATAGAGATTTTGGTAATGGTCTGTTTACAAGCCATAAAACTGCTTTTTTTGATTGCCTTTCTTTTCTTCCAGGTGGGAAACAGGCTGGGATCCCGGGCCCTCCCGTGGCATCAGCGGACCACCAGCACCAAGTCTCAGTACCTCACTACGCAGTGCGCCAATGAACCTGCACCTTCGTATCGACACCTCTCGTATCTCTACTCTGAGTCTCACCTCTCCTGTCTCTCCTCACTCTCCACGACTCCTCTCCCCTATACCCCGATCACCTACCTTCCCCTCCTTCCCAATGCCTCCCCAGGGTCAGGACAACAACCTCTGCCAGAGCAGTAGTATGTCTTCTAGTACTACTAGCCTCACCGCCAGTCCATCTTTACCACGCCTACCTAGCGTTCAAGAAGGATTCGAGATGACATCTTTTCCAATTACCACCTTCCCGCGTATGCCGAGCGTCACAGACAGCCTCTATGAATATGCAACAGACGTAGGTGCCGACGAAGCTGCCATGTTTAATGCAGCCGGCAACATGGATCTGAAAGCCCTGGAGGAGTTGCTGGGTGGCAAAGGGGTGGATGTGAACTTCACCTCTCCCAGCCTCAACTACAGAACTGTGCTGCATGAGTTAGTGATAGCCAGCATCCTGCAGGACCTCTTTGACACACACAAACAGCAGCACTTACGGTTCATTGACCTCCTCACCCTCATGATACGGCATGGACTTGACGTCAATGCGGTGGATTACTGCGGTCGGACTGCGCTGCATTACGCTGCATCATACCCAGAGCAGAAAGACATGATTAAGGTGCGTGCGTGTCAGACACTACATTACCAATACTGAAATGATGCCTGTAAATGTTGTGTAAAAGCTGTCTTCTCGCTGCACCAAGAGAGATCTAACAGAACTGGTATACTACATGTCTACTACTGTTGACTTGCTTCATTGTTTACAATCTGTAGCTAGGTTTATGTCTTGTTTCCTTATGTGCCAACTCTATATCCATCCTTCTGCAGGTGTTGCTGGCATCTGGTGCCAAGGCCAACCTTACAGACACTTGCCGACAGACGGCGCTACACAAGGCTGTCCTCAAAGCCACACTGCCAGATGTGGAGACATTGCTTGATGGAGGCTCTGATCCCAACTTCCTTGATGCCACTGCCATGTCTCCTATCCATCTTGCTGCCAAAAGTAAGATGTTCTCCCTATTTGACAACACTACACAATCCTCTGGCATGAAGCCTGTAAAATTTGTTATCCCAGGGGCAATTAACTACAATTAATATCTATGAAGTTATCAATCAACTATCCCTGCCATTGCAGTCATTCAGATATAGATCTAATATTAGTGGCTCGGAGCCCATGTATTTCCAATCATCCTGGATAAAAACTTGTGCCTCAACTAAGTCTGCTGACTTTCTCTTACAGGAAAGTTTCACCCTGATGTCCTGGATTTGCTGCTCCAGTCGGGTGGAAATGCCAATGTACGAGACCTGTCTCGGGGTCAGCGGGGTGGGACACCCCTTCATGCTGCCGTGAAACTTGGCAGTCTGGACAATGTCCGCGTGCTCCTAGCTCGCGGGGCAACAGTTGACTTGACGGACACTTCTGGTCAGTCGGCCGTTCACCTGGCAGCTGGATGTGATCTCACAGGTACGAATCAGAGGTTACCAATATTGGTGTCTTTTAATGAGGCTCATCTCAGGACCACTATATTATTCCACATCAATATCCTTATTCTTGACATGATCAGTTTGCTTTGGTGGCAGCAATACCATGCAGTATTTTCCATCATCAGGTTACAGCATTGGAAATCCATTCCAAATCTATAAATCCAAATGAACTGATGTGCCGTTCACCTTGTGTTAAATCCATGTATGCTTGATTGTAGGTAAGGTGCTGGCGTGTTTGATACGTCACGGTGCCAGCGTCAATGACCAGGATGCCACTTATAAGGAGACCCCACTCCACAAAGCTGTCAAGAGCGACATGATTGAAAACTTTAAGATCTTGGTGCAGCGAGGCGCTAACCCCAATATCAAAGACGATCAGAATGAGACGGTGCTGCACAAAGCGGCCTCGTGCACCAAGCCCTTCATCTGGATGAGCCTAATGAAGCTCGGCGGCGACCCTTTTGTACGCAACAGGTCTGGTCTCACGCCCATGGAGAAGGCCGGCAAGGCCAAAAACCATCTCGCTGTCTCAATCATGAACGAGCGGATAGGGGCATGAAACTACTCACTTTTTGTATGTTTTGTTATTAGGGTTAGGTCAAAAGTGTTGTCCGATGTCCAAGGGTGATGCGTAGTTAACCTAAACCGTTTTTGTTTTACATATGTTACCATAAATACAATGCAGATTTCCAGGATTGGAAATATATACATATTTATTGTACTGTGCAGTGCAGTTATTGCACTAGTACACAGTACACACTGTTAGTAAAACTTACATACACCCAGTGAATCAGCTATAATTGTATATATAACCAAAAGACAGAGCTTTACCTAGGCCTCTTGCTGTATCATTAGCCTGTCTGCTACCATGCTGGTTTGTCATTGCTGGTACTCATGGTGCACTTATTGTGGAGGTGCAGCAAGTCATACTCCTGACCAACTCCAGGGTGACACCCTATGGCATTTAGAGCGCTGTTCACATAGTGTCACTGCTCCACTACAAATCTACATTCCTACAAACAATCCTAACAACAGTCTGCAGAGAGATATCTCAAAAGATGTTCATATATAAATACATCAACAGATTTTGAGAGGAAATGCGACTGGTCTGTGTTTGTCAACAGGGTACATCTTACAACTGAGGAGCTTATCCCAGCGATGCTGCTGTAACCCATCTATGAAATGATACCTAAATTTGACAATTTGTAGAACTTCATGACATTTGGACAAAGGTAATAAGAGTTCTCGTTTTGATTCCCGAGGTGCTAGTATGAGAGGGCGGGTGTTATTTGATCATATTTACTTCCACTTTCTGGAAATGTCCTCAAATGACTGGACACTCTAGTTCCTAGATATGGATACACATACTAGTAGATGGTGCCACAGTCAACCCCATTTGTGCCACCTGGTGGGCAGTAACCCCGGTCCCTACACATACCAAAATTTGCCAAAATACAACCATCTATGTTATGTGGTTTGCAATATACCCCCTTACCATCGAATATTTACCCCCCCCCCCCCCCCACCCTTTTTGGGCCCTAAAAACATGCTGACCTTTTTCAGCCTGTGAACAACCCTTTCTTCTCTCCAAAGAACTTATGTCTTAGTTATATTGATATATTTGACTGCATTTTTTCTCGACATTTTCGTAATTGAATGGTGTGGTTTCCCACGCTAAGTGCGGGGACTGGGGGGCAGTAACTAATGAAATATTCTTTTAACACATTAATAATTTTGTTTTTGTTTAGTTTTTACCTAATTGTGCATGAAGAAAATCTCGTTGTTGATATCCTATATGCATATATATGTTCCGATTTATATATTCAATACAAAGTTTAAAAAAAGAAGTAACATGTGTTTGAATTATTCCTGTATTTCTTTTTATTCATATATTACATTCTTCATCATGTACCCTTATTAAAAATCCAGGATACATACTGTAGAAAAAGAAGTCTCCCAGACTTAGAAAAGACCCCCTTCCCCTAGTCGCCGGCCAATCCTACGACACAATGATACTGCCCAGAAATGATCATGCAAGTTCAGAAATGACACGGACTTAAAATGTCTATATTTTCTTATGAGGTCCTATAAGGTATTGTATATGTATCTAATAGGGTGATTTAGCAAGCACGGTTTTACTCCAATATCTCCATTATGTAACAGCTGTGGTACTCTGCCGCCATATGCATGAATTCCCCATGTACATAATTGGACTTTCAGATAAAACATCGACATTTAAAATCAAACAAATTATTCACCTGGTCATCAAAAAGTTGTTAACCATCTCTTACAATGTTTAAGAGCAGGCTGGTTTTTTTCAAACATTTCCACCATGCCGCTGAAACTGTCGAAATCGTATACAGGACTAACATATTGGGAAGATATCGATCACCTTTGTCGCGCTCTTATTTTCTGCTCAAATCACGTATAATTTAAATAATACATACTTAATCATGTTAAATGCAGACTGCTTAACATACATATTTTGTTCATTGTCAGATTCTTACTACGGAATCACATACCCCCTTTATCTTTCAATTAAGTAATAGGCAGCCAACGTATGATAACTAAACACTTTTTATTTGAAAAATAATTCTTTAGATAGGGCTATTACAAAAGCAGATTATATTACCTATTTTTAAAACTAACTAAATACAACCTAACTACATAAAGTACTTTGAAATAAAATATACACGCCATTATTTACTAGTTTTAGCTTCAATATCTCGTGGTCACATAGCCTGTACCTGTAGAATTATTTGCTTCGTAGTATATTGATTATTTGAGTTGGCAATATTGTTATATCAGTAGTATATTTCCATTTAATGCAAAGCAGAACGTATCTATAATTATTCTTACAATGGCAACTAATGAAATGATACCCATATAACCAATCCCCTCTTCCACCCTTCATTTATATACACATTTCATCGCTTGCGCACCGTTACAATCAAGAACATTCTTGCAAAATCAACAAAAACAAACGATACAATATGTCCTTATGTACTAATCATTATTAATGTAATAGTCCTTACAATCTTTGTTGTCCTTACCGTAATAGAGCATATCAGTAACAACATAATTCACCAGGACAGCGTTTCATTATCAAAATCATAAAAACCAACAACCCGAGCATGGGTTCGTCTCATCGCCGACCAGCGTCAACAAGGTGTGGGGTTTGTGGTTATTGGCCAACATTGATTATGATGCGCTTATGTTAATGAGTTGTACAGAATGGTAGAGTTTGACCTCCATGGTACACCATGGTGTAATCATACACCATAGCACAGAGTGCCAGGCTACTAATTATAATTGATGCAGGCCTGTGCCTGGCAGTATTAGACACCTACACACTACCATACCCTCGCACAACGAGTTAATACATCTTGACATGGTCAGTTTGTACACCACGGCAGAATGCCCAGTACAAAGGTACCAGGGCCTCACCGTATCAGTTGTCCATACATTTTACCTATGACGTAGCGCTGTCCCTGGACACAAAAGTATCTAGTAGTTGTCATTTTCTACACATCTGGTTTAGTTCATCTTAAACGTTCTACCCCTGAAAAAATAAACAAAATGCACTGATAAATATCCGATGACTAAAATGCATAATACATACATGCAATATGCGTTTCTGTTACATTCCGAAGATG
Organism: Harmothoe impar; assembly: GCA_947462335.1. Lineage (NCBI taxonomy): Eukaryota > Metazoa > Annelida > Polychaeta > Phyllodocida > Polynoidae > Harmothoe > Harmothoe impar. The sequence continues at coordinate 34,965,849 of OX381715.1, forward strand.
CTTCAATAGTTAGGTATTTACTCGTCAATACATCAATTGTCCACAAACCCCTTAAGGCTTATATAGCATATGCATATCACGACATATACTGATTAGTTTTCTGGATCACTATTACTGCCTTCAGATGAAATCAAGAACTATTTCTGTGAAAAGTCACGAGATAAATGTCAATACTTCTGAGCTCACAGAGTTGTACTTACGAAATAGTTTTCTTCTCTGTGCTCTTAGTGTCTGGCCGGGCTCGGTTAAGGACCTTCAGTAAGTCGGAGGTTTTTGCCCGCATCCGGGAATGGATATAAGCCTGCAGGAGGAAAATGTACGATATCTGATATATACTGATGACAATATACGGTAACACAAATGGAATATTGATGGTCACAAGTCATTCTTTACCAATCCATAGTACATATATCTCCCTCTTTTGTCCCCCCCCCCCTCCCTTTTATTACTGAGGGTGGAGGGTCAAAGGGTACCAAAGCAGCCCAAGATTGAAATGTCGGCGATTTTACTTAGCGGTGGGAATACAAGTGTATAAAAATAGCTAAAAATAATTATATCCAAAATGGTAAGGTGATGTGTAAGTTTCATGTTTCAGCTAGAGAGGTAGCACTAGGTGAGCCTTTACCTTAGAACACTTTATGTGGTAGTGTAGGTAGTCTCGTAACGTGTGGATAAGGTTGATTGTGTTATCCTTGGCGTCTGAGTTGGTATGCCGCGGGAACAAAACTGCAACCACAAGAGGAGAGATGCAAATTACATAGTGTTACAGAACATGACCATTTAAAAAAGGTACTTGTGAGCCTAGTTTTTCACAGGAACATGGAGAAACTGATTGCCGTTCTCAATCGCCCCATTACGTGAAATAAATTAAGATTCGCCTGAGTTTCTCTACTTATTGATCCCGGGCCACTCCTCGCGAATCTGCCAATATATCCTCAATATGCATCCTAACTACTTTCTCCGTCCTTCTTTAATACAAGTATCCCAATTTCACAACACTTCATGTAGAGCCATGGCTTTTACTACATCATGTTACTTCTCACCGAAGGTGATGTATCCGATGTTGTCGCCGACTGCGGCGTCCGTCTTGGAGAGCTCTAGTGGGGGCTCCTTGTGACTGAAGAGGACCTGGGGCGCCTGCTGGTACCGACGCCGCCCCTCCGCAAACTCCTGCAGCACACAACACAACACGTCACTACACTGTCTACAGTATCACACTTATAGAGACATCAACTAATTCACTTAGAGCTCTACCAAAGGGCAACTATTGGCCTGTCATTTACAGTGCCGACCAGAGGTTTCTGTTAGATGTCCATGAAAATACTGTCTGACATAAAACTTTAGCTCTATGAAAGGTTATGAGATGCAACATGCATGTTGCCAATAGTATCAATACAGGTACATGTACTTAGATTAGTTTTGGTGCCGTTTGGCTCAGTCTTTGCCTGTATTCTATGTAGATGGTCATTGTTCACGTGAATCAAAGACCCGTGCATACCTGCATGAAGACTTTGCCGATAATGATGTCATCGTCATCTTTGAAGACGGTACTGAAGATACACGTAACTCTGTCCTTACGAGCATCTACATATCTGTAAACACAAAACCTCCGCATTATACACAGACCTAGTATCACAGTCAACACAATCAGACACATCTACATGTATACATTGTACATATACCGGTAATCATACATATTATCACTATGAAAAGAATCGAAGGCCCTTACCTATATACATATCACTATCCCGTTACCAATTAAACTCAACATTTTCGGGGTGAAAAACACTTTAACTCACTGAGAGTACTTACAATGTTTCCTCATCTCTGTAGTGGATCACAGCTCTCTTGTGGCCGCTCTCGCCCTTTTCTTGAAACTCAAAGTATTTCTCAAATACGGAGGCGAAGCAGTTCCTCTTCAGCAGTCCAGCCTTCTTCACCACCGCCTCCCAGTCTGACGGCACGTTCTCCAGGTCGTACAACAGCGACACGTTGTAATCTGACAGCAAAATAGTTTATACAATTATATCCTAAATAATCACATTCACAATAGAAAATAACAGCTTCCCACAAGCTACATAAGTTTTAAGGGTATGTGTTCTAACAAAAGATACTGGTGACAGACTGTCCTATTTCCTTACATTAAGCTGAGAATATTTGAAGCCTACCTTAGTAAGCAATGTATTAGTAAGCAATGACGGCAGTTTTTATACCCAGCATATGATATTATAATGGCATTCCTAAAACATTGCAGTTCATATGTAGTACCCAGTGGCGTAAAATCAAAATCAAATCAAATTTGGAATTGTCACTATTTTCACTCATGGCACACGGCTTCTATTATACACAAGGCAGGGTTCTCCCCACACTGCAATGACGCCGGCGTCATTTTCACTGCCGCCGGTGTCAAATGACCCCATAATCGCCGCCGGTGTCATTTTAGCTATCTATAGGTTTTTGAATTTTGAAAATCCATCAATTAGGGAGTGCTCATTTTTTAACAACAGGGGGGGTGGTGGATTTGGGGGGGGGGGGTAAAAAATTTGGACCCCTTGACCGGGGGGGGGGGGGGGTAAAAAATTTAGACCCCTCTTGGGGGGGGGGTGAAAAAAATTCAACCTGTTTTGAGGGGAAAAGCCCGCGCGTTACTATGCTACAAAGGGCGCGAACACGCGCGATTTTCGGCCTGCCAGGGGGGGGGGGGGGTAAAAAATTTCAACCCCTCTAGCGGGGGGGGGGGGGGGGTGAAAAAACTTCGCGCGCTCCACGCGAAATCTCACCGCCCCCCCCCCCCTGTTGTTAAAAAAAGAGCACTCCCTTATTAAAGAACTTATTGGCAGTTTAGCACTTTCCCATAAAAAAAGTGCTTTAAGCCACACATGGGGTCTGTAAATTGCTATTGTACACTATAAGTTGCACCAGGTTTTTGGCTCTCGTACAAGCCACGGTTTCTACGCAAAAATTTACGGTGTGATTTTTGAGTCTGTGGAGAACCCTGATGTCATGGGGTCTTTTTGGTCCATATCGGCTGCCTGTAGTTGTAGTGTGTGTGCCTTACCTGGCTCAGGTGTGGTGATGTAGTCTCCATACTCCCGCTTAACCAGGTCGTCGGCGCCGTGCTCCTGCAGCTCCTGCCAGAACTTGAGCGAGATGCTCACCTGTAACACGACACTGCATTTTAGCAAAATAGTAGGAATTCCTGCAAAAGTAGGAAAAGCGCCAACTTCAACAGAATCGAGGACCAGCAACAAAGGTTGGTGCTACAGGTACGCCCTAGGTAACAACTAAGGGTTATCCAAGGGCCTCATCGTGATCAAATCTATGAGGTAAGTGAAGGTAGCAAGCACGCCCCACACTTTTACTGAAGCAATGGTTCCTTTACATCCCACATATACAGGCATAATGTGAGGCCTGTATATGGCAGAGAAACAGAAAATATATGAAACACCCGACGACTATGTGTATGTATATATGATTCCATTTTCCAGGGACCCACTTAGAATACGGTTTCAGTCAAAGTGATTACATGACTTCTTATAGGAGTGCGGTAGGTTTGCCCACAGGCACCAAGTCTGCGCAGCCTGTAGGTATACAGGGGAGCACACACACTGGCCACCTGTGCGTACCACAGGCAGGCAAGCAGTTGTAGTGGTGTAGTGACTCAAAATGAGAAATACTGGTATTGTGTAAATTAGGAACATGTTATTTATATGGTTGAATCAGTGCATTGCATACATTATGAACCTCAAATAAAGTTTGGTTATTCTTTTTCAGAGAAGTTATTAATTAAATCAACCCCTTAAACTTACCCCTTTCTCAGAATAATCTCTATTTTGGATAACATCTTTTTGTGGAAAAACAAATGCCGCTATATGTCATTTTTATTTTTACATGTTGTGCCCAAGTATATAAATGTTCCAGATGTCTAATATTGAGAGGCTCTATTGGTAGGATCTTTTTATTTTGGATGAAATCTAAACAAAATGTATTTTCCCCCCGGTTATTGTTGGACTTATGATAATGAATTTTCAAGTTATATTCATTTCAGTAATTTTACACGAGTGACTAGTGAGCCAATGCCCTAGTCAGGTTATTTCAACCGCAAGGTCCTGTTTTCTCTCATTTTTATACAGTAAATACATGTAAAAAGTAACTCCTGTAATTGTGGGCAAATCTATTGGCGGGAAGTAAAGAGTATCGTACCCATTTAAACAGCCGCAACAAGCATAATGTTGTCCACCGTAAACAAATGAATATCCAATATCCAATGTATAGTAATGTACACACATAACAGGTTTAGGTAGGATGAGGGATCAGAGGGGGGAGCTGTTGCCAAACAGTTACTTACTCTGACTTTGGATTTGTCGCCATCTGGGTTTGATATATGATATAATACACCATCAAAATCTGGAAAAATAAAAAAGACGTATTGAGGACTACATCAATTTCATGTGAACATACAATTGAATTTGGATTCGGCCCAGCGTATATCTCATGGATGATACACTACCGTAAATTCTCGCGTATAAGCCTAACTCGCGTATAAGCCGCACTATGGCTAGGGAAACCCCTTCCACATCAATGAGGGCGTAAAGATGAGAGATGAGACGTCAGTTTGAGTACTTGGTATCTTTTATTAATAATAATATTAATATCAGAGTACCAGTCACTAGGGCTCAGTATAGATGGTAAGTCGGTGGTTACTGAGATGGTTACTGATTTCCCTCTAGCTGCCCGGGGCTTAAGTACAGGTGCCCGGCAGGTAGAGGAGGAGCCCATGTGACCGGAAGTGGATGTAACAGTGGTTTTCATTGGATAATATACATTTGACATTTGATTGGATAATTATATATTCATGGCTTTAACATGTGGCGTGCGCTGGACCGCGGGTGGGGAGCCTGGGTCCAGTGCATTATGGGTAATGGATTACATAATAAGTAGCATGCACACATGGGGGCTTTGTCGCCTACCTCCAGGTGGCCTCCAGCCGGCTCAAGTGGCTTTGGCGGTGCCACACTGATTAAGGGTGTCCAGCTTTATAGCATTGTTTTATGTGTTGATAGTTAATCCTTGGGGTCAACATATAGTTCATTTGTTTGTGTATAGGTGACCGGTCAGTGCCTTGTCGTCTGGAGGGGCTGACAGTTACCTATTGTCTCTGGGATAAGGGTCTGCTTGTGATCTATGGATTAGTTATGCATGGGGGTTAGTTTGGCTTGGCTTAGTGAGTAATAGGTATGTCTGACGTCTAGGTGTACTTTGATGGACATATGGATTGAAAATATGTATAAAGTATTGTGCGTTAAACAAATAATAATAAATATGAATATTAATAATCATAAATCATAATTATGACGTAATATGACGTAATACAATTGATGAAGGTATAATAAGGGGTTTTGTGGCGTGACAGCACCCCTAACTCTGACAATTTATATAAGCCGCAGAGGGGGTCTGAATATTGCGATTTTGGTACTGTAGTATACAAATAAAAACTCTCGTATAAACCGCACCCTATATAGGCATGTTTTGTATCAAAAGAGCTGAGTCTGACTCGCGTACAAGCCGCGGCTTCTACGCGAGAATTTACGGTAGTAGGGTTATATGACAGATATGACTTATTAGGGACTTGCATAAACATCAACAAGCTCTACATGACTGGGCCAGTATTCATATATTTCAATCAATTTACAATATTTATGCAAGCTAACATGTGCAATGACAAACAAAACAGCTCCCGTTTATCTTTTAATTTTCCTGATTTGACCAGATGTAAAGCAACGATATGTTACCAACCTGCAGCAGTGATGTCTACGGCATCAAGTTTGGCACTGGAAAAGAAAATCACAACAATTTTCAAAGAAATTTTAATTTGTGTGTACAACCATAGATATGTATATTACTATGTATATTTATGGTACAACGCGCTGGATATAATACAATGTTTAAAGCCCCGCATACACAACTCTTTCAGTTGTTGATTGTTGGGTCTGGTCGGATCTGCTCAAAACAGTACAGTGTGGCCGGGGCTTAGGGAGGGTTCATTATTTATGGCCGGGGGGGGGGGGGGGGTGAGCATTTGAGGGGGGGGGCAAATTTTTTAGGGGTATTCAAATGGGGGGGGCCTTTTTTTTCCCCTATTCTTAGGGGGGGGGCCTTTTTTTTAAAAGGGTATTCCTAAAAATGTCGCGAATTTAGTACGTTGAAATGTCGAATTATGGTAACAGCATGTGTTATATTTTACCAAATTATGTCAATATTTTCAAAATTTTCTAAAATTGTCCTCAAACAGCAAATTTCTCACTGCATCACTTTTGACACTCAGAATAGCCCCCTGTTTTGTCAGTCTTCAAAAAAGTGCCGGCCTCATGTAAGCACTGAGGGTATGGGAGCTTCCATAGGCCTATAGGCATAACCAGGATAGCTTTGCTTTGGGGAGGTATTTACTTTAATAGACTTAGCCTTAGTCTTACTCTTAGACTCTTAGTTAGAGGCTTGATAAGGGTCACGCTGTATTAGCATTCGCCCCCTTATGATTGCCCTTTCACATATATACTGCTAGGAATGGACACATAGAGGAATTTACTACATAGTCCAAGTGTTGCCTGTATATTTAGGCAATCTGCCCTGTAACTATGAGATATGGTTGACTGTGTCACACTCACACAGTGTGGCTGTGTCAGTGTGTGTGGTCAGTTGTCACTTCCGTGACGGTGGACGGTACATTAAAATGACAATTTAGACCTACCCGGACAACGCTCCCTGAAATTTAACAGTCAGTGAGTCTTCTATAATCCTGTTGTTGATCTCTAGTAGAATCATCTTGTCTAAACTTCAATATTTCTTGTGTTTTGTGGACTTAATTCGCTTATCGGCCGGTGAAATGGGAGGAACACGGAACCGGAGAAGTTGTCGCTGCTAGTCCCGAGGCGAAGGTGTTCTGGCCTCCTGATTGGTCCATATTCGCCATGACGCGGCGTTTCCTGTGTACACTTTCCTAACAGTTTCTCTGTACAGGTCTCAAATAGGGAATTCCCCGAGGTCAGTCGGTGCATCCTTACTGAAAGACTGACTCCGCACAGAATACCAGATGAGTTCTGGGTGGTCAAAATAGTTAGGGGATTTTCTAAAATTCTGTTAAAAATCACAGGTGCCCCTATATAAATTCTAAATCATATGACATGCAATAAAACATGGTTCTTGGAGGTAAAGGCCTTTGTTTTGGGGTGTATCTGAGTTGGGTCTGAAATGAATTTATTCACTGCAGAACTGGCCGGTCATGGAGGTTTGTAGACATTTAGGAGTGGCATTTCAGATTTTCGTGAACAAAGTCTCCTTATACTTTAATAGATTATGTATGAAGGTTCATTGTAGTGACGTATGATAGACTTTTCCTTCAATACCTCCTTATAATACAATTTATTGCATGTCATGCTATATTAAAGTATAGTGGGGGAGTAATTCCCTGTCTGAGACCTGCACCAGATACAGTTATATAAACTACAATGTCTGGGGGATTATTGAAAAGTTAATCATTCAATTGGTTTAGCTTAGTTTTAAATGTTTTGGGACAATTAGGCCTACTGGGGTGTGCAATGTTGGTTGAAAATCATTAAAATCCACCTTTTTGGGGTAATTGACAGCGTTAAATTTGAGGATTTATTATGTTTAACCTATAGAATCTATGAAAATGGGCCTAGGTTCATAGGAGGTGCAGTTTCTACTATTGAATAGACCCTATTAGGAGCACAGATTCCATTTCCCCATAATAATCCAGGTTTGGGGCCTGCAGAACAGTTGTCGGTGTGATTTTCTGCGTAAAGCATAGCTCCGACAGGCTGTCTCCGAGCATCAAGAGCTGTCCATTGGCAGTTCATAGCAAGCTACACATTGTTCTGACATGCATATTTTTTTCAATGAACATTGCCCAAATATGTATGCTTAAGAATGAGGTCAGGGATTGATAATATGGTATGCCATTGTGGTCAAAATGACCACTTTTTCATGAATTTGTAGGATTTTGCACCCGATTATTGCCATCCTTAATACATTGTCATGAGAATATTCACACAATTCAATAGAGGGCAATATATTTATTGATTGTAACATCATCAGCAGCCCCTTAGTAACCTGCCTGTGCAATTTTATGGCTCTGTCAGCACTATTTCCTATAGAAATTCATGTTTTAGCCTATAGAAGCTCAGTCCAGAGGTCAAGGGCTGGAAACGCTACTATTTAGGTTGGTAGTTTGACATAAACAAGTCTCTGTATTATAGGAAAGAGTTGCATAGGGCCAATAAAAGTTCATATTCATACTTCAAACACACAAGGGCACATGAAAAAATGATTTTCAGAAAATATGAAAAGCACGCCTCTCCATGCAGGTCTCAAATAGGGAATTCCCCGAGGTCAGTCGGTGCATCCTTACTGAAAGACTGACTCCGCACAGAATACCAGATGAGTTCTGGGTGGTCAAAATAGTTAGGGGATTTTCTAAAATTCTGTTAAAAATCACAGGTGCCCCTATATAAATTCTAAATCATATGACATGCAATAAAACATGGTTCTTGGAGGTAAAGGCCTTTGTTTTGGGGTGTATCTGAGTTGGGTCTGAAATGAATTTATTCACTGCAGAACTGGCCGGTCATGGAGGTTTGTAGACATTTAGGAGTGGCATTTCAGATTTTCGTGAACAAAGTCTCCTTATACTTTAATAGATTATGTATGAAGGTTTTATTGTAGTGACGTATGATAGACTTTTCCTTCAATACCTCCTTATAATACAATTTATTGCATGTCATGCTATATTAAAGTATAGTGGGGGAGTAATTCCCTGTCTGAGACCTACAGTGCAGGTGCCCCGGGCGGGTGCGTGCTGCAGCCAGACATTTTTTAGGGAGTGCTCATTTTTTAACAACAGGGGGGGGGGGGGGGGGTGGATTTGGGGGGGGGTAAAAAATTTTGACCCCTTGACCGGGGGGCGGGGCAAAAAAATTCAACCTGTTTTGAGGGGAAAAGCCAGGGCTGGGCAGCTGTCGCAATGTCGCAGAAACAGTGCGACAGGGGTCTTGGAAAATGCGACAGGGACATAAGGGAAGGTCTGGGCTTTCTAAAGATGAAAGAATTTTGTAAATATTCCAATTAGAACCAAAGTTAGGACTATTTCAATAGATTTCCTCTCTCAGTGTTCCAAGTCCGATATTCCCCTAAACCCCTCAGCATACGCCCATCTAACAATGGGTTTTCAAAATTTTCTTGGATATATACACCTGCAATCCCCTCAGAATAAACCAATCTCAATGTAGAATTCCAATCTTTTCCCGAACCAACATGCCCACAGAATGCACCAATCTGCAGATAGAATTGTAAATTTCTCCTGGAACAATATGCCCCCAAAACACCACAAATGCACCAATCTAAAGGTAGATTTTCAAAATTTTCCTGGAGCAACAAACTTCCAAGATGATCAGAATACATCTGAGTTAACTAATAGGTAAAATTTCTAAATTTTCTTGGAACAACATGCTTTCAAACCATCATTAAACATCTATCTAAAAGGTAGAAGTTCCAACTCTTTGGTCAACAGTAGGGGAGCCCTGGGAGAATTGGGACACTGAATTAAAGTCATAACATGTTTGCTTATGATTTCTACAATGCCAACAATAACCAAATGTCTTTGTTTCATGAAGAAAGGCTACCAATAAACCTTTCATTTGGACTATTTAGATTCATCCTAGCCTGCCATGATTCCCGTCTGGGGCCTTTTGAAATTTTGAGAAATTCCAGGGAGAACTGGGACACTTCGAGGAGAACTGGGACACTACCTGGGGAGAACTGGGACACATCAGGGAGAACTGGGACAGTGTAAATAGTGTTATTATTAACCAATGAAACATCATTTTGCTTTACTTTACATTCAATATGATCATATGTAACATATTAGCTTCAGTCATAGGTTTGAGAGAAAAATAATTAAAGCACAATACATCTTCACCCGGAGTGTCCCAGTTCTCCCCGATAGTCAAGAGTGTCCCAGTTCTCCCTGCAATGAGTGTCCCAGTTCTCCCCAGGTTGAGATTTTTAAGCAAAATGTTAATACAGTTCAAAATATGCTTAACTGTGTTTTTGTAAGTAGCTGGTCATTTTGCCATCTATCAATGCCACATAATGCAACACTAAAATATTTTGTCATCAAAAGGGAACACTACGTAAATTTAATCGTCAGAGACCTGAAAAAAAAACTTTTTTTCCTAAAAATGTTATAATCTGTTATAGTTCCAATTATAATAACATCACAGTAATTTTTTTTATTATAAAAAACTTAAAGATTATTGGCCCAAAAAATAGCATCGTTGGTTATGCATTAAAGTTATTGCTAATGGGCAGAATAGACAGTGTCCCAGTTCTCCTTTGTCCCAATTCTCCCAGGCCTCCCCTATGCTCCCAAACCCTTCATTCTAAAAATCCAAATCCAAAGTTTTCTTGGATCAATATGCCCTCAAAAATACATAGAAAACACCAATCTAAAAGTAGAATTTCAAAATTTTCCAATGTGTCACCAAATTTCCAGAATGCACCATTCTATTTCAGTTATTTTCCGGGAAGAATGTGCCCAAAACAGAATGCACAAATCTAAAGATAGAATTTAGAGAATTTCTATCAGCAATGTGCCCGGAAACCCCTCAGAGCACAGTTAACTAAAGACAGAAATATCAAAATTCTCCTTTATTTCACACACAAAATTCACTTCAAGGAGATGGTTCAGGGGAGGGGGGTAGGGGTCCCCCATCTCACACAATCACATCTAGTTAATGTACATCTGTCTGAAATACTTTGCTCCAAAGATTTCTAGGTTTGCTCCAGCATAGCCCAACATGCCCAGCCCTGAAAAGCCCGCGCGTTACTATGCTACGAAGGGGCGCGAACGCGCGATTTTCGGCCTGCCGGGGGTGGGGGGTAATCTCACCGCCCCCCCCCCTGTTCTTAAAAAATGAGCACTACCTTAGGCCGGTAAAACTTTTTGATCCAGCACCCAAGATGTAACAAATTGAATGCATCTATTCAGTGAAGTCTTTTGTTAGGGAGTGCTCATTTTTTAACAAGGGGGTGGGTGGTGAGATTTCGCGCGGAGCGTGCGAAATATTTTTTACCGCCCCCCCCCCCGGCAGGCCGGAAATCATGCGTGTTCGCGCCCCTTTGTAGCATAGTAGGCCTAACACGCGGGCTTTTTCCCTCAAAACAGGTTGAATTTTTTTTACCCCCCCCAAGAGGGGTCTAAATTTTTTACCGCCCCCCCCCCCCGGCAGGCCGGAAATCATGCGCGTTCGCGCCCCTTACCAGTTTTTGCTTTACCCTGCAAAAGCCCCTAATAAAATCATTTTTCAAATATGATATATTCCATGAATTAACTAAGGCTATGGGTGTATGTGATCGAATAAATTTTTTTTTTATAATGTGTGTTGTCTTGATGTCAGACCAATTCTAAGGGGATAAAATAGTGGTTCGCTTTATATGAAGAATTAGGTAAAGCGAACCCAAAATGTTGGAAAAGCGAACCAGTGGTCCTATCTAGACTATGAGAGAGAAACAGAAACCCTCCCCCCTATGGGCGGTTTTGTGAGACCAAATTTTTAAATACTTATACATGTTAAAGGCTGAAGTTTACTTTTTTTGGCTATTGGCACCTGGTGGGTGGGGGTAAGGCGGCCATTTTCCAAGATGGCTGCCCTTAACATTTTTGGGTCAAGAAAAAATCGGAATCCTCTTCAGATGATATGCATTTCAACATATATGGTCGTTTAGTATCTTAAATCGAAGCTCTATGAGAGAACTATCTACTCCATGATATTTGATAGTTGTCATGACAACATGGTTACCATGGCAACCAGATAACAACTGAATTTAGTCCTTTTTTTTGGGGGGGGGGGGTCGGGTTTTGCTGGGGCTTGTGACTACCAGTCAGGTGAGTGAGTGGAGGCAGGCTTCTGGCCATCTAATCTCTGACTACTAGTTAGGTAACTGAGTGAGGGTGGGCTTCTTGCCCTCTGATCTCTGCCTTCTATCATAGGCAGGTGATTGAGGTGGCTTTCGGCCCTCTAATGACCAACTATAGTGGTCAAGTGAGTGCACAGAAGCAGAGAGGTTTCTGGCCCCCTGATCTGCGACCACTGGTGAGAAAAGTTGGGGGCTTTTGCCCCCTCATCTGAGCTTACTCTTGGGTCTAATAATCTGGTAGAGTCGTTGCATTAGAGGGAGAAAAACACACTTTGAATCTTGAATTTCAGTGGTCAAAGGGTGGGGCGGTCACATTAGAGAAATCTTTTAACATTAAAATAAAGAAGATTGGTTGTAAAGAGAGAGTCAACTGTATTTACATGTATCACACCATTCCACAAGTTCTTTCATATTCTCTTCCCTGTGTAGGGGCTAGGGTTATGCGGGGTTTATATGACGGGTTCTGTTGGATGCTGTGTTGCGAACTCCGTCCGAACCCTTCAGTCCGACGGCAGGTGGCAGCATCTGCTTCGGGCTTGGGGTATGGACAGAGGTCGCTATAGGCTTCCGGTCTGCGTGTGCGCACGCAGGCTGGCTGCCTATATATACCCAGCATCCGATGGGACTCGTCGGTTACTCTTGATCCACGCTTGGATAGAGGCCCCGCGATCACATCGGCTGCATAAGCCTACTGACCCGTTCCGAACTCTATAGGGAGTTCGCACTGCTAGAGCTTTGCCTGTCTAGGTTACTGAATAAACCTATTGATTCGCAACCTGTAACACTTGATCCGAACTGTGTTGGCTTTGTTCCTTTACTTAATACTATAACAATATTATAGAGGACCAAAGTATCGTTTATTACACCTGTATGGATAATCTTTGGTGGTGAAATTTGTCTTATAGCATTCATACCCACAAGATTGCACTCCAGGGGGTTATGGTCATTGTTGGCACACTCACATGCTCCAGTGAGGGGGTTGGACATGAGAGAGGGGGTTGGATGTGAGGGAGGAGGTTGGAGGTGAGGGAGGGGTTGGATGTGAGGGAGGTGGTTGGACGTGAGGTAAGGATTTGACGTGAGGGAGAGGGTTGGATGTGAGGGAGAAGCCCGGTCCCCGCACTCTCAAACCTATACTGACACCATCATCGTTATATGGTTTCAAATAGACCCCATTTCCACAGATTTTGGAGTGAAAAGGGTACCATTTTCATGGTGAAATCACAGATTTTTGGAGCCTAAAAAGTACCCCTTTTTTTGGTATAACACTGACACATTTGAGGAGCCCACCCTTTTCACAATTAAAATATAGGCTGTCCTGTCTGTGTCAAGACCCCCTGTCCGTTGAGTCAGTGTAAAATATACCCCTCTCTGTGGAGTTAGTGTCATATAAATCGCCACACAGTGTCAGTGTCAAAAACACCCCCTTTCCACGAATTCAGTGTCAAAAATACCCCCTTGCCATGGATTCAGTGTCAAATATACACCCCCTTTCCATGGACTTTCTGCCAAATTATTGTCAGTGTTGAATCACTGATCATGAAAAGCACCCCTTTTCTGCGATTTCTGTAACAAGGATGGTGTCAATGGTGACATGGGAGTGCTGGGACCGGGGGGAGGAGTTTGGACATGAGGGAGGGGGGAGGAAGTGAGGGAGGGGGTTGGCCATGCGAGAGGGGGTTGGATGTGAGTTGGACGTGAGATAAAGATTGGACGTGAGGGAGGGGGTTGGATGTGAGGAAGGGGGTAGGATGTGAGGGAGGGGGTAGGATGTGAGGGAGGGTGTTGGATGTGAGGGAGAGGTTTAAACAGGAGGGAGGGGGTTGGACATATGATTTGTAACCGATGGTGTTGGGCGTGAGGAGTTTAAATGAGATAATGGGATGTGGACAGATGAAATGGACGTGAGTTTGGTGCCTACATGCAGGGAGCCTGTAGTCAGGGTGGCCTGAATGCAGGGGATCTTATATCCGGAGGGACTGTGGACAGGGGGCCTGTGTTCTGTGGGCCTGTGGCTTGTAGGCCCAGGGGGGCCTGCATTCCGTATACCATTAGGTAATAGGAGACCATGCATTTTGTGTGTTACAAGGGCACTTCATTTGATTTCAAAAGTATTTTATGCATGGATAGCATCCACTTTGATTTCCTAATGTGTAGGCCTAAGTTTAAAAAATGACATTTGCGAACTTTGGGTCCAAGAACACAGGTACCGGCCTACCTGGAGGCCCAGCTATAGGACCTATAGGCCTATAAGGGGCCTAGTTGTTGCCTAACAACCCACATCCACTCCCATTAGGGCCATATTTACTAGAAATAGGCAAATGCTCTTTAATTCTGAGGAATGTAGGCCTAACTCTTAACTAAAATAATCAAGAATCAGGGTACAGGTGAGTGCGTTTGTTGCAAACCGAGGCAGACTATCAACCGAACCGAACAGTAGGTATTTACAAATATACATGTATAAACAGGAATGTACAATATGAGTAGTTACATGATGAAGGGGTGAAGTCGCATATTGGGGGGGGGGGGGGGAAGGAGGATGTTGTCTGATGGGGCCCCCCAAAGTAAAAAATAAGGGGGGGGGGGTAGGAGTTGGGGGAAGTGGGGGGATTGGGGGGTTAGTGTCATAAGCCACTTAGGCCAAAAAAAAGAGGTTTGTTTCAGGTCACCCGAACAAACTCTAAACAGGGCCGACCGTATGTTTTTTATGCAGGTTTGAAGAACTTTTTATATTTTTACACTTTTTTGGGGTCAATTTTAGGTTTACAAAAATTTTGAGAAAATCTACCTATTTTTTGGGGTCAATCTTAGGGTAGGGTTGATTCAGGTAAAGTGGGACACCTAAGCCATACTCTGACTTTATGTGCCATTCACACATTTGGTACTAATTGTAGAAAATGTCAAACACATCTAATAGTTTCAGTATTTATTCCTTTAAACCAAAATATAAAAAATATATGAAATACCTTAGCCAATGTGGCCTAAATAGCCCATTTCTTAGAAATGCCATTTCAAAATTGAAGCGTCCCACTTTACTTGTATTTTTGGTAAAGTGGGACACTCGCTTCATGTAAAGTGGGACAATTGATAAGAATCGACCCCCATGCTTTATAATCCATATGACAAAAATGGTAAATGTCAATTTTTGAAGGTGAGATATATACTTTGATGGACTACATCTATAACATTAAGAAAATTTATGTAGGGTCCTTTACAGGATGAATCAAGTACACAGAGTATTAATGTAAAACTGCCAAAATACTGTGCATCTGGACTTAACTTTGGGCAAGGCTGCACTACATTATGTTACATGACAACATATTTGTACCCTAACTGAATCTCTATCCTCAAATTATTTTACATAGTGCTAAATAATGTTATGCACAATTATATAGCTCATACTCTTAATTGTAAACATCTAAAATGAAATGTTTTGTTAATGAGGTAGTAATGCAAGAGCATTTCAGGGGCATATTAATCACTATAAATAACTGTAAATGGCAATAATTTCTATAAATCGCAAGAAAGTAGTATTGGTTAATGATTTCTATGGTTTTAGCCTCAAAGTATATCAAATACCAATTCTAAATGAATTTGCTACATATTTTACCATTTAACATCATAATGTATGATTAAAAATCATTAAAGGGTAAGAAATCTCACAATAATTATCTAAATTATGATGGAAGTTAATGGTTCACTGATGGAAGTCAGTGGTTCTGTCATCTAAATAATGATCATCAGTTAAGTCACTTGATAAACCACAATCTGGAGCACTAACAACGCCCTATTCTGGCTGTTATACTTAATGATTTGGTATGATTTACACAACTTAGTATTGTAATGATATTTGCTATGATATTTCTTCTCCTTATAAATCAAAATATAGGCAAATCGGGTAATGCTACTCTGAGAAAGGGGATTAATATAGTGTCCCACTTAACCTGAATCTGCCTGTCCCACTTTACCTAACACCTTCAGCTAAAGTGGGACACTTGCATTTAAGGTCTCAGTGTACTTCATTTCCATATCTGACTAATAAAAAAATATCAAGATGTAAAGAAGCAATATATGCATGTAATATTTACATACATTTTGAAATATCATGTTACTATTCTTAGTACCACTACTAACAAATAATTTTACTATTTCTTATGTACTTCCGAATTAAGAGCGGCAAAAGCTCTCCACCCATATCACGTCGAAATTTAGAAGGTATAATTACCTCTAAACTTTGGTGAGATAGGTACAATTAAGAAGGGTCAAACATATACTTCTAAGAAAAAAATAAAATGTTATACCCAGGAAAGAAATCAACCCCTAAAAATGGCCTTAATGTTAATTGTCCCACTTTACCTGATGTCCCAGTTTACCTGAATCAACCCTATGTAAAAAAAAAAAAAAGTAAAAAAAACAACCGACCTTCAGACCATACAGTTTCTTCCCATTTAAAAAAAAAAATTGTTTCAGGTAACATATGTTACCTGAAACAAATCTTTTTTTTAAATTTGGCCTTAGAAAAATCCGACCTACCGACCCTAGAATTTCTGCCCATGTTACCTGAAACTAATCCTTTTTTTTAAATTTGGCCTTAGAATTAATCATCAGCTTTGTGGGAATTTTGAGGAAAAAAACAGAGGTGCGGGAGGGAGGCATGGGGCATGGGGCAATGGAAGGGAACGGGACATTATGCGGGGGGGGGGGGGGGAGGTCCGCCCCCCCCCCTAGAACCGCCAATGTCTGCTCTCAACTTGAAAAATCCAGGGCAATATGAGGCCTTTCTTATATTTTTAAGGAAGAGCAATATAGCATATATCCTGAAAAATCGGGAATGTAGGGTGGGTGGCAGACCTGTAAGGCCAAAAAAAAAAGAAGGTTTGTTTCAGGTAACCCGACCGACCCTATCAAAACAGGGCTGACCCTACGTTTTTTTATGCAATTTTGAAGAATTTTTCTTTTTCCCCCCTCTTTTGGTAAATTTTGGGGTTTTCAGAGAGGTCGGCCAGTACTTTCATGTTAAAAAAGAAAGTTAAAAAAAACAACAACCGACCTACCAACCCTACATTTACATGTTACCTGAAACAAACCTTTTTTTTTTGCCCAACCATGTATCTACCCCTTTGGAAAATTTTGAAATCTGAATGCAATATATGTTTATACTCTAGAATATATTCTAGTGACTTCTGGGAATGTTATATGTATGCACTTTATTTTTCATGTCACTAAGCCATATGTCACATCATAGAGATAGGCCTATATAAATAGAGTAGAAACGGGGCAATACTTGTGCGTATGAGTGTCTCGGGTCCGCGTAGGTCGCGAAAGTGGCACCCTGCTAGACTTACTCATGCAGGAATGGACAATATACTAATTATCTCTGGAACTACCCAACCGATTCTCACAATTTAAACAGCAATGGATAGCTCATGTCAGGAGAGGATGTATCAGGTGTTCTTTTTGTCATAGCTGGACCCATCTGACATAATATGGATCAGACTTACCTACAAATAAGAAAACCCATCAATTTTTGATAATTAATTCTGAAAGGACCACTAACCTTACAGACTATTGGAATATACCATTAGAAAGCCTTTGCTTCATATAGCATGGAACCATTGAGTTTTGTTCAAATTTTGATCTAGAAAAAAATGTGGCTTGGGGTTTTGATACCATGTTCTCAATCCGATCCCGCGTGAAACTTGCAGATAAGAAAACCCATCAATCTTTGGCAATTGATTCCGAAAATACCACTAACCTTACAGACTATTGGAATACACCATTAGAAAGCCCTTGCTTCATTTATCATGGAACCATTGAGTTTTGTTCAAGTTTCGATCTAGAAAAAAAATGAGGCATGGGGTACTGATACCATGTGCTCAGTCCGATCCAGCGGGAAACTCGCAGATAAGAAAACCCATCAATCTTTGGCAATTAATTCTGAAAAGACCACTAGCCTTACAGACTATTGGAATACACCATTAGAAAGCCCTTGCTTCATTTATCATGGAACCATTGAGTTTTGTTCAAGTTTCGATCTAGAAAAAAAAAAGAGGCATGGGGTACTAATACCATGTGCTCAGTCCGATCCCGCGGGAAACTCGCAGATAAGAAAACCCATCAATCTTTGGCAATTACTTCTGAAAATACCACTAACCTTACAGACTATTGGAATACACCATTAGAAAGCCCTTGCCTCATTTATCATGGAACCATTGAGTTTTGTTCAAGTTTCAATCTAGAAAAAAAATGAGGCATGGGGTACTGATACCATATGTGATTGTCTGATTCTGCAGGATACCCTCAGAAAAGAAAACCTGTCAATCTTTGGGAATTAATTCTGAGAAAACTACTTACCGTAAAACCTCGCGTAGAAGCCGCGGCTAGTACGCGAATCAGATCGCCAGTGCGGCTTATAGAATCAGCCCAAAGTTGGGGTGCGGCTTATACGCGAGTTTTTCCAAATATTAATTCGAAAATTGGCATTAAAAAGACCCCCCCCCCCTCCCCTCCTTACACCCCACCTCTAGCTTGACGGCTTTCTGTGCGGCAGTACCGTACTACTATTACGCTACCCCCCCCCCCCCCCCCCCCCCCCCCGCCCTGCAGTGGAGGATACCGGAGCAAGGCTTCAACACCCCCCCCCCCCCCCCCCCGGGTGGCAATGCTACTGTGTTAGTGTGTGTGTAGTAGAAGGGGGGATCGAGGGGGATGTGTGAGTGTGTGTGTGTGTGGGGGGGGGGGGGGATGTGTGAGTGTGTGTGTGTGTGGGGGGGGGGGGGGGGGGTAGAAAGCTGTCACTGCTCACGGGCCACGGGGAGGCGGTACGGGCCGCCAGGAGGCCGCACAGGGCCACCAGGAGGACCCTGAGCCCATGTGGAACACCTAGACTTAAGTCAAAGTTAGGGGTGCGGCTTATACGCGAGTTTTTCGCAACCACTATTCAGGAGGCCTCTGCGGCTTATAGGATCGCCTCAAAGTCGGGGTGCGGCTTATACGCGAGTTAGGCTTATACGCGAGGTTTTACGGTACACTGCAGACTATTGGAGTACACCATTAGAAAGCCCTTGCTTCATACATCATGGAACCATTCAGTTTTGTTCAAGTTTCGTTATAGAAAAAATTCTAGGCCTGCGGTACTGATACCATATGTGGGAGTCCGACTCCGCGAGATACCCTCAGATAAGAAAACCCGTCAATCTTTGGCAATTAATTCTGAACAAACTACTAACACTACAGACCATTGGAGTACATCATTAGAAAGCCCTTGCTTCATTTATTATGGAACCATTCGTTTTTGTTCCAGTTTCGATTTAGAAAGAAATCTAGGCCTGCTGTACTGATACCATATGTGGGAGTCCGACTCCGCGGGATACCCTCAGATAAGAAAACCCGTCAATCTTTGGCAATTAATTCTGAGAAAACTACTAACACTACAGACCATTGGAGTACACCATTAGAAAGCCCTTGCCTCATTTATCATGGAACCATTCAGTTTTGTTCAGGTTTGGATTTAGAAAAAAATCTAGGCGTGGGGTACTGATACCATATAGTGATCTTCTGATTCTGCGGGATACCCTCAGATAAGAAAACCCGTCAATCTTTGGGAATTAATTCTGAACAAACTACTTACACTACAGACTATTGGAGTACACCATTAGAAAGCCCTTGCTTCATACATCATGGAACCATTCAGTTTTGTTCAAGTTTCGATTTAGAAAAAATTCTAGGCCTGCGGTACTGATACCATATGTGGGAGTCCGACTCCGCGGGATACCCACAGATAAGAAAAACCGTCAATCTTTAATTGATAGTTTCCCGTATTGTTTGTGTAGTAAACTACATGGCAGTTTTAAATGGAATTTTAGAAAAAATATCTAACTTTACATTTAGCCTGGACCCATGAATGTAGAGTTCAACGGTTTTTTTTAAACCCGTCAATCTTTGACAATTAATTCTGAACAAACTATAGTCCTACCCATTATTGGAATATGCCATCATAGAAAGCTCTTTCTCCATAGAGTATGGAACCATTGAGTTTTGTTCAAATTCCGATTTAAAAAAAAATCAAGGCATGGGGTACTGATACCATATGCTCAAGTCCGATCCTGCGGTGTCATCCAAGATAAGAATACCTATCAATCTTTGACAATTAATTTAAAGGAGACTACTATCCCTACACACTATTCAAATACACCATTAGAAAGCCTTAACTCCATAGAATATGGAACCATTGAGTTTTGTTCAAGTTCCGATTTCAAAAAAAATTCTAGGCATAGGGTACTGATACCATATGCTCAAGTCCGATCCTACGGTGTCATCCGAGATAAGGATACCTATATATCAATCTTTGACAATTAATTTTGAGAAGACTACTATCTCTACACACTATTCAAATACACCATTAGAAAGGCTTAACTCCATAGAATATGGAACCATTGAGTTTTGTTCAAGTTCCGATTTAAAAAAATCAACTTAAATAACCAGTTTGGGGAAAGGGTAAATACCGTTCTCAAATCTCTGTTATTATTTAGTTTATTGGAATATTATTAGGGGGGAATTAAGCCCTAGTTGTATATTTTAATATGGTCGAAAAATCATGTAAATCCGTTGATTATTAAGGGAACAGCACAATTTTCTTCTGTGGTAAAGTATGGAAAACTAAGTAAGGGGCAGGTAGGAGCGGCCTTAGCCCTCCTACAGTGCCGCCTGTAGTGCCACAAGTGCCACCCGCATGTAGGAGGCTCAGCACGGACCCCCCACCCCCTCCCCCCCCCCACCCCCACACCTCCCCACTCCCCCTCATTAGCATAACAATACCGAGACACTCACCCACCAGCGCCTATGACCCGTACAGTGACTGTTTCCTATCCTTTCTTTATGTCCCTGGTCACATGTCGGAGTTAAGAAATGACCCATGTCACATGTCACTTCACTGGCCATGTCCCATGTCGATTTCAAGAAATGGCCATGTCGCCATATTGATTTTAGGGGTCTAGGGCCATAATGCTCTTGAAGACACTTAAGGGGCCATTCAAATATTATGTAACAGTATAGGGGGGAGGGGGG
This sequence comes from Harmothoe impar, assembly GCA_947462335.1. Lineage (NCBI taxonomy): Eukaryota > Metazoa > Annelida > Polychaeta > Phyllodocida > Polynoidae > Harmothoe > Harmothoe impar. The sequence continues at coordinate 34,986,909 of OX381715.1, forward strand.
GTCATGAGGTTTGTTACAAAGTGTTACAGGGGGGAGGGGGGGGGGTCTAGCCAAGTGTTACATAACAATTCTCAAATCATATATACAAGAAAGAAATCTCTAATTTGGGAAAAAGCACCACCATCTAACAGCCAGGTCTCAGCAACATTTTGTTTCTCTCACCTCATCCCTGTTATATTGTTTACACAATTTTGGCCCTCCCCCCTACCTGCCCTGCCAAAAAAAGGTATTGATTTTGTGAAATAGATTCATCTCCTAACCCCGATCCGATCTTGGAACACTGGACAGGGTAGAGGATGCACAACCTCAGGTCTCCCCTTTTTGCACTAAGGGAGGGGTAATTTTTAACAATAGGGGGGGTCGGTGGATTGTCACGCGAGCGGGTCGGAATTTTTTTGGTCCTCCCCACAAGAGGGGTCGAAAATTCTTCAGTCCCTCCCTCCAGGCAGGTTGAAATTGAGCGCGGCCGACCCCTTTGAGCTATAGTAACGCGCAGGCTTTTCCGCTAAAAAGGGGTGTACTTTTTTTGGTCCCCCCCTCAAGAGGGGTCCAACATTTTTTGGTCCCCCCCATTCAAGGGGTCCAATTTTTTTTTGACCACCCCTCCCTGTTGTTAAAAAATGACCACTCCCTAAGGAGGTTATAATGGTGTTGGGAGGGGAGGGCGGACAAATCAGTTTCACCTGGTTTCAGACTTTGAGGAAATCTATACCCTGCACCTGTGGTCTTTGGTTCATCTATCAGTTAGGGAGTGTTCATTTATTAGTTACAGGGGGGGGGTGTTAAAATTTTCGACCCCTCCTGAGGGGGCGGCGTAAAAAATTCTGACCCCTCTTGAGGGGGGGGGGCGTAAAAATTTCAGCCCCTTTTTAGCCAAAAAGCCAGTGCGCTACTACAGTTCAAAGGGGGGGTGAAAAATTTTCTGCGTCTTCGGTGAGGGGGGGCACGAGATGTTCCATGCGCTCTCGAGGGGGGGGGCTTCAAAATATTTCGCCCCTCCGCGCAAAATCTCAACACCCCCCCTGTAATCAATAAATGAACACTCCTTTACTGGGGGGAGCGTAAAAAAGTTTGACCCCCTTGAGGGGGGTGGGCATAAACATTATGCCCTTTTTAGCCAAAAAGCTCTACGTTACTATAGTTCAAAGAAGCGCGGCAAAATGATGTGGGAGGGGGGGGGGGTACAGGCCTGTGTTACGTAATTATGGAGGGGGGGTCTGGCATTTTGTTACAGTGTGTTACAAGGGGAGGAGGGGGAGTCAAAAAGTGGCCAAAATTGTGTTACGTAATATTTGAATGGCCCCTTAAACTGTAGACCCAACGTTGAATTTAAACCAATAGTCTTTGTACAACCCCTCTCTTAGCGGCCCTGCAAAGACTCTCTCTGTCCCTCTGTATCCTTAACATTTTCATTTGTCTGTCTCTCTTGGTTTCCCAATTCCCATTCTTTTGAGCTCCAGGGGCTTGTGCAGAACGCAGGTCTCTTGGCCATACGCCAAGCTGGCCCCAACTCGTACTCTGACGCGTCTGAGCGACATCGCTGTTATTTGAGGGGCCATGACCGCGTCACTTCCCCCGTATATTGGGGGGATTCCTACGCGGTACCCATCTGCACTTTTATACAACAGCACCAGGCGCACAGGAACTATTTTAACCAGCAACCTTTAGTGCCAGCGATGACGCTCGAGAACAGAGGTCGAGGTGGGGCCCGGGAGGTGGGGCCAGCTTGGCCATACGCCTGGTGTGCAACCCGAAGCGGAACCGGAAGCGGAACCCGTGACCTTGACCTTTGTAAATACTTCTGATAGAGATTCGGGTGACGTTAGGGTAGGTAAAAGGGTTCGCCAACCGTAACTGAATCTTTTTTTTGTAGTTATAATAGATTAGGGTGAGGTTTGGGTAGGTAAAAGGGTTCGCCAATCGGAACCAGAAGCGGAACCGGAAGTGAAACCGGCGACCTTGACCTTTGTAAATACGTCAGGCGTATTGCCAAGAACGTCGACCTCGTGCAGTTAGCACGCCCATGACACCTAGTGGCAAGAAGGCAAAATAAATCCCCTGGCTGGCAGTTCTTGGTTGTGCCAGGAGATGGTGCCAGCCGATTTGATCTGTAATTGAGAAGATACCTATAAAATGTTCTTGTCCGCTGTAACAGCCTACAGCTTTCAGTGCTCAGCACAGTGTCTGTAACAATGCATGGGGGTGGCCATTTGTCCCCCATGAACAGTCCAACTGGTTTCCAGATGAAGGTGTCCATCTTGTTTCCTCAATAGCAGGCCAGTGCACCACACGTCTTGCCCATTGCTGCTGGCTGACAGTCTCAGGGGCGGATTTAGGGGGGGGCGGACCCGGCGTGCCCCCCCCTGACAATTTCCAATACCCCCAGTTCATTGCCTATTTCACGCCCCCCCCTTTTTCCAAAATCCTGGGTCCGCCCCTGTGACTGTATATGAGCAGTGGTTTTTGAGGTGATTATCATGTCTTATATTAAAGATGCTACAGTTTTATTACACCTAAGTTCACCATATTCATATTATTGTGTCTGAATATGATTAGTGTATTAAGCCGTTCGACTAGGATGTGGTGTATATATGCTTATCATTTAATGATTCATTTTAATTTCTTATTTATCATATAAAAGTAAACATATACGACAGGCCATGCCCCATTTATAACTGGCAGCCAAGCATTAACAATGTCGCCGTTGGCATGACGTCAGTATGACATCATACTGACGTCAGATGGTGACAACCCAACCAATTTATGGTCAAAATCTGACTTTTGTTTCTGGTGTTAATCCTAAACATTGAATATCAATGTTTTAGGGGGGAAATATGGCTAATATAATCTCCTCATAATGAATTGGCTGTCATTGTGTCAAGAATCATCACTTAAGAAACAGCTACTTCTCTATTTATATTTCGCCTTTATCTCAGTTGAAAGGGCCAAGGCCTTTATCTAAGCAGGGCCTTCCGCCAATGCTCTGAGGAATGCCACTGCCTGCTATAGGACTAAGACGACACTCAGTGAATAGCTCATAGCATCCTTTCCCTCAGGGCATAGATTCGGGTGACGTTAGGGTAGGTAAAAGGGTTCACCAACCGTAACTGAATCTTTTTTTTGTAGTTATAATAGATTAAGGTGAGGGTTGGGTAGGTAAAAGGGTTCGCCAATCGGAACCAGAAGCGGAACCGGAAGTGAAACCGGCGACCTTGACCTTTGTAAATACGTCAGGCGTATTGCCAAGAACGTCCTAATGTCTCTCGGCCATACGCCTGGTGTGCAACCGGAAGCGAATTCGGAAGCGGAACCCGTGACCTTGACCTTTGTAAATACTTCTAATAGAGGTTCGGGTGACGTTAGGGTAGGTAAAAGGGTTCGCCAACCGTAAAGTTCTGAATCTTTTTTTTGTAGTTATAATAGATTAGGGTGAGGTTTGGGTAGGTAAAAGGGTTCGCCAATCGGAACCAGAAGCAGAACCGGAAGTGAAACCGGCGACCTTGATCTTTGTAAATACGTCAGGCGTATTGCCAAGAACGTCGACCTCGTGCGGTTAGCACGCCCATGACACCTAGTGGCAAGAAGGCAAAATAAATCCCCTGGCTGGCAGTTCTTGGTTGTGCCAGGAGATGGTGCCAGCCGATTTGATCTGTAATTGAGAAGATACCTATAAAATGTTCTTGTCCTACAGCTATCAGTGCTCAGCACAGTGTCTGTAACAATGCATGGGGGTTGCCATTTGTCCCCCATGAACAGTCCAACTGGTTTCCAGATGAAGGTGTCCATCTTGTTTCCTCAATAGCAGGCCAGTGCACCACACGTCTTGCCAATTGCTGCTGGCTGACAGTCTCAGGGGCGGATTTAGGGGGGGGCGGACCCGGCGTGGCCCCCCCCCCTGACAATTTCCAATACCCCCAGTTCATTGCCTATTTCACGCCCCCCCCCCCCCTTTTCCAAAATCCTGGGTCCGCCCCTGTGACTGTATATGAGCTGTAGTTTTTGAGGTGATTATCATGTCTTATATTAAAGATGCTACAGTTTTATTACACTTAAGTTCACCATATTCATATTATTGTGTCTGAATATGATTAGTGTGTTAAGCCGTTCGACTAGGATGTGGTGTATATATGCTTATCATTTAATGATTCATTTTTATTTCTTATTTATCATATAAAAGTAAACATATACGACAGGCCATGCCCCATTTATAACAGCAGCCAAGCATTAACAACATGGCATGGCGTCAGTATGACATCATACTGACGTCAGATGGTGACAACCCAACCAATTTATGGTCAAAATCTGACTTTTGTTTCTGGTGTTGATCATATACATTGAATATCAATGTTTTAGTGGGGAAATATGGCTAATATAATCTCCTAATAATGAATTATGGGTATGGACCACTAAATTCGACATGGCGACATGGCCTTTTCTTTAAATCAACATTCGACATGGAGCTTAGTGACATGAGGAAAAAAATAAGTGACATGACACAGGGTGTTGCTTCAAATCGACATGGGACAAGACATGTTCTTAGCAGCGACATGGGAGATGGGAATTTAAGTGACAGGCGACATAGCTATTTCTTAAAATCGACATGCGACATGGGGACCCCCCCATCCATACCCCCTGAATTGGCTGTCATTGTGTCAAGAATCATCACTTAAGAAACAGCTACTTCTCTATTTATATTTCGCCTTTATCTCAGTTGAAAGGGCCAAGGCCCATTTCTGACCATGCACATGTAGACCATGTAGGGCCTACTGGGTTATAGTGGAAAACTAAAGAAGAGCAAAAAAGGTCTGGAGGATATATTTATTGATTGATAAATAATGTATAATATAACATAAGGGAACGGGCGAAACTGTACATATATATGTATGAATATGTATGGGTATAGTAGATATACATTGAATAAGTGAGGGGAAGCAATACACTTTAAGATACAAGTACAGTGAGATTAATATAATAAGAGAAAAGAAAGTTGTCGCATACATTAAGTCACATGTAAATCGGACAAGCCCAGTACGCGGGCCACGCAGTAAATAACGAATATAAGGAACATGTATAAATAATGTTATAAGGTCCTGTAATGGTAGACTTGGCCACAATAAGAGTCAAAAGTTATATGGACTAAATATATTCAGCTCTGTGGCCAGGGTCTAGAGCCCGAGCAGGAAAGCAACAAATAAACTAGGATCCGGGCTGACACAGCTGGTGGGAAAGATAACAACGGTATAAAATCCAGGTCAGGAGATAAGCTAAGATCGAGAAGACGAACGGCGAATGGGGAACGCGGCCTCAGCGATGGGAGCAAGTAGTACAGGCAAATGGGGCTATGCGTCGGGGTTAAAATCCATATGGCCAGGATGTCCGTGGCCGGGGTCTTCGAGAACAGCAGGTGGGGTAGGTAGCGAAGGAGGCGGTTAACCAGGGCCTCAAGGGCAGCAGGTGGGGTAGCTGGTGAAGGAGGCGATCACTAGGGCCTCGAGAGCAGCATAGGGGGTAGGCGACGACACAGGCTGAAGGCCGGCCCTGAACACAACATGGCCGCGACCATCCCCTGCCTAATTTATTCAGGATGGTCTTGAGTAGGGCCGCCTAATGGCCAATCAATAGAGATGAGAGATGGCGCTGACGAGCAATCAATAGGTGCTGGGTATGGTCATGAAGGGAAGCTGAAATAAAGTAAAAGAAACAAGTATAAGCCTAGGGGGAAAGGAAAGCGCAGTCAGTTATCAGTGAGCGTTTGGGGAAGTACGATCGAGAAGACCAGATGGCACTGTGTAACTCCTGAGGAGTATGTGTGTGGTTCTAAAGGTTTAACATCGGTTTAACATTGACTAACAACGGTCTTGTGATCTAGACGTTGGGAAATATGGATCATTGGAATCTGTGCATTTAGGTATAACGTTTCAATTGGAGATATGGTGTAACGACATTGCCACCGGAATTGTATATTGAATGTTCTATTCACATGCTAACCTGGAGCCCTGTATTCTGGAAAGAACCATGGAGTTAGTGATACAGTATACCGGTTTTATAAGCATGGAGCTGGAGAGTCAATTGTATAGACTGGCCGACCTGATGAATTGGAAACTGATAGTATGTGTATACCCCAGATCCATAGTGGTGACCGGAGAGTAACCATTAGATTGCACCTGTGTTCTCGTAAACCGCTATCGGATCCATCGGTATCATAGAGAAGCGTATAAGGTCGTCTCCGAGACATGTTGACGATTATGATGTGGACATATAATAACCTAATTGAAATCAGGTTGAAAGTATTTATTGGTTGATTGCGTGGAGACTTATACATTCTGGATTCCATAAAGGATTCCTGCTGGATATTTATATGTATACTTTGCCTTGACTAAGGCCGTCGCGTATTATTATCAATGCAAGCCCTGGAGCTAAATGATAGAAATGATGTACATATCTCTATATATATGAAGGGAAGGCTGTGATTACGATATAAACCTGTGAAAGTGCTCTATATATATTATAACATCCATAACATCAAATAAAGCTGGATCTCACTACCCTTGCGTTATTCTTGGGCGGAAGCCTACCTCTGACTAGTTTACCCCACAGAGTAAGAGTGTAGAAGACGAATGTTGGACCCCATTTAAGTATACTAAAACGCTATGTTTGTATAGGACATTAACTATAGCCCACTACCTACACCCAATGTACCTACACTCCATGTCCCTGCACCCCATGTAAGGCCTGATCAAATTTCTGCTCAGGTACATCATAAGCGAATTAGGCTGTCGTATTATAATTTCCCTGTATTGTGCCTGTGGCCTATTGCATTATAGAACTTTTAAACGCGGCGATAGAGCAATGTATGCAGAGATTTATATCTGCATGGATTGGATAGCAGAATGCATACCATGTGAACAGAGATAGGGCTACAGCCTTTAGACTTAGATAACCTGGTTAGGTGTGTTATAAGGGGGCACAGGTAGGTTGTAGGTTATACATGTATATTGATATAGAACCCAACCAAGACCCAAACAGTGACACTCAGTAGCGTCCTTTATAAGGAGTGATCTACTTGGCTTGGGTGTTGCCCCGCCCCCTCCCCTGTTGCCCTGTTGTGCATAGAAGGTGCAGACACGTACAGCCACTGGCTGCAGGAGTCAGGCGGCAGTAGTAGCAGGAGCCGTCAGGAGCCATCAGGAGCCAGCAGCCAGCCAGCAGCAGCAGCAGCAGTAGCGGCCCGGGAGCAGCGGCAGCAGTAGCAGGAGGCAGCAGCAGCAGCAGCCAGAAGGAGCCAGCAGCAGCAGCAACAGCAGCAGCAGCAGTGCTCCCACGGCTCCCATCTACTAGTATCCTGCCCCGCCTTCACTCCTGCTCCGCCCGTCCCAGCCTCCACCCAGCCGCCGCCGCAGTAACACCAAGCTCCATCATGGCGGTCGTACTGGAGCTAGCCGAGGCCGTACTCAGCCACCCTATCCTCTTCCTGGTCGGGCTCGTGTCGATCTGTATTCTGCTGATCGTCTGGAAATCAGGCATCATCCAGGGATCGTCGGCCAACCCGCTCGTGGACCGGGCCTTCTACCGACCCCCCGCCCCCTTCGTCGCCGATCTCAAGGCCAGGGACAAAGTCATCAAGCAGGGTGAGTGAGAACATCCCTCATTATCGCCCCATTTATGATGAAGGAGACCGTGAGAAAATATCTGGGACACCCTTAAATGAGCAAATAGATGCTTCCTCCACGGTGCATATTGGGTAGGAAGGCTTGTTTGGTGACAGGAAAGTAGGGATTTCTCTCAGACTGCCTGATGTTTTGGAGAAAATCAAAATGTTGTAACCTGTGGTGGGCCCCGGGCTGACCTGTATACGGAGTCTGTGAGTAGCATAGGGTACATGTATACTGAGTCAGGAGGCGTACTGTGGAGGCATTTACAGCATTCACAGCGATCGTGAGTCTCTCAGCTTGCATGACCACTTTAATGTCTCGATACAGACAAAAATAACTTTCTGAATGGCCCTGTTCACGCCCCAATAATATCAATAATCGGCAGGCGAGACTTGACTCGACTCTGGAACTGGGACGGCACATGTACATGTATACTGCCTATAACACATGTATATATATATATATATAATGGGTGTGGACCACTAAATTCGACACGGCGACATGGGCCTTTTTGGGCTTAGTGACATGCGACATGAGGAATTTAAGAGTTAGTGACATGGGACATGGCCTTTTCTTAAAATCGACAAGGTGACATGGCCATTTCTTAAAATCGACAGGGCGACATGGCCATTTCTTAAAATCGACAGGGAAAATTGGGACCCCCCCATCCAGACCCCACCCCGCTCCATCTGCCCCAGTTTCAGTGACCCGACCAGGCGCCACTCTGCACTACTTGTCATCGTTTGTGTCTTCTAGTACATGGGTTTATTATAGGTCTCAGACAGGGAAATGAATTCCCACTATAGTTTAATGTAACGTAACATGCAATAAAAAATTCCCAGCCGGGTATTGATGGAAAATCTCTTAGGAATGAATAGGAAAACCTTTTATGACCTTCGTGTGATCTATTTTTAGAAGTTTGTTCCGTCTCCAGGGATGACATAGATAGCCAGTCAAATACAGAGGGAATAGCATGGGGGTACATGGCCATTTCTTAAAATCGACATGCGACATGGAGCTTAGTGGCATGTCATAACATTTAATAAAAAAATGGGCTATTGCAAGGGAGAAGAGCAGGCTTATCTACTGCAGGCCATGGCGTCACCATTGAGGTTAATATACCCCAGTAGTGCATGTATAGCACTGTAAGTGTACACCCACATGTCCCTTGTAGGTTTCTTTTGACACTGCTTGTAGATTTCGTTTGACAAGTAGCACCAGATTACCCCACTGACGTGCCCTACTTAATATCATGACGTTGTACATTTCACATATTTAATGAAAACACCTCAAAGGTTATTTGGTTACAGCCTCCAGGCTTAAACAATGCAGCACCCAGTGTATTTGCCCCAATGGTGACGTCATGTGCTGCCACAGATAAGCCTGCTCTTCTCCCTTCTAATAGCCCATTCTTTACAAAATGTTTCAAAATATTGTTAATTGGTACAAAGACCATCGATTGAGGTCATCATAAAAATAGGGTGGTGTTTTCTTATATAACGTTGTATAACGTCTTTTGTTTTCTGGGCAGGTCGAAAAGTCGCTTTTTGGGACCCCTTGACCTATTGTCAATTTTGTCCAAAAGGTCGCCAGGTCAGTTTAGTATTGCCTTAAATGTCGAAAGGTCAAAGCTTTTTACCCACCTGCATTCAAACTAGTACCAGAAACATAGCCTGTACACACTTAGAGAGGCTGCCGCTTTAGGAAAGGGTTCATATATTGTCATTGCTGAGAGGATGGTCGGAATTATGTTATTAAGTGGGTGATCATTACAAAATATTTTTTCAATCTCTACATTATCTGATTGATACATCAATATGGCATTAAACTGTGTCGGTGAGTGTGTCCGTCACCCACTGCCATGTGTCCGTCACCCACTGCCTGTATACGGTTACTGTGACGTCAAAAGACGGATATGGACGCCCTGAAGGTGTATTCATGACGTCATCATGAACGTAATTCGAGTGAGTGGTGGTGGGGGCATGGGGGACATTAATATCATACCTGTGGAATGAAATACCAAATTGCCCCCGGGACAGGCGAGCAGAATTATACAATGACATTAATTAAACTCGAGTTTAAACTACAGGATCAGAAAGTAGCATGCATTATGACAGGGATGGTAGGCCTATACTTATTCTTATTGTGTATTACGTAATAAGCAATATAACATGGATAATAGTAGTACTACTACTAATAGGCCTACACAATAAGTTGTAACATTATAACATGGGCAGTGTATGACGTGGCATGGATGAAACCTGCACAGCGTCCGCTTTAAGAAAAGGAAATCGATAATAGAATAACACACACACTACACACTACTTGTACCCCATCCCAACAACCCTCTCTACTCCCAGCGCCCCGTTATAGGTGCGGGTGGAGAGGCACAAATAGCAACAGTGGCATTCAGCAGAGGTTTACACACGTCCAGCTGACATCCCAAGTAGAGCCACACAAGAAGCCACTCGGGGCTGGCTGTAAAGGTTCCTCCACCCTCACACAGGGAACCCAGTGACCCCCGTCTCAGCCAGACTCGACATTAATACTTGATCCCGCCTCCTGCTGTGCCTTGACTATTCCCTATGAGGCAGGGTGGGCAGGCAGCCCGATAAGCTGCTAGGGTATGGGCAACCTGCCAGCAGCTTTTACTTCATACCTGCCTCATTTTTTTCTACCTAGATATAAATAAATTAAGAAGTGATATGGTGATGGGAGAGGCCGTGGTATGTATACATGCAAATAGTCAGAGTAATTAAACTGGATTTTAAGTTATTTATGTCTACTGTGGACCGTTGGTTATTTCTATAGGGCAGGCCGTCACTAAGGCAACAAGAGAGGGGTTAGATATTCCCCTCTAGCTGGATGTCCACTGGACAGCGCCATATTGGACTGGTCCCAGTATGCACTCTCTCCTTTCCAGTCACTAGCTTCAGCAAATTATGTGGACCAGATCAGGGGGCTAAAGCTCTGCTTGGAGAGTGGAACTACTCCATTCCCTGCATGCTAGGACACCTGCAATCTTTTACCTGTCCAATATAGGGTTGTGGTTAGGACAATGGACTCATGACTAGCAGTACCTAAGTTCAAATCCCCTCCAGGCTAGGTGTGGTGACCATTTTAACCCCATTGGTTGCAAAAGCTTGCACCAAAAGTTTTGGCAAAACGTTTTTGTAAAACATTTTATGAACCTTTGCAAAGATTTGGGTATAGTCTTTTGGTAACCACTTTTGGTAACCATCTATGTTACACTAAAAGCCACACCAAGGACCGAACCCGGAACCCTTAGATTGGGAGTTCCAGGCTCTCCTGGTTGAGCTATGGAGGCTGCTGGTAGATCAAGGTACAATAGGTGAACATAAACTTTGTTATTGATTATCCTCATTAATGATCAATGGTATTAGGGACCTTTAGCAACCACGTAAAAGCTCATTAGACGTATCCTATGTCTTCAGCACTGCTACGTCTGTGTTTAATGAGCTTTTACGTGGGTTGCTAAAGGTCCCTATTAAATGCAGATGTAGCAGTGCTGAAAGGATAGGATACGCCTGTGTTTAATGAGCTACGTCGGGTTTGCTAAAGGTCCCTAAATAATGGTGCACTGTGATAGGGACCTTGAACAACAAATGGGGTCGAACCCAGGCTAACAGTCTAGAGTAGACCATTCACAAATAAATCTTGTTTATTTTGGGTCTGCCCCTGATCTGTTAGGGAACATGCCTTTGAGTTAATTACCTTGGGTTCGACCCCATTGGTTGTTCAAAGTCCCTATTACAGTGTAGGCCTACCATTAGGGACATTTAGCAACCATGTAAAAGCTCATTTAACGCAGACGTAGCAGTGCTGAAAGCATAGGATACGTCTGGGTTAAATAAGCTATGTCGGGTTTGCTAAAGGTCCCAATTATTTAGCATTGATCATTAATGCGGATAATCAATAACAAAGTTTACCTATTGTACCTAGACCTACCAGCAGCCTCTATAGCTCAACCAGGAGAGCCTGGAACTCCCAATCTAAGGGTCCAGGGTTCAGTCCTTGGTGTGGCTTTTAGTGTAACATAGATGGTTACCAAAAGTGGTTACCAAAAGACTATACCCAAACCTTTTGCAAAGGTTCATAAAACGTTTTACAAAAACGTTTTGCCAAAACTTTTGGTGCAAGCTTTTGCAACCAATGGGGTTAAAATGGTCTCCACACCTAGCCTGGAGGGGATTTGAACTTAGGTACTGCTAGTCATGAGTCCATTGTCCTAACCACAACCCTATATTGGACAGATAATCAAAGGTGTGTCCAGGTACAACCAATGCATAATACACATGTAAAGGCCTAGTGTAATATCATTGCTCCACTCTCCCCCTGATGTTTGGCCCCCCCTGAGACCCACACTGCTAGTTCTAAGTGTCCCCAATTGTGGCAGCACTGGTATCCCGCTAGTGAGGAATACGACAACACACGTGGGGCATGGTGAGCCTAGGGCCGGTTTCAGAGACAGGGATCCCTCACCCATACCCAATTGTGTGTGGCGGTCAACTCCGGTCAACCATGGTCAACTCCGGTCAACCATGCTATTAGTGGTTTGCCGAGAGTTAATAGAAAATGTCTTGCCATGAAAGGATGTCATTGGCATCCAATTTATAGTTGTCGATATGTCACTGTATTGCAATATAATATTTAAACTATCAAGTACACCTGAAACACTTGTTTATTGGCTTAATAAGCTGAGAAAATAACAGAAACAAATGTTATTGGTAGCTGAACACCTGAACTGAGAATGTTCATATAATAATCATCGACATGAAACACGAAACTCCTAGTCTTAAATACTGTGAGGTAGGAATCTGACCTAAGGCCGTTCAAAGGATAAGCGTCCCAACTGTGACCTCAACTGTTAGACTTAGAACACTATGTCTATTAACCCTCCGCCCTTCCTTACTGAACATAGTGGAGGATTCCCTTTCTGAGGGAACACTGGATGCAAGCACATTTAGATACTTATTTTATTATGATACAAGTGCATACCTTTTTTTGCACTGGCAAAAAAAAGCTTCTCATGAGAAAAATATTGACATTTATTATATTGACTTATCAAAATTGTCAATATGATATATTGAAATATTGACGTAGCAATTATATCAATATAGCGAATGTCAATGACATCCCTACCATCAATGAGTATTTGTTAGAATGCGTAAAGGAATGCATTGTAAATGAGAGTGATCAAACAGATCTGGAAGTGATTGTTACCCTGGGACAAGGTACCAGTTAGTGTACAGGGGCGGACCCAGGAATTTGAAAAAAAGGGGAGGGGGGGGGGGGGGTTCACCAAACACCGAAGTACCAAAAAGTGACGCTCTGGATCCGCCCCTGGTGTGTCTTATCAGTGATGATATAAACGCGAAATTTTAAATGGCGGACCCACTGGCCTTGACCTTACAGCCCTAAACACATTAGAGATAATGTTGTACTTCTTGCTGCGTGTCTGATTGAGAGTCTAACTCACTCAGATTTTACCTGAGTTTCATACACCTGGTGTTAATGCTCTGTTAGTAACAGGACCCATTATCGGTGTGTAGTGTAAATACTCAGGTAGAAACGTCTATACCTGGGACTCGGTCTGTAACAATGACAGAGGTTCAATTACCACATTGGTCTGATGCTGTGTGTATTGACTTATGGCCACTTTGATGTCAAACTAAAAGTTAGGGAGTTAGGGATAAAAACTGACTTGTGGGGGAGTTTTACAAAAGGCATGTATTGTACCACCAGGTATGGGATCTATTATAACTAAGGATGAGACATGGGACATGCCATGTCACCTGTATAATGCTATAGTCACAGTCAAAGAAGTTGTCACATTACCCGCTTTTATGTTCAATGGCACCATAGAGCAGAACATACCTCTAAGTCTGCGAGTACTAACCTTTCATGTGTATCTGATGTATAGGCTTTTTGAACATCTGTAATCAAAACCCACGTCATATTATGGCATTCCCGAAAATGAAAGATGAGACACACCCTCTGTGAAGTAAAGCACGGGATAAATATGAATATATAAAGGGGGAGTGTAGGGTGCAATGGCCTGTCCATGATAGGAAATGAAAACTACATTGACACCACCCCCCTCCGTAATAAAAATCTGACTCTTGAAAATCGGAGCCAAACATTTTAAAGTGGAATAATCACCAAGCGAATACCACTCACAATTCTAGTACTGTTCTAGTCTACTATGTGGTTAAGTGCGAGTGGTGAGAATGCCCCTTTAAGTATTATGATGTCACAGTCTAAAATAACTTTGAGATATTTGGTCCACCACCAACGAGCATATTGTAACGGCCTTATATGTGTTGTTGGTTGCAGGTTACCACGTGAGTAAGGTGCCTGAGGACCTGGATGTTATCGTGGTGGGTAGCGGCATGGGCGGGCTCACCGCCGCCAACCTGCTCTCACGGGTCGGCAAGAAGGTGCTCGTCCTAGAGCAGCATGACCAGGCCGGCGGCTGCTGTCACACCTTCATCGACAAGGGCTTCGAGTTTGACGTCGGTAAGTTTTGCTGATTTTCTCCTGATACACTATATAATGACACACTGAATAAAAGATCAAATTGAACTCTACTCTCCTGGTTAAACACTAAAACACTACAAGAAGCTGAAAAGTTGAGACATACTTAGATGACACATTGATATGATATTGAAAAAAGATTTACAGTCGTGTCATTTACCCTTCATTCCCGGACTTTCATCATTATCATCACTGGGATATCACATTGTATAAAACATGAGCTACAAACATGTTAACTGTACATACACCTTCCTATGAATGGGGATTTATAAACCAAGATCTCTATATGGCGTTGCAAATAAACAATTAAAGTCTCAGGAGACAAAAAACGTTATACAACATTTTATAACGTTATACAACGTTTCTCTAAGGCTCCTTACTATGGCATAACGTTATATGAAGTTTGAAAACGTTATTTTGACGTAAAATACCGTTTTTTCTGTGAACTGGGGTAGGGAACCACCAGTGTTATGCAATGCCACCATCCCACTGCCACTCACTCACTGATCAACAAATACACATACTGGAACTGGGAAAGTTATTTCGGCGCTAAAATATATATTATTAACCAGAGAGCAAGAGGCACTATTGCCATGTTACCAACAGCCATGGCATGTGGGCCCATTGTACTCGGGATGCCATGTATGTATGTATAACCACATTGCTGTAATGTATACAGTTAGATGAACATTCTAACTATTTTAGAAGGTTTGATGTTTTATTGCCATGTCAGACATGTCATATTTTTTGGCACAGCCTATGAATAGCGTTGTGTGCCTGTCTCCACCTTTTTATGGTGAGGGGCTTAAAACGTACCAACCATGTCATATTTAAGTTTCAGTGTTGGGACTTTCAACAGAGGTCAAAGTCTGTAACTTTGAACTTTAACATAAATTCATCTGTATTAGGCATCTTATGTGATAATCACCACATGACAATGATATGGGGTACCATGCCAGGTACCATGATAGATGATATGAGCATAATCGGGGTCCTGACCACATAGAGAGAGCCAGTGTAAAGATCAAATATGTCCATTTAAACCACAGTGGAAGGCTGAGACAAAGGATTCGCACCTTGGTTATATTGCATACCGTGGTTTAAAACAGATAGACAATGGTTATGAAAGGGTATTAGGATTAACCACAGCTTGCTGGTAGGGCGACTTGGGCTTCGCCCTCGTCTGGCCCCCACCAGCAAGCTGTGGTTAATTCTACATACCCTTTCATAACCATAGTCTATCTATTAGTTAGCTGAGGTTGTGGTGAGGACAGGTGGGTGGGTGGTGACCCCATAACTGAAGGACCTTACATGTCGGGCAGTGAGGGGACTGGGCGTGCTGCGTAGATAGGGTGACACAGACAATAGCAGTAATCAGGGATCACCCGGTGCCGTACCATGACGTGTACCTTCCTGATCTATACGCCACTCTTTGACCTGTGTCCTTAGTATGCACTACAAGGTATGATGACACCTGTTTAATGGGGTCTGTGTATTAGAGAGCTAGGGGAGGGTGCAAGGGGGCCATGAGAGGACAGGGAGAGGCGGGTTTAGAGAGCTGGGAGAGGGTGCAAGGGGGCCATGAGAGGACAGGGAGAGGCGGGTTTAGAGAGCTGGGAGAGGGTGCAAGGGGGCCATGAGAGGACCGGGAGAGGCGGGTTTAGAGAGCTGGGAGAGGGTGCAAGGGGGCCATGAGAGGACAGGGAGAGGCGGGTTTAGAGAGCTGGGAGAGGGTGCAAGGGGGCCATGAGAGGACCGGGAGAGGCGGGTTTAGAGAGCTGGGAGAGGGTGCAAGGGGGCCATGAGAGGACCGGGAGAGGCGGGTTTAGAGAGCTGGGAGAGGGTGCAAGGGGGCCATGAGAGGACCGGGAGAGGCGGGTTTAGAGAGCTGGGAGAGGGTGCAAGGGGGCCATGAGAGGACAGGGAGAGGCGGGTTTAGAGAGCTGGGAGAGGGTGCAAGGGGGCCATGAGAGGACAGGGAGAGGCGGGTTTAGAGAGCTGGGAGAGGGTGCAAGGGGGCCATGAGAGGACAGGGAGAGGCGGGTTTAGAGAGCTGGGAGAGGGTGCAAGGGGGCCATGAGAGGACAGGGAGAGGCGGGTTTAGAGAGCTGGGAGAGGGTGCAAGGGGGCCATGAGAGGACAGGGAGAGGCGGGTTTAGAGAGCTGGGAGAGGGTGCAAGGGGGCCATGAGAGGACAGGGAGAGGCGGGTTTAGAGAGCTTGAAGAGGGTGCAAGGGGAGAGGCAGGTTGCAAGCAAGGGGACCGTGAGGGGATAGGGAGAGGCACGTTTAGAGTTTTGGAAGAATGCTGGGGACCATGAGGGGACAGGGAGAGGCAAGTTTAGCGAACTGGGAGAGGGTGCAACGGCATGGGAACTATGAGAAGACAGGGAGAGGCAGGTTTCAAGCTGTGGTGGGGGGGGGGGGGGGGGTTATATCAATAATTTCATGTGATTGATATAGAGATCCACTATTACCTATCTAAGGGCTATGGTGGTACCACAATATGGCAAAGGCTCGTGAAGAAACGTAAAGTGAACCTCCGTCTATTTATTGATTCCATGTGAGTTCTACCTTCATACTGTTGCATTGCATCCATTACAACAGATTTAAGACAACAGTGAATTTATGTTAAAGTTGGTTAATTGTATGCCATATTGAGTTAGTCGCCACTTGGTAATGTTAAACTGCATGATTATATATGGCCCTACATGGGTACTGGAGCAGCACCGTTTTGTGCCTCCCATCCCTGTGTATGACATGATTACTGGAGGGTACTTCAGATACCACGTGTACATACAGTGGGACCTATCTGTGATGTATTTACACTCGGGTCACACACTATAGTCTACATGTATGCATATAGTATACTGTATATTATTGCAATAGGGGACTATTAAAGGGAGACAGCTAGATGTGTATGACCGGGAAATGGTTTTCATTACCCTAACCATATACACGTAGGCATATTACTCCCAAGTATGGTATTGTTTTATCCTCAACCCTTACATATGATAAAGATGTTGAATGTATATTAACTGTTTGATATTGATAGTGTGATATTGCCCCTTTTAATGCCACATTAACCCCTTAAGAGCTGCATACTGTCTTAATGCAGTATGGCGTATTGTCGATGTGTCGTCATGATTGGCGAGTACCAGGAATTAGCCAGTGCTGCATTCATGCATCATGTCAACTATACAGGATTAAACGGGCATTCTCACCACTCGCACTTACCACATAGTAGGCTAGAACAGTACTAGAATTGTGAGTGGGATACGCTCGGGGATTATGCCACTTTAATACACTCCTGAAAGGTCGGCAAGATGCATAAATGCAGCAGTTGTGAGTCTATTCATGTTTCATGATGACAAAGGGCATATCACATTAAAACAGTATATGGCCCATAGGTAGTTGATCATACTTCAGAAGCAGACCCTTACAGCTGGTTTCTCTCAGAGCACCATTTAACCTAAAGAAATTCAATTGGTGTACACAGTGAATAATATGGTGCACCCTCTGACGTGACGGCCTCTACCTGTCTGCCCCTGAATATAGTCTCCACAGAGATACCAATGTTCTGTAATAGGGCTATTACCTTTTATATATTTTTTTATAACTTGGTAATAATAGCAATAGTTGCGGTAGTATAGTAATAGTTGGGGTAATTGTACAGTGGTGACCCTTTTGCTTAAATATTTAGCAAAAGAATACCAACGAAACAACCCACACGAATTCTAACTGTGATGCAAATCATACATTTCTCTAAATTATCCACAGATACTCATTCAATACTATTGATTTTGAAAATAAATCTCATGAATCAAAAATCATGCCTGATGAGACTCTTAGCTTGAAACTGTCAGGTATGACCGGCGAGCCCGGCGAGCCCGGCGCTGCGGGCGCCCGCGTGTTCAAGCCGACGGCGGGAGACGCTACTCCCGCCGCCGGCACACGCAGGCGCGCGCCGGCCCGCATAGGCGGCGCTCCAGTCGGCACTCCCGCCGCCGCCAGGCGACGCTCATCCCGCACATTGTTTCCCACAGACCAGCATAAGGGTCACCCCTTTGATGTACACTAACAGGGGTAGACAAACTATGGAGGGGTATTGTGTGACTGTCTCTCTGACTGTTACAACCCTCCAACCACTGTCAACTGACACTAACACTCAAGATGCCATGCTGGTGGCCTGGCCCCCTTAAATAGGGTCAGGTCCCAGCACTGGGCATCTCCATCCTCACTCTACACTTGGACACCACAGAGCAAGGACCTCTCCACTGACTGAGAACAAGGCTATAGGCTATGCCCTACTAGGCCCAACTATCAGACATGGTGTAGGACCCCCTTGGCTCTAGTCCAGTACTAACCTCAGGGTTATTAGGTATATTTACCAAGACCTATATTATTGTGTGGATAGGTGTAACTGAGTGGAACCTACTTGTACTTACTGTACTGTTGCTGTCAACTTGTAATAAATACCAACTATACTACAAGACCTCAAGACTTAGTCAACTTACCTCATATCATATTAAAGGGATCTCCCAACTAAGGGGATTCCTTGTATGACAAAGTGGTGGAGAAGTCCTAACAAGATCCCACAAGCTGGCAGCACAGACTACCAAGACTCACCTCCGCAGCAAAGGACCAGCTACCCCTGGATCTCTACCCAGCAGGAGGAGGAGACCCAGCTCCAAGGAGTCATCCAGGAGCTCCACTCCAACACCCTCAGCTTCACCACACCACACCACTCAAGAGAGTGACTTCCAAGGCAAGCTTCACCTGGACACCCTAGCTGCCCTGGACAGTATCCAGGACACACAGAGTGACTTGTTCTCAAACGGTCAGCATACCCCAGGATCAGGTATGAGTGACGATGAGACAGTACCCCCAGGCCAGGCAGCCAAAGAGGAGGCTGAGGCACTTCTACTCATAGCCCAGAATGTAGAAACTCATGTGGATAAGACACTTAGGCCTGAACTAACAGCCCTACACACCACACATGAGGAAAGCACCAGCCGAGCCTTAAGGAAGGCCAAAGAGGAACAAGAGAAGGAATTAATATTACTCAGACAAGCCAACCAGGCACTGAAGAACTCTATGGAGACCCAAAAAGCTGAAGCCGCTCAAGCACTACTTGATATGCAAGCTCATCTACAAGTGACAATGAAAAACCAGCTAGCTGAGGCCCTAGCCTCACTCAAGTCAGGTGCACCCAATACCCAAGGAGTGAACCTGACTAACACTGACACCTCCTCAGCACTCCTAGATGCCTTGAAAGAGGAAAGAGTTGCAAGGGAGGCATCTTTCAGTGGGTTAAGGGACCAGCTAAAACGGGACAAAGAGGAAAAATACTGTGATATTCTACAGCCAGAAAAGTTTTCACAGTCCTCTCTCACACAATCCGCCAGGAGGCACTGCACAGACTATGAACAATACTTTGATTCCAGATATGGGTACCATCCCAGTAACAGAATCAAGTATTTCTCAAACTACCTAGATGGTAAGGCAAAAATTTGGTACAAAGCCTATAGGACAGCCCATCCAACAGCAGACTATGAAGAAATGAAGGCAGCTTTCCTGAAATACTTCAAGAAGGAGGACGACAGATTTGATGCTAAGGCATTGAGGAAGCAAAATCCAAAAGAATCTGTATCAGACTATGCCATGGCCTTACAAAAGATGGCCACAGCTCACAACAAGTCTGAGGAGAGAACAAGGGAAGCCCTGCTACATGGTCTAAGGGACGACATCAGTGCAGTAGTCATCCACAGGGAAGCAACTACATGGGATAAAATACTTGAAGTTGCAGAGGAGTATGAGAACCAACAAACAGTCTCCACTGGTAACATTAAAGACGAGATAAAAGCAGAATTAGGCTCAGAGCTACAGGAAACAATAGAATCCATGCAGGCACAACTGAAGTCTGTGACACATGTAAACTCTATGATTGTGAAGCAAACAAAGTCACAGAAAAATGGAAACCCCTCAAAGAAAGCCAAATCAGACCCAAAGACAGTTCAAATGGATCACTCATCAGAGGATGAAGACCAAAGCCTAAACCTCATGTCAAATGAACATGTGAGGAGGCAAGAACAAAGGGCACTGAAGGATCAAGGTAAACCCAACAACAGCCAACAAAGGAACTCTGGAAATAACAGAGGAGGCTACCGAGGCAAAAACTTTGACCCAAACTTCAGAAATAGCAACAGAGGAGGACAACGAGGCAGAGGTGGATACAGCCAAAATAACAGCCGAGATCACCAAAGCAACAGTCAGGACACCAGCCGTAGAGATAACAGCAGAAGTCGTGACAACAGCAGACACCGTGATAGTAGCAGAAATCGCGACTACAATCGCCGTGATAACAGCAGAGACCGTGATTACCACCGTCGTGACCAGAGCAGAGATCGTGACTACAACAGAGGTCGGGATCAAAACCGTCGTGACTACAGCAATAGTCGTGACAGACAGCATGACTACAACCGCAGTCGTGACAACAGCAGAGGTCGAGACAGCTACAATGGCTACAGATCCAACACACAAGGCTACAACCCCCAACAGCAGCCCCAACAGCCACCTCAAGCTATCCAGCCTGACGTGCTTCAACAGATCAAGCAGCTACTAGGATCTTCAAACTCGGGAAACTAGAGACCCACAGCGCCGCTGGGCCAGTGCGTTGTGAGCCTCTCCAACCCCCCATCAAGATCCAAGATCAACAATCCCTAGGACAACCAAAGACAATTGCTAGTATAGCAGAGACAATCCCCCAGATGCACACTGGGAAATCAAGCCGACCATCAGTGATTCACATCACACCTCAACAAGATGCATCGCAAAAGGAAATGGGTGAGAGTACCAAAATTTCTGTTGAACTTCTTAAAAATGGCTGTTTAAATGCAAGATTCTATGAACACACTGAAATACCTTGTTTAGTTGACACCGGTGCCACTATCACCTGTGTCAGGGATACTTTTCTTAGGGAAATTCAGAAATCTCGAGATGTCGAAATCAAAAAGAGAAAGTTCAATGTACACTTAGCAGACGGATCCATATGCCATGTAAGACAAGCAGCAGTATTGAAATTCAAAATTCATGGTACCAGATTCGAATTCCCATTCTCAATTATTCCAAATCTCACAAAGCCAGTTGTCCTAGGCACAGATTTCTTAAAAGCAACACGATCACAGATCGAATTCAATGTAGACCCAGAGCTACAAGTCAAGCCAGTCCGAGCTGTTAGGGAGGCTACAATCCTTCCTTTCACAGAACTAGCAGTTCTAGGACAAGTCACATCCCTCAAATGTTTAGAAGGATGTGTAGGCACATTAGACAATTTGCAGAGGAACAACAGAGTTCCATACCTAGTTCAAAAGGGAGTAGTAACACCCTCAGAAATGAACAGGCACCCAATCATACTGCTCAATACAAGCCACCGACCATACAAGGTGAGGAAGGGTGATATAATAGCCCTATTCACAGAGGTAGATCCCTCTGAGTTACATCAACCAGATACTGACATCCCTACTGAGGAACCCACACTACAAGTGCTAGACACTGAAGAAAATTGTAGTGACACAGAGTCAGACTGTGCCTCAGTATATGCAGATCCAGATACAAACCGTGGAGATGACACTGATGATGAATTGGCCACAATTCACAGTGAGGCTCATGACATTATGCCAGACATAATGGAAAATGTGCCACCCAAATGTGTACTAACAGATATTGGACAAGAGAGACTCCAAAAGTTACTCCACAAGTATCAAGATGTATTTGTAGGAAAAGACAATGACATAGGTACAACCCACCTATATACACATTCAATTCACATCAAACCAGATGCAGTACCATGTCACTACCTACCATACAGGCAGACGCCTGAGAAGCAAGCTAAGATGGGAGAAGTCTGTGAAGACCTAGTCAGACAGGGCATCCTCAGAGAATGTGCAGAGGGACCCTGGGCATCCAGATCATTTTTAGTACAGAAAGCATCTGGAGGCCAACGTCTAGTCACAGACCTACGCCACGTCAATGCTAATATGATAAACCAAGCTTTATCAACGCCACGTGCAGACGACACACTAGACATGATAGGGTCACTCAAACCTACTGTTTTCAGTAAACTAGATGCGCAACAAGGGTTTTTCCAAATTCCCATAAGAAGGGAGGATCAACACAAAACTGCTTTCATAGCAAATGACAAAAAGTATGTCTATCAAAAGATGCCGATGGGTTTGGCTACCGCGCCGGCAGGATTTTGCCATCTAGTAACTCTAATTCTCAACAAACTGAAATACAAATGTGCCCTACCATACCTAGACGACATTCTAGTCCTATCACCAGATGTAGAACGACATTTTTCAGACCTTGAAGATGTCTTCAAAAGCCTGAGAATTGGGAAACTCAAGCTAAAGAAATCAAAATGTGAATACTTCACAGATAGGATAGATTTTCTAGGAATGCGTGTCACACCAGATGGTTTACAACCATCCCCAGAAAAGGTGGAAAGTGTCAAAACTTTTCCCACCCCAAAATCCGTGAAACAAGTCAGATCATTCACAGGACTATGCCAATACTTCAAAAAGTTCATCAAAGACTATGCCAATATTGCTAGGCCACTGTACGACCTACAAACAAACCTAAAGGTTTTCAAATGGAACGAGGATGCAGACAATGCTTTCAAAACATTGAAACATGCACTCTGTACCCATGCACTATTGAGATACCCAGACTATGACAAAGAATTCAGTCTAGCAACAGATGCTTCAAATGTGAGCCTAGGAGCTGTTCTATCACAACGCAGTAGTGAAGGAGTACTGAGACCAGTAGCCTTCGCAGGTAGAACACTATCAAAGCATGAAAGAAACTACAACACAACAGAAAGAGAGCTACTAGGTGTAGTATATGGGATACTACATTTTAGGCACTACTTAGAAAGTAGACACTTTCAGCTGTACACAGATCATGCAGCTCTAATACCACTGCTCACAAACACAGGTTTGACCCACAGGTGGGCCAGATGGGCACTGGATATCCAACAATTTGCATTCACAATACAACACGTAAAAGGAGATGACAACATTCCTCCAGATGTGATGTCAAGAAGAGAATATCCAGATGCACCACCAATGACCAACCCCCCACCACCTCCAAGAAGGAAAAGGGCAGCCACCAGAACCAAATTCTCTAAAATCCAAACCAAGATACCATTCAACAGAGATGACCCACCAAAAGCAATTGACAGACCAAAACCAGTGATCAGAGGTATCTTAAAAGAGACCACCCATTATGTGTTCTGTCATTGTGAAAGGGAATACTGCGAAGAGTATCCAGAAAACTGTTTTACCCCGGTTGAGACCAACAGGATTGCACAGATGGTGAAAACCACACCTCGTGAACCACCACACAGTGCATCAGAAAATCAGTTGGAAGAAAAACTGCATAAAATTGCTTCAATCACCAAGGTAGTCAGATTTGCAAAAGAACAGCTGGATATGGAGGAAGAACAGGACAGAGACATTTGTGTTGTCACCACACGTTCAAAAGCAAAACGGTCGGTTGCAGAGGATACAAGGTCTAATGACCACCCTCAGCAATTAGGCCTAAAAGCCAAAAAGAACAAAATGTCAACCAAATCCTCTTTCCCTACTAAATCCCCCATTTCAACACCCAGCACACCCACAGCCAATTTGCAGAAGCACTCAGACAGAGCAGGTACTGCACAGAAGGCTCACAAAAGCAAATCTGACCCCCATCCCAAAAGAACAAAGGCCGCCTCCACCAGCACAAACAGAGGAGCAGCCAGTTCAAAGGAGCAGACAGTCAACACAGACATAGCAGTTGAACAACCAAAGAAACAGACAAAGACCAGACCTGCACCAAAATCTCCTGAAACAATCCAGGCAGAGAAAGACAAAGAAAGGCTGGCACAGCATATAATGGAATTAGACCAGATGTTAGACCAAATCCCAGACAGTTCAATCAACTCCACACTGTTGAAAGAAGAACAAAGGAAGGACACTGGACTAATACCCATTATAGACTACCTAGAGAAAGGTGACCTACCTGTAAAAAGCACTGAAGCAACAAGGATTAGGAATAATGCTCAGCATTACCTACTCCTAGACAACATTCTAGTACACATATCCCCTACATCATGGAGAAAAACAGACACAGTACCACTACAAGTTGTAGTCCCAAAAACTTGGGTTGAAAACATACTGCAACACTTCCATGACTCACCAATGGCAGGTCATGTAGGTACTTCAAAAATGATGTCTTCTCTCATACCTAGGGTATATTGGAAATCTATGATGGCTGATGCCAATCAGTATGTGTCAACATGTGACACTTGCCTAAAAGCAAAAAGGGCAGTGCACACCCACAAAACACCAATGACTGTAAGGGACTATATGCCAACCCCCATGAAGCACCTGAACTTAGATGCTGTGGGACCACTCCCAGAAACAGCCAGGAAAAACAAACACATACAAGTTTGCATAGATTATTCAACTAGATATGTCATAGCATATGCCACAAAGGATCTCACAGCAGAAACCACACAACATGAGTTCTACAAGAACGTCATATGTCAGCAAGGTGTACCAACTTCAGTTCAAACTGACAATGGCACCTGCTACACAGGCAGCAATTTTAAGAAACTGATGAACACCCAGAAGATAAGACACGACCTGTCAAGTCCATATAGACCACAATCAAATGGATTAGTGGAAAGATTCAATGCCAGTATAGGAACAGCATTAAGGACTTTCTGTTCTCAGAATCAGAAAACATGGGACCTGTATATAGAATCAATTACATTTGCATTGAACAACACAGAGTCCCAGACAACAGGTTACACACCATTCTTCCTACTTCATGGCAGAAACCCTCAAACCATTGTAGAAACTGCCCTAAACATAGAGGAAGAAATCAAAACAGTAGCAGAGCATGTATCTGGAATGATACTGTCTCAAGATGAGTCTAGAAGAAAGGCAATAGACAGAGTCAAAAAGCTACAACAAGGAAGGAAGTCAAGATATGACAAAAAGCTTACACCACAAGCTATACTTCCACTAGATATTGTATATATCAACATTCCCAGAATTCTGTTGACCACAGATTCAAAGAAGCTTCAACCCCTATTCATGGGTCCATATGTTGTTGCAGAAAGACCAACCCCAACCAGCGCAAGGTTGAAGAACCTATCAAATAACCTACTAGTCCCCAGACCAGTACATACTGATAGGCTCAAAAAGGTCACAACACTGAGGAAAAATGAGTTTGCACACAGACTCATTCCCCACACCTCAAAGTTTATCCACAGGATAACAAGGGATAAATCCCAAATCACACTCACCAAAGAGTCAGTTGGTCTAAACCAAATAGTACCCAGACCAGCCCACCACAAGGTGAAAAGAAACTCCAGGCAAGGGAGAATATCTAAGTAAATTACTTTTATATATTGACATGATCATATGGAATATCTATACCCACAGACTATGAATAATAGTCAAATAAGTATATACACTCTATATGAAGGAAATTAAATTTCCAACAACTGTCCAAATCAAGAATGATAAGTAGGAAATTTCATATCAGCATAGGATATGAACCCACACAAAGGACAGAAAAGACAATATACACTATATAGGTTACAAAACAATGTGCACACAAAGTAGAATCAAAGGACAGATTACTACAGGGTTGAAGTCTGAAACCCAAAAGGCTACACACAAAAAGCCAAAAGAGACTACCTAAAGGGATTAGCAACCCAAGCTTGAAGAAACCACAATTATCATACTTTTGCATCAAAGGCTAGCATCCTTGAAAGAATGCAACAATGGAAATGTTTGAACCTAAATCCTGTAAAGTACATGAAACAGAGCGTGCTATGCCAAGAGACTACTGTCTAGACACACCCTTACCCTTCAAAGGACCCACACACCTGCCAGGGCATTCAAACCCCCACAGATGCAGGTAGTCCACACTAATTACCCCAGACATAATTACCCCAGTCAGACAAGCTAACACTGATGGCAGTTAACAGCCACCAGGGAAACAAAGCCAGGCCCTCAATGGATGAGGGTAGGGTGGGCTACATAAGAGGCCCTGACTCCATAGCCAACTCACCAGTTCTACTCCTGCAGCAGTCAGGTACACACCAGCTGGTCCTAGCCATACCAGTTCTCCTATAGCAGGAGGGACTCTGTCAGAAAGCAGACCACACCCACTCTACAATATCATACCCAGTTACTACAATCTTGGGAAAGGACTCTAGCACAGATTGGACATTAAGCCAACACTAGCTTGATCATGGAAAAAGGTACAGTTCAAACACTACATTGATTATTATATTACTATTGGGACCAACCAGGATTTCTGCTCTCAAAACTATGTACACAGAGGCAGCGCCAAGTGGATACTTCACATAAGCAAAAAGGATAGCTCACAAAATCAGCAAACCAATTTAAACCTAAGTATATTGCAAAAAAACACTAGTAGAAGTCTTACTAAGACATAGAATATATTTTATATTTCAGGCATGCTAAAGCCAATCCTACTACTAGTGATGATGGCCACTTCTCAAGCCATCACATATGTGCCCACCGTTAGACAGAACGTTGGAGCCATATATGAGCCATTACCTGAACCATTGGTCAATGGGCACGATACCACAACCATGATATTGGCAATACCATACCATTACCTGCTCCACCAGAGACCGAAACCAAAATACTGGACCAGGTTATGGCACTAACATTTCCTACCTTGCATGACGACAGTTCTACCAGTCAGATATTACAGCAGGCAAGGGAACTAGATCTGTTAATAGACATAACAGACAAGGAAATTAACTCTACCTTAGCATCCATCCATTTGTTCCTATCAAATCCAATTAACAGTCAAGGAAGGTACAGAAGAGCACCACTTGGGTTCCTAGCCCCACTCTTCAGAGGAGCAATAGGTCTTGCCACACTAGATGACGTCAAAGAGGTCATGGACCAGATAAAGAACATAGACGGCATTCTAGAAGCTTTTTCCAAGCAAGACAAAGAAGCAGCTATATTAATTGATAAGGTCACCCAACGCCAAGACAAATTTGTCAAGGCATATGTTAAGGATAAAAGTATGCTAGACCAAACCATGAACACTCTAGGCCAAAATATGAATTTATGGGCTCAAAATATGACCACATCTCTGAACACTTATGCAAATCACGAGCACACACAAAGAAGGAAGATCCAAATTTTAACTGATGCACTCACCATTATTGTAGCAAGAATGAACTATCTGCAAGCATTGCAGCGCACCACATCAGCACTCAGGATGCTATCAGCAGGCATTATGACTGCTGACATAGTACCACCAGCTGAACTAACGGAGCATCTGAATGATCTGGACATGACACTCAGAATACACTCACCAGGATCAAAGGTCGCCATAACTGACCTTGACTACTATTATTCCCAAAGAATGATATCCTACACCTATTCGGAACGGCACATATACATCCACCTGGATATCATTGTAGCATCCACTGTCTCCACCTTCAGAGTATTTCAACTGGTAACTACACCAGTACCAATCAACACCAAGGAGACACCTACAAAGGGAGTAACCCAATTAATTACTGATGTCAAATTTTTGGCTATCTCTGAAGATGGTTCACTATTTATTGAACTAACAAATGCAGATATGCTAACCTGTCCAGGAACTAAGATCAAAATTTGTACCAAAACTAGCCCGAGAATCCATAGACATGTACCTACATGCACAGTAGCAATTTATTTGAACCAAGCTCAGCAAGTCAAGGAAATGTGCCAATTTACTATCTCACCCTTGAAGAGACCTATCTCACACGCTGTAGCCATTTCACAAGATGAATATCTAGTGACCACAAATTCTCCCACCTACACAGTTACGTGTCACGGGAAACCAGCTACTACTCACAAAGCACCATCACACTCAATCATAGGTGTACCATGCCTATGTACAGTGAATATAGATCACTATTCACTACCAAATTCTAGGTTGCCATGCAACACTACAATTTCATTTCACTATGCTTTGGAGACTATAAACCTACCTTTTCTCGCGGCTCTAAATGAAATCAAAGAAATTGGACCAGACTCCAAGGCAAATCTGCCACCTTTTCCAAAGGTCAACCTATCCAGGACACTGGATATGTTAAGAAAATCAAGTAATATTGATGAATCAACATTACTAGACCTAAACCCATTCGCAAAAACCCTGCTAGATGATGCCTCCAGCCTGGCTAAGCCACTGGAAAATAGACTAATAGAGTCCTATCTATACAAATTTGCACGGCATCCAGCAGCATCTATCATACCAATGATACTTTCGGTTATAGCTACAATTTTGGCCACCTACACCCTATTCAAAATGCACAGAGGATCCACACTACTAGCTTATATGCCAACTGCAAAAGCATATAGATTTGTCACAGAGAAGCCTATGGAGAAAGCCTTCGAAACCCTATACAAGAAGGACACCACCACGGCACAAATAGAACAGGGCCCCACCCCTATTCTAACTATCCATGAGACCCATACCCTTATCATAGCCATACTATTCACACTCACCATTTACTCAGCCTACAGGCTGACCAAATATCTAAAGAGTATGGCAACCAAGCACTGTGGAAAGGGAAAGGTCACAAAGAGGACAAATCCCACAGTAGTACTAAAAGTCTACAAAGGAGACACCAACTTCTCCTTCCCCTTGCGTCCAGTGCCACATGAGTTTGATACAATTATAAAAGCTTCAGCCCCAACATACAGAGATATGATTATCAAAATGTACCCTCTCCCAAGACTAGTATTTGAATGGAATGGACCAGTAGTAATTACTACAAAGAAAGGAGAGACCGCATATTTACTGCCAGAAACTATCAATCTACCATGGCGTGCCAGGTTCAGCATAATACCAGCGCTCAGGGAACCCAATCTAGATTTTGCCATGTTACTACAAAATGACATTTCACCCCAGCCCGTTACCATGGATACCCATGAGTCAAAGCTGGAAAACATCATAATTGACGACCAAAGAGAGAGCACCAATACATTCAAAAATGTACTCACCATACTCACCCAACCACCTACAGCTGTAACTAGTGAGAAAGTACATGGGGAAGAATAACACAATTATACAGGAGTGAGATTGACCAAAACTTTTGTGAAAAGTTGGTTGGCCCTGAAAAGGACCGTTTATATTGACATTTATAGATGCCACCCACTAGTTGTTATAGTCCCCCCATCCCAAGGCCTCCCAGGACTCGGCCAACTCGGCAGCGGCAGGAGATCCAATCCACGTATCTTCACTGAAGAGCCACTCGTTCTCCTCCCTCCACTGGACAAAACGTGCCTCCAAGGTAGACAAAGCATGCTCAGCGCTGTCTGCAGCATCACCTGTCACCGTGTAAGCACATAGGCCGACAGCCAATAGGAAGTCCCAGATGACCCCATCATTTCTGGTGAAGAGCAGTCGCGGGTCATATCCATCCAGATCACGTAGGGCCTGAGCCAACAGCTCCAGAGATGCCGCCCTGCGCATGGAAATCCCGCCAGCACCAAGGAAGTACCAGCCGTGATGACGGCACACCAAAACATCACCAAAACTGGCAATGTCGTGCCGGACTTTATGCAACCACCGCGTCCTTACTGAGTCATACCGACTCAAAATACTCCTAAAAGGAGTACCAGGAGTCAGCCCCTCCAAGGTGTTTTGATCACCTAACCACAGGTCTAAGGCCTGCATGTCACCCTGCAGCCAGGCCTCAGGGAGATATGCAAGTACCTCAGGTACAGCCTCCAACTCGTCCTCCAAAATTGCCATATGCGCCATACTGTGTTATCTCAAGGGTACTCAAGGAATAAGTGATCCTACTGTGGTCTACACAGCCTTTATAACCCCTCCCCACCCCCAAATGACACTGTTCACCCTCTGAAGTGATCCCCTCACTTCAGGTGACAACTCCATGAGAAGGCACATGATCTGCTCACCAAAAGGTGTCAACCACCGGTGTCACCGCGGCACACGACGCATCTTGCGTCGCATGACACAATAGCCTCAAGGTGCCACTCAAAAATCTGCTCAAGGTGCAAAATTTTCAAACTCTCACAATCCCAAGGTCAAAGCAAGGTCTCAGTGTGTGTCAGTAGTATCAGGAAATCAATTTTAAGGTATCCCAAAATGAAACAGCCAATTTTTGAAAAATTGAAGTTTTACAAAAACAATTGCGTACTCTTAACCATGTCAAACTTGCTCAAACATGCATTTATATGTATGAAATTGTATTATTACAATCTAAATTGCTAACCAAACATGTTTGTATATAACACTGTATTTGCACTGTATTTTACACTGTATACCTTTGTATTATGTAAGACTATTTACAGAAAAACATGAAGCAAAAAGGGAGATAGTCCGCTGACTAACCCTAGGATACTACACAAAAGACTTAAATCTCACAGCAGCGGCCCACTGCAAAGACATTTCTGATCAAAGTGTAGATCCACAAGTTGCAAATTGCCAACACCAAGAATCTTGTAAGATTCAACTATCATTGCAGAAACAAGATACCAAGTCATTTTTATGACATTATGAACACTTACCCTCCACCGGATAAGGACAAAATATCTGCATAAAAAGGACTGTATTTGTACATACAAACTTACAAACTTAAGTAATGCAAAATGTCAGATGACACAATTATGAACACTTATCCGCCACCGGACAAGCACATAACTATGCATAAAATGTACATTACTGATTGCTATATCACGCAAATCCAAAGATAAGCGCTATCTAGAAATAAGAAAACAAACTTCAAGCCGGTTGGCCTACTTTTATATAAAAGTGGCCTTGGTTTTTTTGGTATCAAACAAAAAAGTTTGTAAAAGATTATCATAAGATTTTGCATAATTTGCATTATACTCTGTATATTTGTATTCACATGTGAACATTGATATATCAAAATCCACTCAGTTCCACAAAGCACCTATTTCACCAAAGACAGCCTATTGCTTGATAACACATTTTTCATCATGTTTTAGAATTAAGACAAAGATGTACCATGCTGTGTATATAATTCAAACAATGATTTGAAAAGTGTCAGATAAAGACACAATGTATTACTACACTGTATAATATGTGATTAAGAAAGTACCAAATTGGTACAAAGAAGGTTTACATACCTTATAGTTAAGTTACACTGTATATAATGTAGATGACTAGCCAAGCACAAAACCAAAATTCTCCCCAGACCTTTGGTATTTACATACTCTCACATCATCTATATTACAAAAAAAAGTGTACTTCACTACAAAAAAAAAAAAAAAATCAAAAACAAAAGGTAAATTCTATTTGCCACCAAAAATTGTGGATAAAATTCCAAAATTCACCCCAAATTTTTAGATGGAATGACAACTGACGGAGAGTTGTCCTTTTTCCCGAGGGGGAGGCACCTGTCAGGTATGACCGGCGAGCCCGGCGAGCCCGGCGCTGCGGGCGCCCGCGTGTTCAAGCCGACGGCGGGAGACGCTACTCCCGCCGCCGGCACACGCAGGCGCGCGCCGGCCCGCATAGGCGGCGCTCCAGTCGGCACTCCCGCCGCCGCCAGGCGACGCTCATCCCGCACATTGTTTCCCACAGACCAGCATAAGGGTCACCCCTTTGATGTACACTAACAGGGGTAGACAAACTATGGAGGGGTATTGTGTGACTGTCTCTCTGACTGTTACAACCCTCCAACCACTGTCAACTGACACTAACACTCAAGATGCCATGCTGGTGGCCTGGCCCCCTTAAATAGGGTCAGGTCCCAGCACTGGGCATCTCCATCCTCACTCTACACTTGGACACCACAGAGCAAGGACCTCTCCACTGACTGAGAACAAGGCTATAGGCTATGCCCTACTAGGCCCAACTATCAGACATGGTGTAGGACCCCCTTGGCTCTAGTCCAGTACTAACCTCAGGGTTATTAGGTATATTTACCAAGACCTATATTATTGTGTGGATAGGTGTAACTGAGTGGAACCTACTTGTACTTACTGTACTGTTGCTGTCAACTTGTAATAAATACCAACTATACTACAAGACCTCAAGACTTAGTCAACTTACCTCATATCATATTAAAGGGATCTCCCAACTAAGGGGATTCCTTGTATGACAAAACCACGCATTTAGTTTCTGTAAACAGAAGCCCTGCTATGGTTTAGCTTGTGGATACATGTACATCAAGTCAAATCGGCTTACTTTATGGTAGTGCAGAACGAGAGCAGTACATGTACCGTTTTCTCTTCATTTTTTTTTTTTTTCATCTATGTAACCTCATAGCAGTTTATTTCCGTCTGTATGATACTTCCGTTACAAGATTCGCGACCGACCAACCATCATGTTGAGAAGGGGAGTGATTTAACAATTTAAATGTGAGGAGTAATAGTTCATTTGAAGGAATTAGAATTAGAACTTATCTAACAAGGGAAATTCATTGACAGTTTCATGGCATTTAGAATGTAGCACAGTCTATTTCGCTGCATGAGGCAGACTAGTAACAGTTTTTATGGTAATGTACAATGTGGATGAGGAAACAAAGAGAAAAAGAGGAGGAGGGAGGGAGTTGTGAATGGATTTTTCAGGTAGTACAGGGTAAACATTAGGCAACAACAATCACGAGATATAGGCACCTGAAAGTATTGCCTTTCTTCTCCCCTTGAGGTTTGTACCGAGCCACTTCTTTATACGGCTCTTAAAAACTGCTTTGTTCTCTGATTCCTGTATCTTCAGTGGGAGGGAATTCCAAAACATTTTACCAACATGTGGGGCGGATTTACTATAGGCAGCTGTAATGGGCCTTTTTATAGGGAAGTTTCTTTTATGGTCATTTCTAGTTCTAGGGTTGGTAACAACTTTTGGGGGGTCCTTAATAAATATATCAGAGATGAAAGCAGTTCCTTTCTTCTAACTTCCTGAGTGGGGACCTCACATAGACCATGAAGAGTATCGGTGTGTTCCTCCCACACTTGGACTTTTAAAATACAGCGTAAGATTCTATTTTGAACCCATTGACCCTAGTTGTAATATCCTCTTGAGCATAATATCAAACTTGCATTATATTTCCCTCAATGATCTGCAAAGAAAAGTTAAGGAGGTTTAGTAGGTTATGTAGTTATGGATGTTTCATACCTTGGCAATACATTTTATATATATAAGTAGCCACCAACATGTTATCCAAGCACTTGCGACTGGATCATGGCAGCAGATACAGGGGAGGGGTGGGGGGGGGGGGGTGTTCAGGTCAACCCTATGCCCCAGCCTGTTCCAGCCACTGAGTGTAGTACATGCAATTTGATAAAGCCTGATGAGATACCGCCCTACATTTAAACCCTCGTGGTTGTGCCTAAAAAACTAATTGAAGGCTTCATTAATATGATAATGAGTAAATAATGAGTATATAACTGTTACACATGTTATGTGCTCCACATAGTTACTTTATTCATGGGTCAACTCCTCTAAGTAGTGATACAAGATATGTGCTCGTCTTACTACACCATTTGGTCCTTTCTACCAATACATTGGTATAAATGTCTGTGCTATGTCTATCCTGCTATGCTAATATCGGGTGTGTTCTGCTTGTTTCAGGCATCCACTATGTGGGAGAGATGTACGAGGGTAACGAGAACTACTGTCTGCTGGACCACATGACCGACGGGCAGCTCGTGTGGGCCGACCTGGACGACGATCTGGACCTGGTCAGTTCTCTCTCATAGATATTCTGTGTATTTCAAACGTGTTTGTTGCAGCACCTAGCCAATCAGAAGATTCAAATATAGCAATGTGTGTGAATTTACCTTCAGCTGGTATAGGGATGACAACAGTATGGTAGTTGATTTATGACTGAGTTTGTTCAAAATTGTAAATCTGAGTTTCATTAAGATAAGGTTACAGGTAAACCATCAAATACCGTCCTCCCCTCAGGATAGATCCACGTTGGTGTCCTATATTAGTGTCATATTCCCGCTGACAAACTCCCAGGCCCAGGGCCACAGCAGATAAATCAATTATGGACACTTACCATGGTTACTGTGTAAGAATATGATATCCCTATATACTCACAGCCACTCACCCACTCACCATGGTTACAGTATAAGGGTATGATATTGTCAGGTATGACCGGCGAGCCCGGCGAGCCCGGCGCTGCGGGCGCCCGCGTGTTCAAGCCGACGGCGGGAGACGCTACTCCCGCCGCCGGCACACGCAGGCGCGCGCCGGCCCGCATAGGCGGCGCTCCAGTCGGCACTCCCGCCGCCGCCAGGCGACGCTCATCCCGCACATTGTTTCCCACAGACCAGCATAAGGGTCACCCCTTTGATGTACACTAACAGGGGTAGACAAACTATGGAGGGGTATTGTGTGACTGTCTCTCTGACTGTTACAACCCTCCAACCACTGTCAACTGACACTAACACTCAAGATGCCATGCTGGTGGCCTGGCCCCCTTAAATAGGGTCAGGTCCCAGCACTGGGCATCTCCATCCTCACTCTACACTTGGACACCACAGAGCAAGGACCTCTCCACTGACTGAGAACAAGGCTATAGGCTATGCCCTACTAGGCCCAACTATCAGACATGGTGTAGGACCCCCTTGGCTCTAGTCCAGTACTAACCTCAGGGTTATTAGGTATATTTACCAAGACCTATATTATTGTGTGGATAGGTGTAACTGAGTGGAACCTACTTGTACTTACTGTACTGTTGCTGTCAACTTGTAATAAATACCAACTATACTACAAGACCTCAAGACTTAGTCAACTTACCTCATATCATATTAAAGGGATCTCCCAACTAAGGGGATTCCTTGTATGACAAAGTGGTGGAGAAGTCCTAACAAGATCCCACAAGCTGGCAGCACAGACTACCAAGACTCACCTCCGCAGCAAAGGACCAGCTACCCCTGGATCTCTACCCAGCAGGAGGAGGAGACCCAGCTCCAAGGAGTCATCCAGGAGCTCCACTCCAACACCCTCAGCTTCACCACACCACACCACTCAAGAGAGTGACTTCCAAGGCAAGCTTCACCTGGACACCCTAGCTGCCCTGGACAGTATCCAGGACACACAGAGTGACTTGTTCTCAAACGGTCAGCATACCCCAGGATCAGGTATGAGTGACGATGAGACAGTACCCCCAGGCCAGGCAGCCAAAGAGGAGGCTGAGGCACTTCTACTCATAGCCCAGAATGTAGAAACTCATGTGGATAAGACACTTAGGCCTGAACTAACAGCCCTACACACCACACATGAGGAAAGCACCAGCCGAGCCTTAAGGAAGGCCAAAGAGGAACAAGAGAAGGAATTAATATTACTCAGACAAGCCAACCAGGCACTGAAGAACTCTATGGAGACCCAAAAAGCTGAAGCCGCTCAAGCACTACTTGATATGCAAGCTCATCTACAAGTGACAATGAAAAACCAGCTAGCTGAGGCCCTAGCCTCACTCAAGTCAGGTGCACCCAATACCCAAGGAGTGAACCTGACTAACACTGACACCTCCTCAGCACTCCTAGATGCCTTGAAAGAGGAAAGAGTTGCAAGGGAGGCATCTTTCAGTGGGTTAAGGGACCAGCTAAAACGGGACAAAGAGGAAAAATACTGTGATATTCTACAGCCAGAAAAGTTTTCACAGTCCTCTCTCACACAATCCGCCAGGAGGCACTGCACAGACTATGAACAATACTTTGATTCCAGATATGGGTACCATCCCAGTAACAGAATCAAGTATTTCTCAAACTACCTAGATGGTAAGGCAAAAATTTGGTACAAAGCCTATAGGACAGCCCATCCAACAGCAGACTATGAAGAAATGAAGGCAGCTTTCCTGAAATACTTCAAGAAGGAGGACGACAGATTTGATGCTAAGGCATTGAGGAAGCAAAATCCAAAAGAATCTGTATCAGACTATGCCATGGCCTTACAAAAGATGGCCACAGCTCACAACAAGTCTGAGGAGAGAACAAGGGAAGCCCTGCTACATGGTCTAAGGGACGACATCAGTGCAGTAGTCATCCACAGGGAAGCAACTACATGGGATAAAATACTTGAAGTTGCAGAGGAGTATGAGAACCAACAAACAGTCTCCACTGGTAACATTAAAG
The DNA here is from genome assembly GCA_947462335.1 of Harmothoe impar. Taxonomy (NCBI): domain Eukaryota; kingdom Metazoa; phylum Annelida; class Polychaeta; order Phyllodocida; family Polynoidae; genus Harmothoe; species Harmothoe impar. The sequence goes on from OX381715.1 coordinate 35,023,299, forward strand.
ACGAGATAAAAGCAGAATTAGGCTCAGAGCTACAGGAAACAATAGAATCCATGCAGGCACAACTGAAGTCTGTGACACATGTAAACTCTATGATTGTGAAGCAAACAAAGTCACAGAAAAATGGAAACCCCTCAAAGAAAGCCAAATCAGACCCAAAGACAGTTCAAATGGATCACTCATCAGAGGATGAAGACCAAAGCCTAAACCTCATGTCAAATGAACATGTGAGGAGGCAAGAACAAAGGGCACTGAAGGATCAAGGTAAACCCAACAACAGCCAACAAAGGAACTCTGGAAATAACAGAGGAGGCTACCGAGGCAAAAACTTTGACCCAAACTTCAGAAATAGCAACAGAGGAGGACAACGAGGCAGAGGTGGATACAGCCAAAATAACAGCCGAGATCACCAAAGCAACAGTCAGGACACCAGCCGTAGAGATAACAGCAGAAGTCGTGACAACAGCAGACACCGTGATAGTAGCAGAAATCGCGACTACAATCGCCGTGATAACAGCAGAGACCGTGATTACCACCGTCGTGACCAGAGCAGAGATCGTGACTACAACAGAGGTCGGGATCAAAACCGTCGTGACTACAGCAATAGTCGTGACAGACAGCATGACTACAACCGCAGTCGTGACAACAGCAGAGGTCGAGACAGCTACAATGGCTACAGATCCAACACACAAGGCTACAACCCCCAACAGCAGCCCCAACAGCCACCTCAAGCTATCCAGCCTGACGTGCTTCAACAGATCAAGCAGCTACTAGGATCTTCAAACTCGGGAAACTAGAGACCCACAGCGCCGCTGGGCCAGTGCGTTGTGAGCCTCTCCAACCCCCCATCAAGATCCAAGATCAACAATCCCTAGGACAACCAAAGACAATTGCTAGTATAGCAGAGACAATCCCCCAGATGCACACTGGGAAATCAAGCCGACCATCAGTGATTCACATCACACCTCAACAAGATGCATCGCAAAAGGAAATGGGTGAGAGTACCAAAATTTCTGTTGAACTTCTTAAAAATGGCTGTTTAAATGCAAGATTCTATGAACACACTGAAATACCTTGTTTAGTTGACACCGGTGCCACTATCACCTGTGTCAGGGATACTTTTCTTAGGGAAATTCAGAAATCTCGAGATGTCGAAATCAAAAAGAGAAAGTTCAATGTACACTTAGCAGACGGATCCATATGCCATGTAAGACAAGCAGCAGTATTGAAATTCAAAATTCATGGTACCAGATTCGAATTCCCATTCTCAATTATTCCAAATCTCACAAAGCCAGTTGTCCTAGGCACAGATTTCTTAAAAGCAACACGATCACAGATCGAATTCAATGTAGACCCAGAGCTACAAGTCAAGCCAGTCCGAGCTGTTAGGGAGGCTACAATCCTTCCTTTCACAGAACTAGCAGTTCTAGGACAAGTCACATCCCTCAAATGTTTAGAAGGATGTGTAGGCACATTAGACAATTTGCAGAGGAACAACAGAGTTCCATACCTAGTTCAAAAGGGAGTAGTAACACCCTCAGAAATGAACAGGCACCCAATCATACTGCTCAATACAAGCCACCGACCATACAAGGTGAGGAAGGGTGATATAATAGCCCTATTCACAGAGGTAGATCCCTCTGAGTTACATCAACCAGATACTGACATCCCTACTGAGGAACCCACACTACAAGTGCTAGACACTGAAGAAAATTGTAGTGACACAGAGTCAGACTGTGCCTCAGTATATGCAGATCCAGATACAAACCGTGGAGATGACACTGATGATGAATTGGCCACAATTCACAGTGAGGCTCATGACATTATGCCAGACATAATGGAAAATGTGCCACCCAAATGTGTACTAACAGATATTGGACAAGAGAGACTCCAAAAGTTACTCCACAAGTATCAAGATGTATTTGTAGGAAAAGACAATGACATAGGTACAACCCACCTATATACACATTCAATTCACATCAAACCAGATGCAGTACCATGTCACTACCTACCATACAGGCAGACGCCTGAGAAGCAAGCTAAGATGGGAGAAGTCTGTGAAGACCTAGTCAGACAGGGCATCCTCAGAGAATGTGCAGAGGGACCCTGGGCATCCAGATCATTTTTAGTACAGAAAGCATCTGGAGGCCAACGTCTAGTCACAGACCTACGCCACGTCAATGCTAATATGATAAACCAAGCTTTATCAACGCCACGTGCAGACGACACACTAGACATGATAGGGTCACTCAAACCTACTGTTTTCAGTAAACTAGATGCGCAACAAGGGTTTTTCCAAATTCCCATAAGAAGGGAGGATCAACACAAAACTGCTTTCATAGCAAATGACAAAAAGTATGTCTATCAAAAGATGCCGATGGGTTTGGCTACCGCGCCGGCAGGATTTTGCCATCTAGTAACTCTAATTCTCAACAAACTGAAATACAAATGTGCCCTACCATACCTAGACGACATTCTAGTCCTATCACCAGATGTAGAACGACATTTTTCAGACCTTGAAGATGTCTTCAAAAGCCTGAGAATTGGGAAACTCAAGCTAAAGAAATCAAAATGTGAATACTTCACAGATAGGATAGATTTTCTAGGAATGCGTGTCACACCAGATGGTTTACAACCATCCCCAGAAAAGGTGGAAAGTGTCAAAACTTTTCCCACCCCAAAATCCGTGAAACAAGTCAGATCATTCACAGGACTATGCCAATACTTCAAAAAGTTCATCAAAGACTATGCCAATATTGCTAGGCCACTGTACGACCTACAAACAAACCTAAAGGTTTTCAAATGGAACGAGGATGCAGACAATGCTTTCAAAACATTGAAACATGCACTCTGTACCCATGCACTATTGAGATACCCAGACTATGACAAAGAATTCAGTCTAGCAACAGATGCTTCAAATGTGAGCCTAGGAGCTGTTCTATCACAACGCAGTAGTGAAGGAGTACTGAGACCAGTAGCCTTCGCAGGTAGAACACTATCAAAGCATGAAAGAAACTACAACACAACAGAAAGAGAGCTACTAGGTGTAGTATATGGGATACTACATTTTAGGCACTACTTAGAAAGTAGACACTTTCAGCTGTACACAGATCATGCAGCTCTAATACCACTGCTCACAAACACAGGTTTGACCCACAGGTGGGCCAGATGGGCACTGGATATCCAACAATTTGCATTCACAATACAACACGTAAAAGGAGATGACAACATTCCTCCAGATGTGATGTCAAGAAGAGAATATCCAGATGCACCACCAATGACCAACCCCCCACCACCTCCAAGAAGGAAAAGGGCAGCCACCAGAACCAAATTCTCTAAAATCCAAACCAAGATACCATTCAACAGAGATGACCCACCAAAAGCAATTGACAGACCAAAACCAGTGATCAGAGGTATCTTAAAAGAGACCACCCATTATGTGTTCTGTCATTGTGAAAGGGAATACTGCGAAGAGTATCCAGAAAACTGTTTTACCCCGGTTGAGACCAACAGGATTGCACAGATGGTGAAAACCACACCTCGTGAACCACCACACAGTGCATCAGAAAATCAGTTGGAAGAAAAACTGCATAAAATTGCTTCAATCACCAAGGTAGTCAGATTTGCAAAAGAACAGCTGGATATGGAGGAAGAACAGGACAGAGACATTTGTGTTGTCACCACACGTTCAAAAGCAAAACGGTCGGTTGCAGAGGATACAAGGTCTAATGACCACCCTCAGCAATTAGGCCTAAAAGCCAAAAAGAACAAAATGTCAACCAAATCCTCTTTCCCTACTAAATCCCCCATTTCAACACCCAGCACACCCACAGCCAATTTGCAGAAGCACTCAGACAGAGCAGGTACTGCACAGAAGGCTCACAAAAGCAAATCTGACCCCCATCCCAAAAGAACAAAGGCCGCCTCCACCAGCACAAACAGAGGAGCAGCCAGTTCAAAGGAGCAGACAGTCAACACAGACATAGCAGTTGAACAACCAAAGAAACAGACAAAGACCAGACCTGCACCAAAATCTCCTGAAACAATCCAGGCAGAGAAAGACAAAGAAAGGCTGGCACAGCATATAATGGAATTAGACCAGATGTTAGACCAAATCCCAGACAGTTCAATCAACTCCACACTGTTGAAAGAAGAACAAAGGAAGGACACTGGACTAATACCCATTATAGACTACCTAGAGAAAGGTGACCTACCTGTAAAAAGCACTGAAGCAACAAGGATTAGGAATAATGCTCAGCATTACCTACTCCTAGACAACATTCTAGTACACATATCCCCTACATCATGGAGAAAAACAGACACAGTACCACTACAAGTTGTAGTCCCAAAAACTTGGGTTGAAAACATACTGCAACACTTCCATGACTCACCAATGGCAGGTCATGTAGGTACTTCAAAAATGATGTCTTCTCTCATACCTAGGGTATATTGGAAATCTATGATGGCTGATGCCAATCAGTATGTGTCAACATGTGACACTTGCCTAAAAGCAAAAAGGGCAGTGCACACCCACAAAACACCAATGACTGTAAGGGACTATATGCCAACCCCCATGAAGCACCTGAACTTAGATGCTGTGGGACCACTCCCAGAAACAGCCAGGAAAAACAAACACATACAAGTTTGCATAGATTATTCAACTAGATATGTCATAGCATATGCCACAAAGGATCTCACAGCAGAAACCACACAACATGAGTTCTACAAGAACGTCATATGTCAGCAAGGTGTACCAACTTCAGTTCAAACTGACAATGGCACCTGCTACACAGGCAGCAATTTTAAGAAACTGATGAACACCCAGAAGATAAGACACGACCTGTCAAGTCCATATAGACCACAATCAAATGGATTAGTGGAAAGATTCAATGCCAGTATAGGAACAGCATTAAGGACTTTCTGTTCTCAGAATCAGAAAACATGGGACCTGTATATAGAATCAATTACATTTGCATTGAACAACACAGAGTCCCAGACAACAGGTTACACACCATTCTTCCTACTTCATGGCAGAAACCCTCAAACCATTGTAGAAACTGCCCTAAACATAGAGGAAGAAATCAAAACAGTAGCAGAGCATGTATCTGGAATGATACTGTCTCAAGATGAGTCTAGAAGAAAGGCAATAGACAGAGTCAAAAAGCTACAACAAGGAAGGAAGTCAAGATATGACAAAAAGCTTACACCACAAGCTATACTTCCACTAGATATTGTATATATCAACATTCCCAGAATTCTGTTGACCACAGATTCAAAGAAGCTTCAACCCCTATTCATGGGTCCATATGTTGTTGCAGAAAGACCAACCCCAACCAGCGCAAGGTTGAAGAACCTATCAAATAACCTACTAGTCCCCAGACCAGTACATACTGATAGGCTCAAAAAGGTCACAACACTGAGGAAAAATGAGTTTGCACACAGACTCATTCCCCACACCTCAAAGTTTATCCACAGGATAACAAGGGATAAATCCCAAATCACACTCACCAAAGAGTCAGTTGGTCTAAACCAAATAGTACCCAGACCAGCCCACCACAAGGTGAAAAGAAACTCCAGGCAAGGGAGAATATCTAAGTAAATTACTTTTATATATTGACATGATCATATGGAATATCTATACCCACAGACTATGAATAATAGTCAAATAAGTATATACACTCTATATGAAGGAAATTAAATTTCCAACAACTGTCCAAATCAAGAATGATAAGTAGGAAATTTCATATCAGCATAGGATATGAACCCACACAAAGGACAGAAAAGACAATATACACTATATAGGTTACAAAACAATGTGCACACAAAGTAGAATCAAAGGACAGATTACTACAGGGTTGAAGTCTGAAACCCAAAAGGCTACACACAAAAAGCCAAAAGAGACTACCTAAAGGGATTAGCAACCCAAGCTTGAAGAAACCACAATTATCATACTTTTGCATCAAAGGCTAGCATCCTTGAAAGAATGCAACAATGGAAATGTTTGAACCTAAATCCTGTAAAGTACATGAAACAGAGCGTGCTATGCCAAGAGACTACTGTCTAGACACACCCTTACCCTTCAAAGGACCCACACACCTGCCAGGGCATTCAAACCCCCACAGATGCAGGTAGTCCACACTAATTACCCCAGACATAATTACCCCAGTCAGACAAGCTAACACTGATGGCAGTTAACAGCCACCAGGGAAACAAAGCCAGGCCCTCAATGGATGAGGGTAGGGTGGGCTACATAAGAGGCCCTGACTCCATAGCCAACTCACCAGTTCTACTCCTGCAGCAGTCAGGTACACACCAGCTGGTCCTAGCCATACCAGTTCTCCTATAGCAGGAGGGACTCTGTCAGAAAGCAGACCACACCCACTCTACAATATCATACCCAGTTACTACAATCTTGGGAAAGGACTCTAGCACAGATTGGACATTAAGCCAACACTAGCTTGATCATGGAAAAAGGTACAGTTCAAACACTACATTGATTATTATATTACTATTGGGACCAACCAGGATTTCTGCTCTCAAAACTATGTACACAGAGGCAGCGCCAAGTGGATACTTCACATAAGCAAAAAGGATAGCTCACAAAATCAGCAAACCAATTTAAACCTAAGTATATTGCAAAAAAACACTAGTAGAAGTCTTACTAAGACATAGAATATATTTTATATTTCAGGCATGCTAAAGCCAATCCTACTACTAGTGATGATGGCCACTTCTCAAGCCATCACATATGTGCCCACCGTTAGACAGAACGTTGGAGCCATATATGAGCCATTACCTGAACCATTGGTCAATGGGCACGATACCACAACCATGATATTGGCAATACCATACCATTACCTGCTCCACCAGAGACCGAAACCAAAATACTGGACCAGGTTATGGCACTAACATTTCCTACCTTGCATGACGACAGTTCTACCAGTCAGATATTACAGCAGGCAAGGGAACTAGATCTGTTAATAGACATAACAGACAAGGAAATTAACTCTACCTTAGCATCCATCCATTTGTTCCTATCAAATCCAATTAACAGTCAAGGAAGGTACAGAAGAGCACCACTTGGGTTCCTAGCCCCACTCTTCAGAGGAGCAATAGGTCTTGCCACACTAGATGACGTCAAAGAGGTCATGGACCAGATAAAGAACATAGACGGCATTCTAGAAGCTTTTTCCAAGCAAGACAAAGAAGCAGCTATATTAATTGATAAGGTCACCCAACGCCAAGACAAATTTGTCAAGGCATATGTTAAGGATAAAAGTATGCTAGACCAAACCATGAACACTCTAGGCCAAAATATGAATTTATGGGCTCAAAATATGACCACATCTCTGAACACTTATGCAAATCACGAGCACACACAAAGAAGGAAGATCCAAATTTTAACTGATGCACTCACCATTATTGTAGCAAGAATGAACTATCTGCAAGCATTGCAGCGCACCACATCAGCACTCAGGATGCTATCAGCAGGCATTATGACTGCTGACATAGTACCACCAGCTGAACTAACGGAGCATCTGAATGATCTGGACATGACACTCAGAATACACTCACCAGGATCAAAGGTCGCCATAACTGACCTTGACTACTATTATTCCCAAAGAATGATATCCTACACCTATTCGGAACGGCACATATACATCCACCTGGATATCATTGTAGCATCCACTGTCTCCACCTTCAGAGTATTTCAACTGGTAACTACACCAGTACCAATCAACACCAAGGAGACACCTACAAAGGGAGTAACCCAATTAATTACTGATGTCAAATTTTTGGCTATCTCTGAAGATGGTTCACTATTTATTGAACTAACAAATGCAGATATGCTAACCTGTCCAGGAACTAAGATCAAAATTTGTACCAAAACTAGCCCGAGAATCCATAGACATGTACCTACATGCACAGTAGCAATTTATTTGAACCAAGCTCAGCAAGTCAAGGAAATGTGCCAATTTACTATCTCACCCTTGAAGAGACCTATCTCACACGCTGTAGCCATTTCACAAGATGAATATCTAGTGACCACAAATTCTCCCACCTACACAGTTACGTGTCACGGGAAACCAGCTACTACTCACAAAGCACCATCACACTCAATCATAGGTGTACCATGCCTATGTACAGTGAATATAGATCACTATTCACTACCAAATTCTAGGTTGCCATGCAACACTACAATTTCATTTCACTATGCTTTGGAGACTATAAACCTACCTTTTCTCGCGGCTCTAAATGAAATCAAAGAAATTGGACCAGACTCCAAGGCAAATCTGCCACCTTTTCCAAAGGTCAACCTATCCAGGACACTGGATATGTTAAGAAAATCAAGTAATATTGATGAATCAACATTACTAGACCTAAACCCATTCGCAAAAACCCTGCTAGATGATGCCTCCAGCCTGGCTAAGCCACTGGAAAATAGACTAATAGAGTCCTATCTATACAAATTTGCACGGCATCCAGCAGCATCTATCATACCAATGATACTTTCGGTTATAGCTACAATTTTGGCCACCTACACCCTATTCAAAATGCACAGAGGATCCACACTACTAGCTTATATGCCAACTGCAAAAGCATATAGATTTGTCACAGAGAAGCCTATGGAGAAAGCCTTCGAAACCCTATACAAGAAGGACACCACCACGGCACAAATAGAACAGGGCCCCACCCCTATTCTAACTATCCATGAGACCCATACCCTTATCATAGCCATACTATTCACACTCACCATTTACTCAGCCTACAGGCTGACCAAATATCTAAAGAGTATGGCAACCAAGCACTGTGGAAAGGGAAAGGTCACAAAGAGGACAAATCCCACAGTAGTACTAAAAGTCTACAAAGGAGACACCAACTTCTCCTTCCCCTTGCGTCCAGTGCCACATGAGTTTGATACAATTATAAAAGCTTCAGCCCCAACATACAGAGATATGATTATCAAAATGTACCCTCTCCCAAGACTAGTATTTGAATGGAATGGACCAGTAGTAATTACTACAAAGAAAGGAGAGACCGCATATTTACTGCCAGAAACTATCAATCTACCATGGCGTGCCAGGTTCAGCATAATACCAGCGCTCAGGGAACCCAATCTAGATTTTGCCATGTTACTACAAAATGACATTTCACCCCAGCCCGTTACCATGGATACCCATGAGTCAAAGCTGGAAAACATCATAATTGACGACCAAAGAGAGAGCACCAATACATTCAAAAATGTACTCACCATACTCACCCAACCACCTACAGCTGTAACTAGTGAGAAAGTACATGGGGAAAAATAACACAATTATACAGGAGTGAGATTGACCAAAACTTTTGTGAAAAGTTGGTTGGCCCTGAAAAGGACCGTTTATATTGACATTTATAGATGCCACCCACTAGTTGTTATAGTCCCCCCATCCCAAGGCCTCCCAGGACTCGGCCAACTCGGCAGCGGCAGGAGATCCAATCCACGTATCTTCACTGAAGAGCCACTCGTTCTCCTCCCTCCACTGGACAAAACGTGCCTCCAAGGTAGACAAAGCATGCTCAGCGCTGTCTGCAGCATCACCTGTCACCGTGTAAGCACATAGGCCGACAGCCAATAGGAAGTCCCAGATGACCCCATCATTTCTGGTGAAGAGCAGTCGCGGGTCATATCCATCCAGATCACGTAGGGCCTGAGCCAACAGCTCCAGAGATGCCGCCCTGCGCATGGAAATCCCGCCAGCACCAAGGAAGTACCAGCCGTGATGACGGCACACCAAAACATCACCAAAACTGGCAATGTCGTGCCGGACTTTATGCAACCACCGCGTCCTTACTGAGTCATACCGACTCAAAATACTCCTAAAAGGAGTACCAGGAGTCAGCCCCTCCAAGGTGTTTTGATCACCTAACCACAGGTCTAAGGCCTGCATGTCACCCTGCAGCCAGGCCTCAGGGAGATATGCAAGTACCTCAGGTACAGCCTCCAACTCGTCCTCCAAAATTGCCATATGCGCCATACTGTGTTATCTCAAGGGTACTCAAGGAATAAGTGATCCTACTGTGGTCTACACAGCCTTTATAACCCCTCCCCACCCCCAAATGACACTGTTCACCCTCTGAAGTGATCCCCTCACTTCAGGTGACAACTCCATGAGAAGGCACATGATCTGCTCACCAAAAGGTGTCAACCACCGGTGTCACCGCGGCACACGACGCATCTTGCGTCGCATGACACAATAGCCTCAAGGTGCCACTCAAAAATCTGCTCAAGGTGCAAAATTTTCAAACTCTCACAATCCCAAGGTCAAAGCAAGGTCTCAGTGTGTGTCAGTAGTATCAGGAAATCAATTTTAAGGTATCCCAAAATGAAACAGCCAATTTTTGAAAAATTGAAGTTTTACAAAAACAATTGCGTACTCTTAACCATGTCAAACTTGCTCAAACATGCATTTATATGTATGAAATTGTATTATTACAATCTAAATTGCTAACCAAACATGTTTGTATATAACACTGTATTTGCACTGTATTTTACACTGTATACCTTTGTATTATGTAAGACTATTTACAGAAAAACATGAAGCAAAAAGGGAGATAGTCCGCTGACTAACCCTAGGATACTACACAAAAGACTTAAATCTCACAGCAGCGGCCCACTGCAAAGACATTTCTGATCAAAGTGTAGATCCACAAGTTGCAAATTGCCAACACCAAGAATCTTGTAAGATTCAACTATCATTGCAGAAACAAGATACCAAGTCATTTTTATGACATTATGAACACTTACCCTCCACCGGATAAGGACAAAATATCTGCATAAAAAGGACTGTATTTGTACATACAAACTTACAAACTTAAGTAATGCAAAATGTCAGATGACACAATTATGAACACTTATCCGCCACCGGACAAGCACATAACTATGCATAAAATGTACATTACTGATTGCTATATCACGCAAATCCAAAGATAAGCGCTATCTAGAAATAAGAAAACAAACTTCAAGCCGGTTGGCCTACTTTTATATAAAAGTGGCCTTGGTTTTTTTGGTATCAAACAAAAAAGTTTGTAAAAGATTATCATAAGATTTTGCATAATTTGCATTATACTCTGTATATTTGTATTCACATGTGAACATTGATATATCAAAATCCACTCAGTTCCACAAAGCACCTATTTCACCAAAGACAGCCTATTGCTTGATAACACATTTTTCATCATGTTTTAGAATTAAGACAAAGATGTACCATGCTGTGTATATAATTCAAACAATGATTTGAAAAGTGTCAGATAAAGACACAATGTATTACTACACTGTATAATATGTGATTAAGAAAGTACCAAATTGGTACAAAGAAGGTTTACATACCTTATAGTTAAGTTACACTGTATATAATGTAGATGACTAGCCAAGCACAAAACCAAAATTCTCCCCAGACCTTTGGTATTTACATACTCTCACATCATCTATATTACAAAAAAAAGTGTACTTCACTACAAAAAAAAAAAAAAATCAAAAACAAAAGGTAAATTCTATTTGCCACCAAAAATTGTGGATAAAATTCCAAAATTCACCCCAAATTTTTAGATGGAATGACAACTGACGGAGAGTTGTCCTTTTTCCCGAGGGGGAGGCACCTGTCAGGTATGACCGGCGAGCCCGGCGAGCCCGGCGCTGCGGGCGCCCGCGTGTTCAAGCCGACGGCGGGAGACGCTACTCCCGCCGCCGGCACACGCAGGCGCGCGCCGGCCCGCATAGGCGGCGCTCCAGTCGGCACTCCCGCCGCCGCCAGGCGACGCTCATCCCGCACATTGTTTCCCACAGACCAGCATAAGGGTCACCCCTTTGATGTACACTAACAGGGGTAGACAAACTATGGAGGGGTATTGTGTGACTGTCTCTCTGACTGTTACAACCCTCCAACCACTGTCAACTGACACTAACACTCAAGATGCCATGCTGGTGGCCTGGCCCCCTTAAATAGGGTCAGGTCCCAGCACTGGGCATCTCCATCCTCACTCTACACTTGGACACCACAGAGCAAGGACCTCTCCACTGACTGAGAACAAGGCTATAGGCTATGCCCTACTAGGCCCAACTATCAGACATGGTGTAGGACCCCCTTGGCTCTAGTCCAGTACTAACCTCAGGGTTATTAGGTATATTTACCAAGACCTATATTATTGTGTGGATAGGTGTAACTGAGTGGAACCTACTTGTACTTACTGTACTGTTGCTGTCAACTTGTAATAAATACCAACTATACTACAAGACCTCAAGACTTAGTCAACTTACCTCATATCATATTAAAGGGATCTCCCAACTAAGGGGATTCCTTGTATGACAATATCACAGCCACTCACCATGGTTACAGTATAAGGGTATGATATCACAGCCACTCACCATGGTTACAGTATAAGGGTATGATATCACAGCCACTCACCATGGTTACAGCATAAAGGTGTGATATCACAACCACTAACACACTCATCATGGTTACAATATAAGAGTGTGATCATATCACAGCCACTCAGCCACTCACCATCGTTACAGTATGAGGGTGTGATATCACATGTTGTTGCTAGGCTGTTAAGGCCATTCTAATGCTGGTTGCTAGGCACAGAATGTTTTTGAATGTAATGGATAGGCAACATATTGATTCAAAACAAATGTAATAAGTATCATGGGTACCCTTGGGTCTGCATACTTGGGTTAGCTGTATCTAAAGCTCTCTTATGCCTATTCCGCATGGTTGTTGCTAGGCATGAAATTTTTGTCAAATGTGGTTGCTAGGCAATATATCAACTCATGCACAATTGAAAACATACCTTCACAATGAAGAATAATACCCGTGTTATCCTTGAGGACAGTTTACTGAGGTAATTACATCATGTTACATGCATCCATATCATTGTCACATGAAAAAAATTGAATAATGAACTTCCTGTGAAATTTTGATGTCCTATGTGCCTACCGTCCTTTTAAAAGGACGCTTTTAAACAATTATCCATAAGTGAGGGGTCAAACTAATTAGACATTTTTTTGGTGCTAAATTTGCCTCTATGCCATTAGTTTTACATGTTTTTGGCAAAAATGTTGAAAACTCATACATTTGTCATACTTTTCTAAGCCCTGTAAGAGTCAGGATTTTGAGACAGGCATTATTTTGTGAGAAACCCCTCTGCATATGGTTGCTATGGTTACATGAAAAATGATAAGCATACTTGTAAAATCAAAATAGAAGCATGTACCTTTGTCCTATTATAATTTGAAGTTAAAAACAATATGAATTCAATTTTGATATTACTTTAGTGATCATTAAAGTAGTACATTTAGGCGTCCTTTTAAAGGGACGGTAGGCATATCTGGGTTTAATATTTTGAAATTGTGTAGAAAAGTTATGTTTGAGCCCCCTTAAATTTTGATAAGGGCCCAGTCCCCTGTGCCCCTTTTTCCCTTTGTTGGAGAGGTAAGGTTTGGGAATTATGTGTATTATAGCATAGAGTGTTTTTTCTTCTCTTTTTTTTTTTTTTTTGGGGGGGGGGGGGGGCAAACATATTCAGCCTCCTCCCTCCTCCGTGATTTAGGGGGTGGGGGGGGGGGCTTTGTTATAATCTGTTTGATCATGTTATATATTGGACAGTTGCTTGCATTCACAGGGTTATGTGTATGTCCTTTTGATAGGGAAGGCCTCTGGCTCACACATTATTGAAGCTGTGGGAGATGGGTTGAACGTACAGCGCAGATTGGCTAATGCCACTCGAATTGTGAAGGACCCCCTTGTTTATTGATGGTTCATGTCCAATGCTGTGTTACATCCATACCAATAATACCCATGTGTATATGTAGAAAGACATTATATGGATCTAGGACAGTATATGATCGATACCTAGGCCTACAGCATGGGTGAACATCATATATGTAGACTTGGGATAGAAATAACATAGTAGGCATATAAAAGTAGACCCAGGATAGTCCATCGTGAATATTCTTTGAGCGTCAGTACCTATGTTATTGTTTAAGTTCTAATGAACATTAAAGTATATGTAGCATAAAGCTAAGTTGATCCCTGATTCCTGGCTTTCAAGACTGAAACTATGAGTGTTTGGGCATAAAGGTTGACAGCAGAATTTGTGAAAGAAAAGAAGTTATCAGCAGAATGAATTTTGACAGTAGAATTTTGACAGTAGAATTTGTGATTTGGATATTTTGTCTCTCATTTGTATAAATGTAGGGAGCAGCTCAGGGTTATTCCCAACCTTCCCCCACATCCAACAAGGGTAATTAAGACCCTGCTCCCTTTGAAGAGAGCTCAACTTTATGCTCATCATGCTTACCTGTTCTGTATATATGGAGAAACATTTGTAAAGAAAACGCCCAGGGGAATAAGCTATGTTATACAAATGTCACTGAAACCTCCTTAATTGACATGATATACCAGGCTGGTATATGATTGTCGGTAAATGAATACGTAAATAGGTCTGGAGGACATTTCTATATATAGCGGTAGGGTTTAAGGTGAAACACTTGCTGCCCCTCCAGTAAGCGTCGGAGTGGAGCCAGGACCGGCACTCTGGGCCTTTATATAGAGGGTGAGGGTTAAACTCAGCAGGGGGTGGGTAACAGTAGCTGGTGATATCTATCAGACTCGGCCCCGTCTGTATATATTACAGACTGGGAGCCTGCAGCCGTGGGGATTTACACTCTCCTCACTAAGCATATGCTTGGTGAGTGAAGCGTGACCAGTCGGCGCATATGCATGTCACTCTCCAGCAGATATTTAGCAGATGCTGGTGTATATACCAAACATGTGCTGGGAGACAGTTCTCCTAAGCCAATGCCGTCCCCGGTCCTAATAACACACTGAGTCAGACCCTGCTCGGGCAGGGGGACACCTGTGGACGGGTCTGACAGCGAGAGACTAGATAGTTATCCGCAGAGTGACCCTTTCACACTGGTAAACACCGGCTACTCTTATTGAGTACAAGTGACTTCTTGCTTTTAGACTAATTTACTTCTTCAGTTAATTGCTATATATCTATATTTACAGGTTCGTTGTAATATATGGAAAGGCAGGTTCTTTCGTAATTTCAGAAATATCTCCGTAATTTCAGGAATATCTGTATAATTTCGGGTGAATCATGTTCATTTATGTGATGGTGTAGTTTAACGTCCTATTGCCTACACTCAAGTCAGTCCTAAAAAAGTGTTGACATGCATGTACGTGTTAGTAGCCTTGCTGAGGTCTCTTGAATATGATAATAACAACAAAAAATGTTTCTAACATAGAAAGTACATGTATGCATCAGTAGACTTGCCAAGGTCTCTTAAATATGAATTATAATGATGGGAACAAAAGTTGTGCATGCATGCAATATGCCTCTTAGTCCATAACCATCAAAGGATGGCATGGTGCTTCAAGTGGACACTATAACGCACTGCTATATTGATAATATGATATGCCTCCAGCAGGAATCTTCCCATTTGTTTACAAATGAAGCCTGTCCTGACGTCCTTCTCGTTTTTTTCAAAAAGGGAGTCCGGGCAGCCCAACCCTGTATCCACTCCTGGGCCTAACAGTTTCTCAATTCTTTACTGTAGCAAAATAGGAGCAAAATGTACCCCTTAAACGCAATTCCTGAAAAATGTCATATGGGCGAGATTCACTTACAAACAATTAGTCGGAGGCAAACAACACCTGCCCTTCCAAATAAAAAATGACCCAGACAACCGCACAATCACACAGTATTGAACGGTAATACTTAGTATTGGCAAATAATGGTTTGGAGAAGGACTTTGATCGTGGCGCCAAAACTCCTGTGCTCGCCGGTACCAGCGGTGACCAGCGCGGACCGCATAAACCAGTGACGTCACCAATAGCGTTCACTTCTTCAATTTGCAAGAACTCAGCAGGGACATTTTGTTTTCTCCCGTCTTCATTTGCCGAATATTCCGGCATCCCCTTTGTAATCATGCCTGGGACGAGAGGACAAGGTGGGGGGAAGGCCCCTAAGCCTACTCGGGTGTCAGGGAGACAGACAAAGCCCACAGAGAAAGCTGCGGCTGCTAAGAAAACGACGGCGAGATCGGCCCCGGAGACGCCGACCATCGACCCCATCGTTGGACGTGTAGAGGCTCTGGAAACGCATTTTGGTGAGTTAAATGACCGTGTGGGAACGGTTGAATCACTGGCCACCACTATGCTTGGCAAACTCACAGTCCTCGTCCCTGATGTCCCCAAGTCTACGCCCGTGGTAGCTGTATCTACGGCCCCCGTTGTTGTTGTCACTGCCGCTCCGACGGTGTCAACTGGGGCTGTCAACTCTGCCCTTGGTGCTGTGACCGCTACTACCCCGGCTGTAACTGTTGCAAGTACCCCGGCTGTACCCTCTGTCATCGCCCCTGCTGTCGCTGTCACAACTACCCCTGCTGTCACTTCTGTCACCGCTCCAGTGACAGACACTCGCCCTGCGGCTGCCGGCAAGGCTCCATCTGTAGCAACTGGATTAGCCAATCCTGCAACTCGGTTTGCCCCATACTATGTACCTTCCTATCCGCCTCCTCCTGCGGCTGGTGGGATGTACCCTCAGTATGGGCCTCCTCCTGCGGCGCCCCAGGCCCCTGCTCCTGGTGCAGACGCTGACCTCTGCGCCCTTCTCCAGGCTGCTGCCCCGACATACGGACCCCATGGCCTCCTGCCCATGAACAGCAGCCAAGCCAACAACCCACAAGTTAACCAGCAGGTGCAGGTGCTCCTCTCCAATACAGCTAACCAGCTGTCGGCGTTAAAAGGTAGGCACACACACCCCCACGATTATATTACCAGGGGGCCTCAGTGCACTAAAACAACCCTTAATTCTCTCACCGTGGCTGAGTATCTTTTTGGCCTCACTAGAATGATCTCAGACCCCCAGACTCCTGCTGAGTCCAAGCCTATTATTACTGCCCATTTCTACCATGTCATCGAGGATGCCTCAGAGCACCACTGGGGCCAAGTTCGACAATGGTCGGAAGAAGTCCATACTAAGGTGGCAACTGGCAGATTCACCTGGTTAAATAGCAAAGCTGAGATACATGATCTCAGGATTCAGCGGTCAAGGTTCTTGGCTGGTAGACTACATCAGGCACCAGACTCCAACCCGACCCAGTCTAAGAATCAGAATGCTGCCTCTGGTCAGTCCAACGCTGACAGACACAGAAGGCCACAGCGCCAGGCTACTGGTCGCACCGATACCCCTTGCCCTGACTACAACAAGACCGGGGGCTGCAACAAGCCTGACGCTCACACTGAGAGTGGCGTATCCCAAGGCCACCACTGTAAGCACTGTCGTAAACACTTCAACGTCATCTACTTCCACCCTAAGTGGGACTGCAGGAGTAGGGGACGCACAGCAGCTTCACATGGTTACCAGTCCTTTCTAGTTCCCACTGTGTCAATACCTCTGGTCCTTCTACAAGACTCGGGGTGGACACTGCCTGCTCTCCTGACTCATCTTCCGTCCAACAACATGCTGGTCAGCCTATCAACGGCCTGCCAACTGACAATACAACCAGTCACTCACTCAACCCGGGAGCTGCTCCATTTGTCCCGAGTGTGACACTCAAAGTTAACACTGAATCTCAAAGCCTCGGGTCAGACCCTGGGCGTACAGCTACTGGCAACAGTGTGGTGGTTTGGCCTAGTGACCCCAACATAAACCACCATACTCATGCTCGGGCTTCTGTCTCTGTTAATAAACGTCTCATTGATCTGGCTAATGGCTAGGTCACGCAAGAGGTATCAGGTATAGACGTCTCAACTATACCGGTTGATAATGACAACATGGAGGATATTGCTCCATTTCAGTGCCATCTCCCCTGTGATACAAACGCAGACCTAGTCATGCATGCTGAGGTAGATAGTTCTGCGCTGACTCTAGCTGATGAGTTCACCCCTACCCTAACTGGACCTACCCCTTCCCAGTATGCCCCTACTAGGCTTGCCATCTGGCCCTCACTAGACCCTATGCAGTGGAATGACTTTACACAGTATGCCAAGATCTATACCGCTGTGGCAACCACTGGATTACCAAACAGAATGGGAGCCAGGATCACTCTCCAATCAGGTCTCAACCTGGAGGAGTGGGACTCTGCACTAGTGGGTTACCATGACATGGAGGTGTGCGAGTTCTTGAGGTATGGCTGGCCTGTTGGTTACACTGCCAGTACCCCACCCACCTCAGCCAAGGCTAACCACGACTCGGCCCTCCCCTACATGGACCAGATACAGGACTTTGTGAATAAAGAGTTGTCATTAGGTGCTCTAGCTGGCCCCTTTACTGCCCCGCCCTTCACACCATGGACACATATCGCACCAATTCTCACCCAACCCACGAAGGACTCGGGAGATAGGCGTGTAATGCTCGACTTGTCCCATCCAGAAGGTGCTGGGGTGAATGCTGGAATCACTAAGAACTGTTTCGAGGGGTGCCATCGACCGTATACACTCCCCTCAATAGATGACCTGTCAATACGCATAAAGTCACTCGGCCCCGCCTCGTTTATATGGAAGGCGGACATGTCCCGTGCTTATCGCCAGCTCAGAATTGACCCGGGTGACCTTCCACTTCTTGGTTTCAAGGTCAATGACCTAATCTATATAGACTTGTGCCCGTCGTTTGGCTGTAGGTTAAGCAGCATGGCCTGCCAGCGTACCACGGCAGCCATCACCTACCTCATGCGGAACAGTGGTTTCTGGACATTATCGTATCTGGACAACTTTGTCGGTGCTGAAGCCACATATGAACGTGCCCCGGAGGCATATAATGCCTTCCTGGACCTCACTGCACGACTAGGTGTCCAGCTAGCCACCCACAAGTGCTTTCCGCCGGCCATGGACATGGAGTGGCTCGGATTCTATATTGACACTGGCCCCATGATCCTCTCAATTCCAGATCACAAACTCAAGGATGTACTCTCTGAGTGCACTGCCTGGCTTGCCAAGAAGCAGGCAAGCAAAAAACAAATACAATCCTTGGCTGGTAAACTTGTTCACGTGTCTAAATGCGTCCTACATGGACGTAGGTGCATATGCCGCATTCTAGACGCTATAAGTAGAGCCCCAGACTCTGGTCTCACACCTCTCTCGGTCTCCTTCAGGGCAGACATTAAATGGTTCATGTTATATGCAGATCGTTCAAATGGTGTTCACCTCCTACAACCAGATAGAAAGGAGTTCCACATAGAATGCGACTCATCCCTGGTCAGAGGTGGTGGTAATACTCAACAGGCGTACTATACCCTCCCCTACTCGGCTCCACACTGTAAGCGCTACACCAATATTACCCAGCTCGAGGCAGTCAATTTGGTGACGGCGTATAGGACCCTCAGACCCACTTCGTCGGCCGGCATGCTGGTGGTGATCCACACCGACAATATGGCTTCAGCCTCCTCACTGCGGTCTGGCCGTACAAAGGACTCAGCATTGGCAGCTTGCTCCAGGCAGCTGTGGCTGGAGGCTGCAATACAGGATCACACAGTCGAAATCAGGCATAAACCAGGTGCCCTCATTCCCCTGGCCGATGCCCTGAGTCGGTACCACGATGCTGACAGCAAGAAGTATGCCGACAGGCAGATTGCCATTAAAGGCCTAGACAAGAAAGAGCCAGCTCTTCCACACCCCCTCTTCTCTACTATATAATTATATGTGTACTTATCTACGTGTATGTCATTTCAGGCTCCCCCCTGGGTGACCAGACAGTGACATCCTATAATGCTGCTATTTCTGAGTCGACACAACACAATAGGATTACACATGCTACACACTACCTCACCTTTGCTTTACACTACGGGGTTGACATCCTGTCCCCCTCACTGATGGACGTGTGCCTCTACCAACAGTACTTGGCTAATTCACTTAAAAGCAAAGCTTCCAGGAAGTGCTACAACTCTGGTGCTGGTGTCTGGATAAAAGAAAGAGGAGGTGACCCTAAACATCTGTACTCACAGGAGTCTAAGACTGTGGCGAAAGGTGCCTTTAGGCTGTCCCCTACACTCCCTAATCATGCCCCGCCTATATCTCCAGAGGACCTCATAGTAATCGCTCAATATCTGTCACACCATATTGCACTACCTGTCAAGGCTGCAGTGTGCATAGGTTTCTTCGGCTTCCTGAGAGCCTCAAACCTCCTCTCACCCTCTGCATTGTTGTGGACAGGCCCACACACCCTGGTGAGGGGAGACATCTCTAGTGCCCCTGGTGGACTACAGGTTATCATCAAATCTTCCAAGACAATACTCCCTGGAATGGTCCCGACTGTTCTAGATCTTCCAAGGATCCCCGGGTCCCCGGCATGCCCAGCCACCGCCTGGGACTCCTATGTACATGCTTATCCTGCTGGCCCTCACTCCCCGGCCTTCATATTACCCGATGGATCGCCTGTCACACCACATCATCTGGTGTCAGCTATGAAGCTGGCCCTCATTAAATCCAAGTGCCCATATGCGGAAAGGATCCGCTCTCACTCTCTAAGGCGTGGGGGTGCTCGGGCTGCCCTACTGGCTGGGTGTCCAAGGTCAGACATTGCCCACCATGGAACCTGGAGATCTGAGTCGGGTTTAGCTGCATATGTGCCTGCGTCAGCGTCACAAGCGGTTTCCAACAAGTTGGCTACCTTATTCGCCCACTAAACAAACACTGACTATACACATATATGTTGTTCATACATCCAGTTCTTGTTAAAGGTAGATGTTTGCTACCACCATATACATTACGTTCACATTTAAAATGTAATTGTCTACATCTGTTTACAAAGTATATAAAGCCAAAAGTATTCTCAAAGAACTTGTCCTTTATCATTGGACGGTAATACTTAGTATTGGCAAATAATGGTTTGGAGAAGGACTTTGATCGTGGCGCCAAAACTCCTGTGCTCGCCGGTACCAGCGGTGACCAGCGCGGACCGCATAAACCAGTGACGTCACCAATAGCGTTCACTTCTTCAATTTGCAAGAACTCAGCAGGGACATTTTGTTCCCACCCACCCACGCCTTATAAATAATTATCATAATTACTCATAAAATGAGTAAGTGGTATAACCACTAAACAAACACTGACTATACACATATATGTTGTTCATACATCCAGTTCTTGTTAAAGGTAGATGTTTGCTACCACCATATACATTACGTTCACATTTAAAATGTAATTGTCTACATCTGTTTACAAAGTATATAAAGCCAAAAGTATTCTCAAAGAACTTGTCCTTTATCATTATATTGGAGAAGTGTAGCCTTAAAGTGGCATGATCACCAAGCGTATCCCACTCATAATTCTAGTACTGTTCTAGTCTGGTATGTGATTAAGTGAGAGTGGTGGAAATGCCCCTCTAACTTAAAGTACATAAAAATCGTCTTTTCCAAACTAATAAATTGCCATTGTGTTGCAGGTGGCGCTGGGGGAGTCGGAGAAGAAGGAGTGGTTCGCCTTTAAGAAGGGTCTGGAGAACTGGCGGAAGTACCTGCTGGAGCTGTTCCCGGACGAGGAGCATGCCATTAACACCTACCTCAAGTACTGTGGGGTAAGGCCTCTAACACTGTTTGCACAAGGTCTTAAAATAACATGGCCAAATTTTTAAAAAAAGAGAAAAAAAAGAAGTTAATCATGACTCAAAATCAAGTTGACATATACCTCAAGAGATCAAGATCCAAAGGTCCCATTCTCAAATAATAGATATATCTAACCAGTTCTTTATATGCCCATAGGCCCCTATAGACTGTTTGGATGTTAGCAATGTTTGTTTTCAATATTGATGAAATGACCCTGTTGTTCTCATGATATTATACCCGTCTTAGTATTTGAAACAGGCTTATGCATGTTGTCCACAAGTCAATTTTCACGTTGTATTTTATTTAAGCTTACAAGTATAGAATGTGTTTGTCAACTAGATTAATAGTTTTACTTAGAGATATTAAATGCTGTAATGTTATTACCCGCCGGGGCAATTTTAGAAATTTTAACTCTTCCCAGAACAGCCATAACTTGATATTTTTACATACTTCTTTTTTCAGTTCTTCACGCCCTTGTAAATAGATTAAGTCAAATGTGTTTGTTATAAGTGGTTGTGCCTTGACGTTTATTGTTGTTTAATTGATTTTAATTTTGATTAATTACATAGTTTCAGATTCCAGAGTGAAGAGTGTGTAAAACTTCCTTAGAAATTGTGAAGAATCAAAACTAGATTTTAAGAGTTTTTTTTACACCCAAGGAATAGCAACATAAACGAATGTTGATTAAATCGGCACACACAGTTGACTCGATAAGGAACGGAATGCAGTGATCTTTGCTATCTGGACCGATGGCCAAGGGGGTGGTCATTTTCTTACAAAGGGTCATTTTCTTACAAAGGGGGTTACGGTAAACATGGTATGGAAATACATGTTAAGAAAGGATCACTCCTGAAATGGTGTCATTAGATGGCCGTAGAATTTAGTACCGGGTACTTTAATATTATATGCAAACGTTAGTCATCGCATATATATATATAGGCCACTTGGTCCAATCACAAAATTTCCTCCATTCATCGAGCAATTCTTAAGCTGCAACTGGTACCCATGTGTCAGCTGTTATCAGTGCTTACCTCGCCAGTACCAGCTTTTGTAATGGCCGCGCTCATTAGACAATAGGCTTGACACCTTGAATATATTGCCGCTTTGGTGAATAACAACATTTCTTAACGTGGAACTACTTATATATAGTAGTGCTGAAACGTAAGCTTCCGTGAAAAAAGGGATACAACTGCCCAGCCTTACTCAACGCACAACTCTACACTATGGCTGTGTGCCATAGCTGCTTCTGACCGAGATGAAGTAGTCTGCGGGAAATTTACTAGTGAGAGAAAGGCACTCTAGTTCCCCTCTTTGCCGCTGCTACTACAAAGCTGGTGCTGCAGCACCAGTGTATGATTAATATAGTGTACACCAGCTGGTCATTGGTCCATTTAGTTGTGATTAAAAATCTACTCGTGTGTTCTTGATTGTGCTCTAGAATCATCTACATCTGACTATTTCTCTTTCATGGGGCAGGAGGTGAGACAAATAGAGTAACCCCATACAAATAAGGCCTTCTCCCATTAGCCACTTAAGGATTGGACTATATCTTGTGTGTCGCTTCCTAGGAGCAAATCGAGACATTTATCGAAATACTCCGGAAGAATACATAGACCTATACTTTATCCTACTCTTCTCAATAGAAAAATAACCCCACTTCTTTCATCTGAAACATCATAAATGATTTACACCAAACTCTCATTATAACCAGTCTAGTGGTAGTTTACTGTCAACTTAGAAAGATACTAGAATTGAGGCAGTTCTCCTCTCCATCTAATAATCATATTAGTACATCAATCCGGGTTGCGGTTCCCTACCTCTGTCGATGCATACACAACTTTTGCTTGCATTGAATTTATATACCTTCGCACTGATGCCTCCATATTTTGAAATTAATTTACTTTTCAAATTAAACAAAAGCCTAATGTTCATCGTTTAAATAATAGGTAATTGGTTAAAAATGGTCAACGAGACGTTCCGTTATACTGGCAACTACCGTAAGAGACGCAAGATTTCCTTTCATAGCCCTTGCGCAGACAGCTAGGCTGTATTAAATAGTCTTAGATATTAAATGTGAGCAGGCAAGCAGAAAGGGGTATCCCCGCGGGATTAGTACCATTTTTAGCCACCAGGGGGCTCCACCATGGCTAAAATGGAAGAAACAGGCTAATAATTCTGTTTTGGTACTTTTTTCTGGAGAATTCAGTAGTTTCATTCAAAACATTCCATTTTTGGTGAAAAGCTTCCATATTTGGAATGTAAAAAGAACGTTTTGGAGCCTAAATTTGTGTCTTTGTTGATATGTGTTGCCATGGAAACATGATTTTTATTCCAAATAAAGAAAATGAAGTAGTTCATTGATAGAATGATTCACAAGGATTATTATGGTCAAAACAGAATAGAATTATCTTTTCTAGATCAAAATCTATGGCCTATAGGATAAAAATGTATGATCATTTTCTAATTATTCTAATTATGCTAATTAGATAGAGATATCTAGGAAAGTATGGGACTCAGAGCTTATTTGGGTTTTGGATAGGGCATTGCCCACCCATATTCATAAAGCCTTTTCTCAAAAACTAGAAATGATATCTTCTTGAGAAATATATCACTGGAAAGCTCATGATATCAATTTTAAAGTTGCCTTTTTCGTTGGATATCCCTTTCCCCTTGCCTCTACACAAATAGGTAAATAGAGAGGATCAGGGAGCATCCTAAAGGTATGATGCAACATGAAGCTAGAGTAGCAGCAATATATGATAGTGTAATGGCACCCTGCTGCTACCAAACCCATTGGGATAAGTAGTGTCCCTGTGGGAGAAACCTCAGAAAAAGATTTAAAAAAATTCGGTAATGAATAACTTCGCTGGTACCCCAATGCACCAGCAAATGATGTGCTGTAATCATCAGTAATATTGGTACATAGTAATTATAGACAATAAAGTGATTAGTCGATGCAAACTAATGTAAATGTGCTCTATTTGAAATGTATTTGTTAAATCTTTTGGAGTGTGTGTTCCTGAGATAATTGTTGAGTGGAGTGCCTTTTTTGTTTTGTTCTTTAATTTATTACATTACATATTGTCACATTTAACCCATAACTAGAATGTAAGACTTTGGGATATGGTTATACTCAAGATCATTTGACATTTTTATTGTATAGGTATACTTTAGCATTATATACTTAGTATTTATAGCTGCTGTAGTATGTAATGTGAATCATTAATAGGATCATAATATCCCCATGCTATATCTACAGTTTTCATTGATAAAGCTAATATAAAGGTCACACTTTCTATTTTATGTGGTACTAATCTATATGTCTCAGATACTTATGAATAATGGAGTTTTTCCAGCAATATCTCCCATTACATTTCTCTGCTGCTTTTCCACAATATGTTATCTTTCAATACAACATAACAATAACTTCTTTCTTCTATTTCAGGAGATTAAAATTGGGATGATGGGCTTCGGAGCATCCAAACTGCTGCCCAAATGGCTGATGCGTATCGCTGTTAAGTCTGGTATCTTCAGCCTCATTTGTAAATACTTCCACTATGCCCGGCGTTACACTGGTGACGTCATTGATGAACTGACATCTAATGAAAAACTAAAACTCATGTTTGCCTACAGCTTTGGGGACTTCGGTAAGTATCAGAAAATGAGTTGAGATATAATCATCTTAATTTAATCAGTTGATTAGCCCAGTCTCCACAAATCACTTTAACACCTTGCAAGAGGTTAGAACAGTACTCCTAACATACTTAATGATTCTGTTCATGACTATGTAAAGAAATAATGATACAAACATGATTCATTCAGAGGAAAACCTATCCATTGCATATGAGAGAAGGGAATACCACCGTAAGCTATATGCATTTAATTCTGCTGAGAATGATAAATATTTCGAAAAAATGTCAGATTAATTATTTAGATTTACAGCACCTACCCTGTTTTACACCACTCTTCACAGTAAAGCCTATGGAAATGGCCCTCGAGTTATTCCTTTTATTGGCGTGCTTGTACTGTTGAACTGTTGCCATTACAGCTGTAATCCCAAGGGACAGTAGCATAGTGGCTCAGGCAACACTGGTAAACCACTTCAAGACAGGGGGCTACTACCCGCGTGGAGGGTCCAGCGAGGTGGCCTTCCATATGATCCCACCCATCGAGCGTGCAGGCGGGCGGGTACTTGTTCGGGCAACAGTTAACAAGATCCTGTTTGACAACAAGGGAAGAGCAATAGGTAAGTGCCGCTGCACCGACACTCAGTATGAATACATTTTGTTTGAAAAACCGTGTACAAAAAGGACATTGACAATATATATTATGTTGTTAAATCGCTTTTCATATTCCCTATATTATGACAACTGTTTTAGAACTACATCCTCTTTGGTGAATTATCCTTACAGGAGTTCAGGTGCAGAAGAGTAGCGGAAACATTGACATCTTCGCGCCTATCATCATCTCCGATGCCGGAGTCATTAACACCTTCAAAAATCTTATTCCACCAGAGATTTCTGACAAATCATGTAAGTTTTCAGATTAATTATGTTTGGTCATTTTGTCATAGTTCTGCCTGCTGTTGAGAGTGCTATTCACACAAATGAAATACCGGTAGCACTTAACATGTGAGTGATCTCACTCGGATTACGGTATCTCATGACCAAAAAGGATTGAAGTTTGGGGTCCGTGAGTGGTTCCCGCCCTGTCATGATGCGTCTTACAAAGACATAATAGTCAAACACTACAGTCTAAACTCATAATAACATTACAGTTAAAATATGCTTTTTGATCTGTATTTTCTAGTGTTCTCCAAAATGATCCAGAAGAACGAGTTGCGGTCAGGTATTGCCGCACTATCCGTATTTGTTGGTCTAGAGGGAACGACTGAAGAACTGGGACTGAAGGCCTGCAACGTCTGGTCCTTCACTGAGTGAGTCACCTAGCTAACAATTTGGGGAAATGTAGCTAGTTGAGGAATGGTGCAGCCACTGCCACTAGCTTAGTCAGCAGTCTTTACCAGTAGTCTTAATGAGTATTTGGAATCATATAATGCATTACACTGCACATCAAGACCAGTCTTGGTCTGGAGTGTACGTCTCATACATGTACATTTGTATATAATATATGGAATATATTTGGAACAAGACAAACTGACAACATGTTATCCTTTTACGCAGGCCTGATTTGGACAAGATTGTGACCGGCTACCTTGCCCAGTCTCGGGAGGAGGCAATGGAGTCAGATGTGCCCATGTCCTTCATCGGATTCCCGTCAGCTAAAGACCCAACCTTCCATGATCGCTATCCAGGTAGGCCTATTGAATGCCTTATATTTCCTGATTAATAACACAGGGGAAATATTTAAATGGCAGTACTGCGATGTTAAAAAGTGGTATATATATCTAATATAGCATAATTAAAATAATGAAATATTTACAATAATGAACATTTCTATAAACCAGTGTAAAATGTCAAACTCGTGTGCTCAGCCCACTTGTCAGCCCACTTGTCACCCCAAGGATAAGCATTCCTTAAAATGACAACAGATGTTAAGACCTTTGCCAGTTATAAGGGCCTAAAAATAGGCCACTATAATGTGCGCAGCCAGCATCTTAAATTCAGTGAGCTCAGTGACTTCATAAAACTGTTTGATGTCATCTCAGAAAGCGAAAGCTGGTTACTGGAGGGGTGTTCAAGTCATAAACTCTATGTTGCTGGATACCAGTTCTTCAGATATGACCGTGTCGTAGACAAAACCAATGGTGGTCTACTGTTTTATGCATGTAATCGTAAGGCCCCCTATTGTACAATGGACACTGTCCTTAAATATTCTAATGCTGATATTGAAGCCATGGTCATCAATTTCACACAAGATAAACATGGGCTCACATTGTTTATTCATGTATACATATAGACCCCATAATGGCAGTTATGTAACATGTATAAAGCACAGAACTGACATATGTGAATCACCCAGTCTAGAAGGCCGAGAAAGACGGCTCCTAATAGATATAAATATAGATCTCTTTCACCCCGAGGATTGCAAAACAAAAGCCTATGCCAAAGCTATAACTGACCTACACCTGTTAGATCAAGTTCACTTTATCACCCGGCCCTATAGGGCACTAGCAGGATGCAGTAATTCTACCTTGTGAGACCTTTAGCTGAAGCTGGTTCCTGTCATGTCCAAAATCGGAGTTTTAGGGGTCATAAACTTTTCACTTATAGCCCTCTATGGTGGGTCCTTATGTCATCTGTTCAGATTGGGGGAGTGGTTTGGACTCTGGCCTACCAATCAATGGGTCATGAGTTCAAATCCATGTCTAGGCTTTTTTGTTCACACATAATTTTAACATGTATTTTGGTAGGTCAAAAATTGTGATAGTATACAATTCGGTTTTAAAGATCCTTTACACAAGATCAATATTTATAGTGTAATCTAAAATGGTTTTGAATCAGTTGTATTTGAATATTTCTCATGCCACCTGGTTGCATTGGGGGAGTGGTTAGGACACTGGCCAATCAATCCAGGGGTAATAGGTTCAAATCCATGCCAAGGCAACATATCTTTTTTTATAGTTGGTAAGAAATAGTAACATTATTTACAAAGAAAACCCAATGCAACAATACAAAACTATTTTAAATCTTAGATTTAAGTTGTCAAGGATCTTTACAACCGAGTTGTATACTATCACATTTTTTGACCTACCTAAATACATCTTTAAATTGTGTGTGAACAAAATTGCCTTGACATGGATTTGAACCCATGATGCATGGATTGGTAGGTGAGAGTCCTAACCACTCCCCCAATCTGAGCAGGTGAACTAAGGACCCACAATAGAGGCCTATACTTGAAAGGTTTATGACCCCTAAAACACCAAATTTCGGTCATGACAGGAACCAGCTTCAGCTAAGCAGCAGGCTTCTATAGTTAGCAGAGGAAAGAGCACTGGTACCAGACAAGATGGCGCTGTACAGTGATCATCTAGCTAATGCGGAATACAAATAAAGCAGGAGGCACCTGTATTGACTTAATAGCCACGGACTGTGAAATAGTCATGCACCATGGAACCCTGCCCATGTTTATTAGTGATCACCTCCCTGTCTATGCCATTAAAAAGAAACCTACAGAAGAATTTATAAATGTTAATGTTAAAGGTCGCTCCTATAAGAACTATGACCAGAATGACTTCATACACTACCTGTTAGACATAAACTGGACCCCTTTTGAAGCCACAAATAATGTAGATTCTAAATGGTCAATTATGTTGACCCATATAACCTCCTACTTAGATATATACATTGTCCTGTTAAAGGCGCAAATCTCGGTATCCCTCCAGCGACAGTCGCAGTGGAGTCGGGACAGGCACTCAGCCCTATAAATAGGGGCGGTGGGGCTTTAAGGACATGAAGTTCAAAGACAGGAAGAAACCCTGGATGACCAGGGACATATACGAGTCTATTTACGAACACAATCAATACATGCTAGAATACTGTTAAGGAGGAAAGGTCAATCCCGCTCTCCTGGAATGTGCTAAGCAAACCAGGAGAGACATTAATGCAAAAACTAGAGTGTCTGAAGAGGAGTTCTACAAGAACAAACTTCGTGACCTCTCAAGTAACACAACCAAGTCCTGGCGTGAATTGGCAAAACAGGTGAATACAAACCTGACATAGTTCTAAATCACCATGAAAATGGTTCTGAAATCAAAGGTCCTGATGTCCCACCCTATATTAATGAGTTCTTCTGTAATATAGGCAAGAATTTATTTGAATCCCTAGGGGACACTCCCCAGGTTAGTAACAACAGCACCCCTAGTACTAACTTCCATGAAACTACTGACACCAGTGAGGTCTCCTACTCAAAAATGCTTGCCTTAATAAAGGCTATAGAAGTACACAAATCCAGTGGGATAGACGATATTAATACTGCTGTGCTAAAGGATGCCCTACTATAACCCCCCCCCCCCCCCCAGTTAACCAAACTAATCAACCTATCCCTTTACACCATAAGCTTTCCCTCTGACTGGGCATCAGGTAAAGTTGTACCCCTGCCCAAAGTTGGTGATCTAAAACAGACAGGAAACTGGCGCCCCATCTCTCTATTACTAGCCCCAAGTAAAATTATGGAAAGAATAGTTTATGATGAAATTTGTAATGCTCTGGAAAGGGAGTCTCAACTCACCAGTGCACAGTATGGTTTCTGTGCGTCCAGGGCCGGTCCAGGGGAACAAATGATGCTGTTTTCAGGTTTGTAAATGAAATTTATAAAGCTAGAGACAGGAATGAACATCTCCTGGCCTGTTTCCTGGACGTACGGAAGGCGTTTGATAGCATACACCACCCAGAACTAATAACCCGCATGAAAAAATTCAAACTGCCTCCTTTATACACAGATTGGCTTTTTGCACATTTGGGAAACCGTACACAGAGAGTAGTTTGTAACAAAACAACCTCTTCCCTCCTACCTGTATGCTATAGCATACCCCAAGGATCGATCTTAGGTCCCCTCCTCTTAATATGTTTCATAAAACGGCTTACCCAGTATCCTAGATCACTGTGACATAATCATGTATGCTGATGGCGTGGTGTTTTACA
This sequence comes from Harmothoe impar, assembly GCA_947462335.1. Taxonomy (NCBI): domain Eukaryota; kingdom Metazoa; phylum Annelida; class Polychaeta; order Phyllodocida; family Polynoidae; genus Harmothoe; species Harmothoe impar. Next base: position 35,053,485 of record OX381715.1, read on the forward strand.
CCACATCCTCAAGCATGGCAATAGCCAACGGTAAAGTGCAACATGATGCAGACAAGGTAAATAGATGGTTCAGTGAAAGTGGACTATGCATAAACAACGGCAAAACGAAAATGTACTTTCAACCCCACGGTCCCCACCTCAAAAGACATTGTAATGAGTCCCCCTAGTATTAAGATGGGAGACGCCACCCTCGAGTCATGTGACAACTATGAATACCTTGGTATCATACTAGATAATGTAATCTCTCTAGAAAAAAAACATTAGTAAAAGTGTAAGCACATCATCAAACAGATGCCACATGCTCCGTACAATGCGCAGGAAGGTATCAACCCCGATAGCGACCCTAGTCTATAAAGAGACCATCATGCCGGTCCTGGAGTATTGTGGCTTCCTGTACAATGGTGTTACAAATGCCCAACACAAAAGGCCAAAAATGGTACAAAATAGAGGTCTCCGAGTGAGCCTAAATGTACAAATTCGCCACAGTGTTATAAAGTTACACAGAGACACTAGCATTGACTATTTGAGTATAAGATATGACCTCCAACTACTTTTGCTGTTAGATAAATACCTTACCGGTGAATGTCATAATGCTGTATCCCTAGGTCTCAAATTTGCAACTGCTCCCACTTGTGGACGCATAACCAGATCCACAAACACTGGTACCCTAGACTACCCCGATTGCAAGTCACATGCTATCCGTAAGAGTCCACTGTACCGAGGCATAGACCTCTGGAACAAGCTTAATGCCTCATGTAGACTTACCACTGATAAAGACTTATTCAAAAGCAAGGCAAAACCAATTATACTTGCATTGTTTGTGGCTATACAGCTAAGCTAATACTATCAACTGACCCACATGTGCTTCTATGTTGCTTCTCCATATACCCATGTATGTAACTGATCGATGCCAACATAAAGTTGAATGTATGCTATGACTGATGTAACCTTGTGTATCTCCCAACTGCCTGTATGTAGTTGGTCGAAAGAATTATGTAACTTTACATAGTTGACTGACATATATGTTCATTTATTTTATCTGTTTGGGTCACAATGCCCATTTGATTGTACCATATTTTGTAAAATCACCAAGTGCAATAAAATACGTTATAAACTCAAAACAATATTTACAATAATGGACATTTCTATGAACCAGTGTAAAATGTCAAACTCAAGTTACAAACTGATTGTGTTTCAGGTAAATCTGTGTGCACGGTGGTGACACTGGTGAACTGGAATTGGTTTGAAGACTGGAAGGATAAGAAACTGAACAAGCGAGGTGCGGATTATGAAGCACTAAAGAACCACATCGGGCAGAGAGTATGGGATAATGTCGTTGGGATGTACCCACAACTTAAGGATAAGGTAAACCAAGACCACAACCACAAACGTCCGCTTCATTCATATTTTTACTCCCACCATTAACATCACATACACTTCATCCATGTATTATTGCCCCACCACCAATGTACACTTCATCCATGTATTATTGCCCCACCACCAATGTACACTTCATCCATGTATTATTGCCCCACCACCAATATACACTTCATCCATGTATTATTGCCCCACCACCAATGTACACTTAATCCATATATCATTGCCCCACCACCGATGAACACTTCATCCATCTAGTTACAACCACCATCAACCTATAGGTTATAATGTTAGGACAAATGTATTGCAATGAGCTAGCTATCATTTTCCTAGCTTCAGCTATAGGACCTGGCGGCTCCAACGCTAACCTATACTGTGATCAATCGTTCCTCCCCCTCAAGTTAATGTAGATTATGTGGTGGGCCTAGATAAGTATCTGTGTCTTTCCCATTGCAGGTTGAGTTCTTTGAGGTGGGTAGTCCGCTCACCAACCTACACTACATCCAGGCCCCAAAGGGCGAGATGTACGGCCTTGATCACAACATTGAGCGTTTTGCCGACCCGGAAATCATCATGGCGTTGCGACCAGAAACTGACGTTCCTGGTCTAGTCCTCACAGGTAGGCAAAACAGTTATTTGAATTTGTGGATTTCTTTGTGATATGATAAACATGCAGTATTGTATGGCTTTTATTATAGGCTCTGACGATTTTTATCAGTTGGGCACATAAAGTGGTACATTGTATTAGATTGTATAAGCCCATTGGCCATGAATCCTGTGTCATTGTAACCTCTTCAGAAATGTAGGCCTGAGCCATCTGGTAGGGGGGGGACTGGATTGGTGGCCTAATAAAGGTGGGGAGGATAAAATATTATTTTTTATACCAAAGGGGTGTACGGCTAATCTTCACCAGTACCTTTTTTTTAATATCCGTATATACTGGCATATATATGGCTAGCTATTGAAGATGTATCTGACTTGTTCAGCTCCCTATCTAACTTTTCCTTAGTTCTCGTACAAGCCATCGCTCATTCTATCTTTCCAGGTCAGGACATCTTCATGGCTGGTTTTGTCGGAGCGATGTTGGGGGGGCTGTTCTCCGCTGGCCACATCCTCGGTCGAAATGCATATTTCGATATGCTATCGTTGCAGTCACGGCTGAAGAGAGAGAAAAAGGTGCAGTGATTATCAACAAGAAGACATTAGTCAGCAGAGATTGTGGTCACCTGGCAACAAGGTGACCTGTGATTTCTGGTGTGATTTTTTTCAGATGCCTGAGTTGTAAAAGTTGCCAAGATGTTTCAGGAAATCATTAATTTGTCTACAGTAATGCTTGGCATCACTTCAACATTGATAAGTTGGGTGTTGAATAAGTGCTGTTGTAAACAGCAGATCTGTAATGGTATGCATTTTTGTTACTTGTAATCCATAATGAGGTGTTTATTTTTGTGGTATGATGGATTTTTTTATGATTATTGTATATATAGACAGGGATAGGTCTATTTTCGACCTAGTATAATTTGGTGGTCATGGAGATGACCTTGGATCAGTTGGTTCACATTGTGGTGTCCTTGGTTCAGTTGGCGGCCATCTTGATGGCCTCGCATCAGTTGCCAGTTGGCATGATTATTTGATAATGACTGAGGCTTAAGTTTTCTACCCTCAGAACGAGAACTGTTAGGGTCCGGAAAAGACGTGGAAAGTATTTCTACAAATCAGGGGTTCATTTCACTAAGGTCAATAGGACCTGTAGATAAGCAGTTGTGAGTGTGAGGGTTCCATCTTGTGTGGATTATAGACTGTTAACTAGGAGCGTATTATTAGACGATCATTACTAACATGAAAGTATGGTGAAGTCTCATTAGCAAAAACCTGTTTATCTGGGGTAGTCAATAGTGTATTGATAATACAAGAAGAATGATTACAGGTCATGATGAAACAAAAAATGGGTTTCCACTCTTGTCCGACAGAGATAGCTAGCTAATGATGATCATTGGAGGACATGCAAGCCAAATGGTGCCTACGACCTTAGTGAAATACGGTGCAGATACATGTGCAATACGAGAAGTGAACTAGGTGCAAATAATGGCTATATTTGTAAATAGAGCAAAGACTCATCATCGAAAGGAAATGTCTGTAAAATATACATGTATCGTTGTGCATGTACATTTTTCGATAGTGCGGAAGTATTTATATGTTTGTTGAAATTGGCTATGGTTTTGATCTTTTGTATCATTTTGTCAGTTTACTTGTGATTGAGATTTTATAAAATGAGCATGGCATGCTTACATATTCATAAATTAATCTACTTCTTATTCTTGTAAGAAATGACATCTATAATTATGTAGTACTTTGTGATCATGTACTTTGAGGGGAATTTGCCATACCTATCTATTACCTGATATCATCCTGTTGTGTCGACAGTCGCATGACATCAGAAGTGATGGTCTCCAAGAATGATACCATCATGTGTACTCTGCTTGACAAGATGGCTTCCGTTTCTGCCTACATAAATGTAGCTAGTAGTATCACACACTACACATGTGGTATCTAATAATCATCTATCCTGGATGCATAATCTGTAATACCGGTACTACTCATGTTTTCTGTGAATATATATCATAATGTCTGTTCAGGATATCTGACAGCACCTTTACCAAATAATAGTTGTACTAGTCGAAGAAGAGCGCAAAATTGGTAGAAAAATGTCCAATTACTGGTATATATAAAGGGAAAGAAAAAATATTTAAATGATATTGATATTATTCAATAAGTGAACATAATATATTTAATTTGGCCTGTAAATGAACATTGTGTGTATATAATTACAGACAACATGTATATATGGGAAGTATACGCTACAGTAGGACACATGTTCCAATAATTACCAACATTCAAACACAAAATATACATTTTCACATAGTCTAGCTGTACACAGTGGAATTATTCATCAGTGCATCACATAACTCGGATCTAAAAGCAGAAACCGGGTCCTTATCATCGACTCATATTTTAACTTTAGTTGAGACAGTGGTAATACTCTTTGGATTACTTGTGAATGTAACCCTGAAATACTCCTCGAGTCCAGAATATATGATGGGCACTTTAATTGCCATTGATATATGACAGGTGTAATGCAATTGCTGTCAGTGCATGGTATTATTATTGTTGACACTGCCCATGGGTGTAATAGACAACATACAGACCAAAGTGTTATAGACCCCTCAAAAGAAACAGGGAAATAGCAGAATGTAGGACAGATATGAGGACAAATTTGACATCCAATTCATTTAATGAAGAAAAATTGCAAAGTCATCCAAATGGTTTATTACACTGATGCAGGATGGATTATTGCACACTGTTTACCCTACACATGTACAATATATCTTCTTCTGTAGACACACATTTCTATCAGAACCCTATCATTCAGTAACCATATTTATGAATACTAATCACATACAATGTAGGTAGAGCATTTTGAGATTCACTTACCGTATTCGACGTAATTTCGCACGTCCCTTATATCAAAGCGCTTTTATGGCCAAATTTAGACTATAAATTACCCAAAATATCACAATTTTGAGCCCAATTAAACTTTTTACTATGAAAAAGGTGTTCATTACAAATTATATTCAGTACTGTGCGTAAATTACATTGAATATGGTGATTTGTACAATACATGATATTTATTCTGGTGCACATCCTTTCAACACAGTACCGTAGGCTTGAACAAATGCCTGGTCAGACTCCTTTATCATTAGGAGTTAGCTGAACGGAACAAATCGACTAGGGGAGTGTTGGGATGGCTCTTTGTATATAGGTCATAGCCTTGATGAGCCCTAATCAACTTTCATCACTCTCTCACATGTGCTCCCTCTTTAGAACCATAATATTAGGTATTTCCAGGAAATACCATTGTATTGAACTAAAGAACACCTGCTCTAAAAATACCTTTGGCAAGCTTATGAAAGTAAGTATTTTGAAAACATGAAGATTGCTCCAAATAATTAAGCAGAAATAGGGACAGAATTATCTGACCTGAGACAATATTCTAATAAGCAGTTGCTGGCAGAACTTTCCAAAAACGCAAATTAATATAGATTCATGGGACATTGATGTATGCACAGTAACTTTCCAATGTATAACTGTACTGTCTTTTAGGCAATATTGTTGTGAATATGCTTATAGCTTTACTGGAACTCTACCAAGATACTAAGAAACTTGCAAAAATGTGCATTGGCAAGCCAGATTTTCAGCCAATTTGCTATGCTGAGCTTTTCTACATATGTGATTTTATTAGTTGCAAAGCTGAAACACAGACACTGCTGATGTAGTGAAATTTGGCAACCTGACAATCTGCAGGAGTTATACAAATGTAGTAACCTTGACAATGACAGGTGTTCCATAACTGAGAATGTCACTACATTCCTTGTAGAATCCATCATTTTGTCAGTTATTAATTTGTAATGAAGGTTTCACCTCATGAGTATAAACGTTAAAAGACAGTTTAACATGTAATTCAGGTGACCATCTATAACATTGCTCCTGTAACCTTGGGGATTAGGTCACTGAATGTGCCATATGAGAGTGCCTCACCGACATGTTCCCAGGACTGTAAAGGGCCACTATGACTATGATGGGACTGGCAGTCCGTATGACTGCAATCCAACCGTTTATGAATCCATGTCAATCCAGGTAACCGAAGTTGTAGCCGACCTGTATCGCTACACTACTCATACGGGCCACATATAAGATGTTAATGTTGCCATAATCTGCATGAGGTTTTTGGGACATAATTACTGAGGACGAAAATAGCAACTTTTGTGTGCATACAACCCTCATTCTGCAGGATATAATTCTTTGTCAATTCATTATGTTCATATGTCTGGTCTGTCACTGTATGTACCTATACATCAAACTGACCCATTAATGAAAATGCCCTTTCAATTCCAATTCACTAGAATTATGTGTGCTTTGCAGCTAGTATTTTCCCTTTCTATCCAGGGTTAAAGACATTTCAGGTTTTCATCAAACATCTATCATGACGTAATATGTAGAGATTTTGCAAGCCATGTTTTTAATGCTATTTCTATTTCCATTTTTCACTACCATGTTGTGAGGTCCTCAGTGTTCCATTTTTAATCTCTGTACACATTGCCACAGATACTTCACATGCCAAAGGTCATATTTTTATTGCGATTGATCACACATGTAGCCAAAATGATATAGATGTAACTCAGTTGAGTAAGAAAAGGTGAGGACACTAATCCCAGATTATTCCAATGTCAACTGTACGCGATAAGCATCGATATTGAAGTGAAAGTCGATAGACTTGCTTCATCATAGGATGGCCCTCGCAGTGACTCTTGGTTTAGTCTGTGATCATACTCAGCCAGAATCAAGTTTGGCAGTTTTGGCTGAGAACATAGCCCACCCACTAAAAGCATGTATCACAGTGTTGTCTGCATAGATGAAATCAATGTCATTCCATTCACGTAAGATAGAAATACTTTATAAAGGCAAATGTGAAGGATTTTAATTCATGGGTGGAATATATCTGTAATATCTGTGAAATAGTCAGATAGGACGGTGTGGGTAATACTGCGAATTACCATAACCCAAATCACATGAAGGTGTCTAACTTCAAGTAGTGTGCCTACTATATATACAGGCCTAGTGATACCTTTGATTTAACATTGTTTGTTGAGTTACGTGCAATTATTGTCCTTTAGTCAGTTATCGCTGCATAAGGTATGTTTTAAGCTTCACAGACACTTTTGAAAATTTATAAAATCCTGAGAGTAATGTATTTCTGTTTGTATTATGTGCCTATAAAAAGGTACAAAATGATTTCCATTGTCGGAATTGCAAATTTGGTAACCACGCCAGCGTTTAACTTCCTTTCTCCTCTGGAGAAGTGATGCTGCAACAATTCCCATATGTAGTAGGGTTTCTACCATTCGGTCTGGAAAGCTTAGAATTCATCTTGTTCAGCCTAACTGTAACTGAGATCAATCTCACATTGGCTAAAGTGAAAAAAGGGCACAGACAGCTGTTAGCAGATTCCAAATACTCATCAATTTTTATACTTCAGTAGCAGACATGAAAGAGGCTTGACTTGAGTTGTCAGTTTTATGGTTATTTTTGTATGTTGTGACCATATGGAAAATACATCCTCTGTGTCAGTTGTTGAATTCATCCACTTTAGGAAGATGGTAATTGTAATTTATTATTATAATCAGTTCCACTACGTGCAAAGTGAAATAAATCAGTATTTTTTCCTTGCCTATCTATGCCTTGACTTGGATTTATTTAAATTTAGCGACCTACCATTACCCCACACTCACCCTTCTCCCATCCCCCAGTCAACTGGGCAGCTGGATAGTAATATGTTGTGGGATTTAGGATAGGATGTTACATCCACCGCGACCAGGGCCTCCCCAGTTTTAGCACTACGTGAGTAGGCAGCCTCTCAGTCAATGTCATTTCCACACATATCTATATATCTATCAATAACATATACTAGCAAAGCATCATGATATTCTATAGATTTTGTGCCATATTCTAGATGCTGTACACCTTAGGGAGTGTTCATTTATTATTTACAGGGGGGGGTGGTGGGTTTGGGGGGGGGGGGCGTAAAAATTTCCGACCCCTTCTGAGGGGGGGGGGCGTAAAAAATTCTGACCCCTCTTGAGGGGGGGGCGTAAAAATTTAAGCCCCTTTTTAGCCAAAAAGCCTGCGCGTTACTATAGTTCAAAGGGGGGGGGGGGCGAAAAATTTTCGGCGCCTTCGGCGAGGGGGCCGCAAAACGTTACACGCGCTCTCGAGTGGGGGCTTAAAATTTTTTCGCCCCTCCGCGCGAAATCTCACCACCCCCCCCCTGTAATTAATAAATGAACACTCCCTTATGGATGCTCAGTAATTTGGGAATTATGGCAAAAACTAAAGAACAAAGTAAGATCCAAATATACATGTAGCGGTCTTTAGCTATAGCAGTCCATCAAACTATATAATATATGAAAATATTGGCTACGTGGTGTCCATCACTATGAAACTTGAAGCATTTGAGAACGGCATAAAAGGAGAACGGGATAAACGGAGAAAGGGAGAACAGGATAAACGAAAGAACGGTATAAACGGAGAAAGGGATAAACAGAGATGGGGATAAACAGAGAACGGGATAAAGGGAGAACGGGAGAAAGGGATGAACGGAGAACGGGGTAAACGGAGAACGGAGAACGGGAGAAAGGGAGAACGGGAGAAACGGATAAACGGGATAAAGGGAGAACGGGATAAAGGGTTAAAGGTAAAAGGGGAAAAGGGAGAACGCGAAAACGAAGAACGCGAAAACGAAGAACGTGAAAACAGAGAACGCGAAAACGGAGAACGCAAATACAGAATCATGAGGGATAAACAGAGATGGGGATAAACAGAGAACGGGATAAAGGGAGAACGGGAGAAAGGGATGAACGGAGAACGGGGTAAACGGAGAACGGAGAACGGGAGAAAGGGAGAACGGGAGAAACGGATAAACGGGATAAAGGGAGAACGGGATAAAGGGTTAAAGGTAAAAGGGGAAAAGGGAGAACGCGAAAACGAAGAACGCGAAAACGAAGAACGTGAAAACAGAGAACGCGAAAACGGAGAACGCAAATACAGAATCATGAGGGGGAAGAGTGGGGGCAGGGAGAGCGAAGAACGGAAAATTCAATATAGATCGTCGGCAAAGGCATGGACACGTAGCACACGCCACCACGCGTCCGACCGACACTGCGAAACGGCAACAGAGATGCCGTCACTGTTCACGCTCCGATCGACTCACTTTTCGGCCGAGACGTAAAACAGCGGTTACCTGCTGCCGGGTGCTGACGCCCACAGACACCTGGTCGCCCCCAGCCACCTGCTTTCCCACAGCCACCTTCTAGCCTACAGCCAAAATCATCTGCAACGCACGCCGCCCGTGGCCGACAGACACGGCGAAACAGATACATGCCGCTGCTGCTCCGACCGACTCGCTTTTTGGCTGAGACGTAAAGCGGTGTTTACAGGCTGGCGGGCGACGACGCCCACAGCCACATGCTTGCCCCCAACCACCTGCTTGACCTGGGCAGGTGGGACACGGCTCAATGAGCCTATAATTATAACCTGACCAGACTGAGGAGTATAGCATTGTCACAACACTTCCCTGCTGACCTGGGCAGGTGGGACACGGCTCAATGAGCCTATAATTATAACCTGAGCAGACTGAGGAGTATAGCATCGTCACAACACTTTCCTGCTAGCCTGGGCAGGTGGGACACGGCTGATTGAGCCTATAGTTACGAGGAGGCAAAGTTTTTGGATATATTATTTTTGGATTTTTATTTGCTAGATTTTAGAACTACACAGATGATTTGTAGGTATATATATATATATATATATATATATATATATATATATATATATATATATATATATATATATATATGAGGGGCAAAACCGCTCCCTAATAGACTGGAAAATATTCCCTAGAATTAGTTTAACCAATAAGTAAGTAAAGTCCAACTTCTACCTTTATAATAAAAAAAAATTATAAAAAATATTGAATTTCAAAGAAATTATACCAAAAAATGTCTTTTCTTCTGTAACTCGGTAAATAATGGTCCCATGGGGCTGAAAATCTGCCTATAGACTCCTTGTTTCGCCCCCTTCTGTTACCAGCGTCTCGGTGGCGTGGTACGTAGAGCGTTCGACTTGAACTCTTGGGGTACCGTGGTCGAATCTCCATGAAACTGCGGATTGTATGGGTGACGAAATTTCGGAATTGCTCAGTACCACCGGAAGAGTGCCGATATCACTAGATATCAGCACGGGGATATCACCTAAAAAGCACGATGAGTCGCCCGATCGTGTAATAAATGCTTATTAAAATATAAATAGCTGAACTTCATGGATTTTCTTCTCAGCGGGCCCCTCAAGAGGGGTCCAAATTTTCTACACACCCCCCCCCCCCCCACTCCCGGTTAAGGGGTCCAAATATTTTAGCCCCCCCTCCCTGTTGATAAAAAAATGATCACTCCCTAATATTGTTTTACAGTAATATTTAAAAAAAATCATTTTTTCCACTTTATGAAACCCACGTTTCAGACTGATTTTAAGGACTCTTGTTATTGTCATTTTAGCATGACATTCCATGACAAAAATCACAACTTTCCATGACATTTATAACATTCTAGTGGGGATTGGGGGGCTTGGCTATACGAGTGATTGTAGAATACACCACAGTGCTCATGTCATGACATGGTGCCGTGTTCGGGTTACAGGGTGCTTGGCTTGAAGGCGAGGTATTGTGGCTCTTTGTTATATCTTATAGATACAGGGATGTGATTTGAAAATTGTCAGATGGTAGGAAAAAATATTATAGGCCCAAAAACGACTGAGAATTTTCTGTTTTCAGTTGTTTCAAGCACAGCACAGGTACATTTTTTTTGTACAGCACTGCGATAAACCTGGGGGAGGGGGTGGTAATCTGAAAGCCTAAAGCTGCATTTTGTTTGGGGGGTTTGGGGGGACCTCCCCCCAAGAAAATTTAGAATGTCTAGCCTGGAAAGGGTGCATTCTGATGCATTTTAGCACAAAATATAATAAGGATCAGTACTCTAGCATTTTATAACTGTTTTTAGGAGGGAAATGTTCTGAAAAAATTTCAATTCAAAACTTGAATTGGGACTGGAACCTTGTTTGGGGGGAAAAAGGAAAGTCTTGAAATTCTAGATTGAAATGTATCTGCTACTTTTTGGAACAAAATATATTAAAGCTGAGGTCTTTAGGCCACACCTTTTTTTTTATTTGGGTTACGGATCCTTCAAAAATTAATCAACGCACGGAGGACGAAATAAAAAAAAATTAAAATAAAATAAAAGTTACCCTCTGGCCAATTTTTTTTTCTGTACAGAAAGTTTGGATATCTCAATGTCGGAGGGAAAAATAAAAGCACCACCTATAATAGAAAGGATGATCATACAATAGAAATACAATAAAATTTACATGAACAAATATTTTGGAAAGATTTCTTCAAAAATCAAGAAAATTCCGAAGTCCCATTTTACCTAAATGAAAATTAGATAGTTGTTTTCCTGATGATTTTAGCTTTTTATTGGTATATTATACCATATATCTTTTATATTTTTCTTTGTTTTGCTTTCTCTGGATTTCACATCGGAGGAAATAAAAAAAAAAGTGTAAAATTCAAATTTTATTTTTATTCTGATTTTGGGCTTTCCTAGTGCGGCGGGCCCGTAACCCAATTTAAAAAAAAAGTGTGGCCTTATGGTTGGGACTGGATCCTGCTCTCTGTCTGCAATGCCCCCCAGCCCTATTCTCTGGGGCTGGAACCCTTCTTTTTGGAGGGAAAGGTTTTTAGAAAATTTTGAAAGTCTAGAATTGAAAGTGTGCTATATGCTGCTGTTTGGAACAAAATATATTAAAACTTGTGTCTTTATATATTCTCCATGATTGGGCTGGAACCTTGTTTTTGGAGGGAAAGGTTTTTAGAAAATTTTGAAAGCCTAGACTTGAAAACTTGCAATCTGGTGCATTTTGGCAGATCAGGTCTGTATCTGTTCTCTATGATTTGGGCTATTGTTGATACCACAAGTGAGCAAGCATCAACTATAGTTGAAATCATAATGGGCAAGTATCGACTATAGTTCAGACATGCAAACTTTGAAGTGGAAAAAATCTGAGCCCAGGATTTTTTTGGGGGGAATGTATGCCCCCTCTGCCTCCCAGGTGGGGTTTGGGAGCATGCCACCTCTAGAAAATTTGAAAACCTATGACTAGCAATGCTGCATTCTCATGCATTTTGACACAATATATTAAGGCTCAGCTCTGAATTCTTCCCTATGATTGGGGCATGAAACTTGTCTATTTCTTAGGAAAGGTTTGAGGAAAATTGGAAATCTAGACTTGAAATAGTGCATTCTGTTGCATTTTGGCCAAAATATAGTACAACTCAGATCTGTATTATCCAGCCTCTATGATTGGGCCTTGTCCTTTTTGAGGAAAGTTTTTGGGAAGATTTGACAATCTAGACCCGAAATGGTACACTGTTTCCTTTCAGCCAATCTGTATTGTGAAGCCTGTTTTTAGTGGGAAACCTTTGGGGACATTTGGAAATCTAGACCTGAAATGGTGCATTCTGGTGCATTTTTTCGAATTGTATCAAAGCTAAGATCTGTATTAGCCAGCCTTTGCTTTATGATTGGCAATAGAACTTTGCTTTTTGGATGGAAAGGGCTTAACATTTTTTTAAATTCTTGAAATGGTGCATTCTGGCCAGAAATGTATTAAAGCTAGAATCTGTATTAGTCAGCCTTTATGCTTGGGGATGGAATTTAGTTTTTTGGATGGAAAGGTCTTAGAAAATTTTGAAGTTCTTGACTTGAAATGGTGCAATTTGATGCATTTTAGCATATCCTCCATGTCTACCTCCCATCTTAAACCATCACTGAAATAGTTATGTGTTCATTTGCCAACCACATGTCACAGCAGTACTAGGTGTTTGGGGGCATGCTCCTCAAAGAACATTTTGAAAATCAAGAAGGCAAATGGTGAAATTTGATATATTTTTTATCTTCTTGTCTTATGAAATTACAAGTCCCCCACCCTCCCCCCCCCCCCCCCCCCCCCAACACAAAGGGAAACAGAGTTCTCATTGGATCTCGACAAATCACAAGAATGCCCAATTTGGAGGGGGGGAAAAATCTGAGAAATTTGAGGAGTTTGCATGCCTGATAGCTTGTTCTCAACGGTTTTAATCATTCCACAATAGTATTGGGGGATTTGGGGGCATGCCCCCCAAGAAAATTTTGAAAACTAAGGAGGCAAATGGTGCAATTTGATGTATTTCAATCTTCTGGTCTGAAGAATCAGAGCTTCACTTTTTGGCAATTGAGTAGCAGACCCCCCCCCCATTCTGAAAAAAAATATCTCATTGGATCTGGGGAAATCATGAGGGTCGACTTTTTAGCTCTATTTGGTAGGAAATCCTACCAAAGTAGGAGAAATCACATCCCTGAGATATTAATATATTGCATAGGGTCTTTTCATGCCCAATGTTGTTAGAATTTTAAAACAAAACACTTGCTGGATTTTATACATTTATTTTTATAGAAAAAAAAATTCTCTTGATAACAGTCACTCTCCAGTCTCGGGCACTTCAGTGAATAAATAGTGCTCGATGACTTTTGTAATCCTTCTTTTTCGACTATTCTTGCACACAATGGACACACACGGATGACATTTTTCATCTAACCACTCACAAAAACAAACTGAGTACAGCGAGCTTTGCCATGTTCGAAACTGATGGCATTCGTCTTTCTAAATGATATTCTACAGTAACTCTTCCTCTACTTGTAATTTGAAATACACCATCCGTCTGGCCTAAAGTCAAACAACATAACCCTATGTGATTGACTAGTTAACATATTCAGACACATACACACGATTCTATACTAGGGGTTTCTTTCACGTATTATTGATCTAGTATCTGCTATTTATTTAGTTTTAGTTTTTACCCCAATGACGTTGTAGTGTCCGCAGTGGAAACTTCAAGTGAGTTATTACATATATACCAATGGTATGTTTCCAAAGTGAAAGCTTGTTTCATGATCGACGAATGAATCACACAATCTTCTGCACTCAAATCCAGTTACTCAGAATGGGTTCTATGCATCTAGAGAATGACATTTCATAATGCTACCTCACATAAAGAAACACTTCCTCCTCTCCCAAATGTACAGACAGTAGCAACGTGTTAGCTGCAATCTAACTCTGTAGTATATCATATATATATGTACACTTTTTTCTCCGTTTAACTAACACATCTGAATACTCATTAGTGTGGACCCACATACCACAAGGAATATCGATATAAAGCACTGTCTATGCCCCTGTCCTTTCCCACCCCATGTCCAGATCCCCATTTAAGCCTGTAACATTACACCTGGCAAGAAGGGGTTCTAGATAACCCAGTCTGCTCATAGTCGGGTGTTATAAAATAAGCGACTCCTCGGAGAACCCATCACCACAAATCGGGCCTACCATGTTTTAACAGGTCCTTGATGGTTTCCCAATTAGTCGTGCTTCGCAGTATGCTGTAATGTACTGGTCTTAGTCTTAAACCAGATTTCATCCACTGTATGTGGGATGCTAGTATAACAGCTTGGTAAGTCTCTTATAGATATGGGTACCGGGATTACCTTTCCTTAATCAGCAACAATTTGTAAATCCTAAACATGATTAAATTACATCATACCGCCCATACCACCCATGCCTCCCATACCACCCATGCCTCCCATACCGCCCATGCCTCCTCCCATAGGCATCTCTGGCTCCTTCTTCGGTAGTTCAGTGATGACTGTCTCGGCCGTCGTTAGCAGGGAGGATACGCCGGACGCATCAACCAGCGCTGTCCGTACAACCTGCGGGGTACACAAGGCACACGTTTAGACAATGTTCAAATCTGATCGCTCTTATCAAGGAAAAGTATCAATATATCAAATTTCAAATGTATAATATTTTTCATATGCGCAAATAAATGAGAAATCAACTTTTTTTTAAGAAGTCACGACGACCACTTTCGTGCACAGTTTTAAGGAGCCCAGTGGAAACACAATATTGTAATATGAATATGAATCTCGTCTCACTGACAGTAACTAACCTTGGTGGGATCGATAATACCGGTGGCTATCATGTCTACGTATTCGTTGTTCATGGCGTCGTAGCCGATCTCTGTCTTCTCATTGAGGACTGTGTTTACGACCTCGGCTGCGTCTACTCCAGCGTTAGATGCGATCTGGTGGCAGGGAATGCGCAGGGCCTTGCGCACAATCTCCACACCTGAAGATCGTGATTCAACATGTTAATATAAGTGTGCATTATTTTACCCTAAGAGTTTACTTTTATCAGCCATAACAAAATTGTTAACAATTTGTATTTCCTTATTCTAAAGATTCTTCAAGTATAAAAATAACCAGATAAGTGATATCTGCACACTCCTAGGTGAGACCCAATTCTCAAGGTAGCCCACACTTCCCTACTACGGCAAGCAATGTCTAAACAACATTTCTAATTCCTTGCCTTTTTTGAATGTACAATATGCTATAGTAAGACCGGGTATGCGTTAACTTGCCTGTCTGCTGGTCCTGGCTGGGTGCCTTCACGTCCTTGAGTGCTGGCAGGCAGCGGATGAGGGCGAGCCCACCGCCGGGCACGATGCCCTCCTCCACAGCCGCCCGTGTGGCGTTCAGCGCGTCTGTGTACCGGTCCTTCTTCTCATTTACCTCGACCTCACTAGAACCACCAACCTGCAAACAACCACAAGCAGGGCTTTAGTTACCCACCAGCAGTATCAATGGTACACATGGGGCAGTCAGGCTACACTCAACTAGAGGTCAGATCTACTACTATGTCTATACAATGACAGCGCTTATAGTGGCATTGATGAGGTGAGTTCTGGCTGCTATTTGGGAAGAGTGCGGGGCTGTACTTTAACACTGACTCCCTGTGCCTCACCTTGATGACCGCCACACCGTTGGAGAGTTTAGACAGGCGCTCAGCCAGCTTCTCCTTCTCGTACTCAGAGTTTGTCATCTCCATGTCCTCACGGATCTGCATGGTCCTCTTCTCGATCTCGGCCTTGTCGCCCTTGCCCTTCATGAAGAGGGTGTCGTCCTTGGTGATGGACACCTCTCCCACCACGCCCATATCCTGGATCTGGACGTCCTCCAACTTGTACAGGTCCGCCTCGTCACCGAACACCTTCAAGGTCACAGCAAGGTCAAAATATAAGGTCAGGGCAAGGTCAAAATGTCAGGATGAAGAAAAAAGAGATCATTTTCAATGACATTTATTATATGTTTGTAGGTAGTCACGGGGGCCTGCCCCTTAGATCATTTAACATCTAGAAAGCAAATAGTATATTATAGGGGATTCTATTATATCAATTTAATTCTTTTCATTTTCCAAGACACATTTCACAAGATTCCATGTCATTCAATAATTCGTTGTTAGTTACACAGAATACAAATCAAGTGATGGTAATCAGATCAACATTCGTGAGAATCAGTATACCCAAAAGCGATTCACTTACGATTCCACCGGTGGCCACTGCCATGTCACGGAGTGTGTTCTTCCTGTTGTCCCCAAAGCCAGGAGCCTTGACGGCGGCTACCTGAAGACCCACCTTCAACCTGCCAAGCAGACCAACATACGACTATCACAGACTGAACGTTTGGTCCTATGCAGTACGTTTACTCGTGGTTATCCACAAGACACTCTGAGTTTCTCAATTATATTTGAAGAACGCTTATTACTAGTCAAAGATTGACAAAATGTAGGAAATCTTCCGACTTTGTTCAACATTTTGCAGGATATTAACATAATTTAATACAGAAATTCCTTTGAAAAAGTAGAATTTCCTGCAAAAGCAGGAAGAATGGCACTTCTGCTAGCAAATTTTACACTTTTTACTTGATTTACTTGAACAAATCAAACTTGAGTACCGGTATAGCTTTACCCAGACCCCATCGTGTATGCAACCTGGATGCAGGGTTCCCACAAAATTTTCAGATTGAAATTCCATGACATTCCATGACAAAAATCTCAATTTTCCATGACATTTATAACATTCTTGTGGGGGTCTGGGCCCCCGAGAAAATGTCTAAAATCAAGAAAGCAAATGGAAGATTTCTAGGGGATTTTGTAATATTAATTCTATTATTTTCATTTTCCATGACATTCCATGACACGCAGCAAATTATTACAAAATTCCATGACATTCCATGACTTTCCAGACAGCTTTCAAATTCCACGACATTCCATGACTTTCCATGACACGTGGGAACCCTGTGTATGTCCTACCCCTTTACCTGTTGAGTACGAGGGTGCTGAGGGCCTCCCCGTCGATGTCTTCAGCGACGATGATGAGTGGTTTACGGTTCTGGTTGGCGAGCTCCAGGGCCGGGATGAGCGGCTGTACGGTGGAGATCTTCTTCTCACTGAACAGCACCAGGGCGTCCTGGTACTCGATCTTGGCGCCTGTCAAACACAACATAACGCATGTAGTCACACAACCAACACTCAGCATAATGTGCTCCTATATCCTATTGACACTAACAATCGCCTTCATAGATCATACATACATTATACAGACTTTATACATACATTGACAACATATACCCAGTATTGTATATGTCTGCCAGATAGCATCTATATTTTCCCTAGTTAGCTGCCTAGATGCCTATTACCCAACTCGAACTCTTATAAAATGGGAACGGGATTCATGGAATATGTTCATCTTTTAGTTTTTCCTAGTGCATGATGGTTACCTTTGGCAGTGTTGATGAAGTAGGGTGAGATGTATCCACGATCAAACTTCATGCCCTCAATCACCTCCAACTCGTCCTGCAGGGTCTTCCCGTCCTGGGTGAATAAAGGGCACAATCAATGCATGCTTCATACACGTAGTGCACTGCACACCATGGTGCCTTCAGCACACACACATATAATATATATTATATACTTAGTATCTCAACTGTTTTTTGGGGCGGACTTTAGTGCCATTAAGTTTTCTCTATGTCAACCGCTAAAACAGCCTGACTGTAAGCCTGTACTACGCTCAGTGTGTGTGTTTGTCTGAAAGGTACATGGATTGTAAGTGTTACCTTGACGGTGATGGTTCCGTCCTTGCCGACCTTCTTCATGGCGCGTGAGATGATTTCTCCGATGGCCGTGTCACCGTTAGCTGAGATGGTAGCAACCTGCAAGTCACAACCCAAAACAAACTCAGTTCATGTCAAAATATATAACTTGGTCCCTTCCTTTCATGAAGAAATTAGTGTCAATCCCATATATGAGATCACAAATCTACCTTTGCCATGGCTCTGTGGGGACCTCATAAACTAAATAGTATAACTACCTTTTTTGAGCCTCATAACGGTTTATTGATATGGTTTTCAGCTGCATTTTGTCAAAGCATTTAATGTGAACCTCATTTTGGTAGTTACAGGGAAGAAGCCTATTTGTTTTTAATATACTGGCTGTGTATAATACAATTTTGTGTACTTACCTGAGCGATCTCCTCTGGGGTGGTCACTTGCTTCGACATCGACTTCAGTCTATCGACGACAATGTCTACAGCCATCATGACTCCTGCAACAACAGCAAAGTTATGCTTAACCATAGTGGAACAGAGAGATGTACCGTAAAATCTCTCTGATAAGCCGCCCTTTTTTTGGGGGATTTAAGGCCTGATTCGGCTTATAGCAATGTATCCAAGAGGGGGGTCGGCTTATAAGGGAGGTCGGCTTATCAGAGGTTTTACGGTAGGTTAGACCATAATTTATAATGGTTTTGAGAAAGATTACCATTTGCTGATTGTCAAGCATACTTTTAACCCTAGGTCTTGAACGTTCTCATCACTCTCAATGACATTCGCCGTTTATTTACCCTTTCCTCACATATCTTTTCAAATGTTCATCATGATCTAGCATATTAGTAATCGGTGGTAACTACTCTAACCATCGTTAACGAATATTATTAGTAAGTCGCCTCTTCCGGATTTGGATACAATACTCTTTTCCTATCGTGGTGTGTTTGTACCTATACATAGGTACACTATTTTCCCAGGGGATTATTGACAATGGGGTGACTTGGACACCGACGGTAGTAATTTGTAATCTCGCCCCGAGTCTAGGCGTTAGTAGCGATAGGGTCCACTGATGCATGGTCTGGTCTTTATCAGTTAATTACATATGTCGGGTTAAACTAGTGTTACGGTTACCAGGGTCGGATCTCAACCCTGCCCAGTTGATACACAGATAGCACACACTGCGTGTGATAGTGTGAGGGATGGGACTACCAGATAGGCCCGTTATCTTATCAGCTATTATCTTATGACAATCAGGGTGAACTTTAAGGAGCAGCCAGTAGCGGCACTAAGTCCTGATAACAACCACCAGGAGGCAGGACAGGTGACAACACGTGCTGTGCTGCCATGTTATACACATCAGGGTTCCCACAAAAAAATCTGATTGAATTCCATGACATTCCATGACAAAACTCAATTTTCCATGACATTTTTGTGGAGGTCGCACAGCTTGGCTCCCAAGAAAATTTTAAAAATCTATAGAGCAAATAGTACATTCTAGGATGTATAATATCAATTGCATTATTTTTATAATCCATGACATTCCATGACAAAGGGCAAGTTTTTATAAAATTCCACGACATTTCATGACTTTCCAGACATCTTTCAAATTCCATGACATTCCATGACACGTGGGAACCCTGAGACATCCCTGCCATGTTTTCTTTACCTGTATTATTGATTACCCCCCCCCCCCCTCCCCCTCCCTCCATCGGCCTGTCCATTGATATTTAATTGTTCTGCATAGAATATTGAATGGGAAGGCGAAGACAGACAACCTGCATGCCAACTTTGACAATTAAATAATTGAGTTGCGAATGTATGACAGGCTATGTATGTGCCGTGCCATTGCGATTTAGTGCCATGACGCTCTTAAATGTAGCGGGGCATTCACACTTAAGACAAACGCTTGTACAAGATCCTATTTTAGTGCTTAAGCGGGATGATTCAAGACCCCCTCCACCCGGCACTTATATACAAGACCGGCGCTCTTTTGAAATTGGCGCTTTATCGCGACGGTACGGTATATTGATGCTCTGCCTGCATGGTTGTCATGACAACAGTAGCGTGGTCTAACACAACAGGCCGCCCGCATCCACCACAAGACACTGCCACCTAGTGGTGAAGTCAGCTAGTAAACAGCTCTACCTGGCAACAGGTGCAACTTGTTATCATATCAAGATGGGCAACCCCGCGGGGACACGCCACTCTTCTACTATATGAAAAAAACAAATACACCACTAACTCAGAGCTGCCAACCTCAAAACTTCCAAAATCGTACTTTTTAGGTATTTTTTTTAGCTTGAAAAGCGTATTTAGCGTACTCCCTTCACCCCAAAATCGTACTAAAATCGTACTTTTGATTTAGGATTGCTACAGTAATACAATGTAGATGAAACATAATAATTTGTCCATTTCATTGAGAAATTGGTATAATAATGCTATATTGTTATTTATAACAAAAGGAGAGACCGGGATCTGACAAAACTACAGGTTGGTTATGGAAAAATATATAATCTGATATTGGTTTGTAGTGTTGGGAGGATACAACGCCCCGTCCACTTTGCTCAAAATATATAATCTTTATCCACAGACAAACAAACTTTATTGCTAAGTGCAACAGAAAGCACTGGCTAAAGCCCTATTACAAAATTGTGACAAAACGTGGGAAAACGTGACATTAGGAAAAAACACCTTTATTTAAGTTCATGTCTTCAGCTACAATTTGATGCTTCAAGCATCAAAATATTTAAAATAGTTGCTGAGAAATGACATCTCAAACATGGGATGGTAGGGACATGTAGGAATTCAGAATAGACTGCAATGCGATCACATAGCAATCTATTTTCAAATAATCCATATAAATCATAATTATTAGAAATTAAACCAATAAATGGATATTATTGTACATAGATCTGGATCTGGTAGGAATATTGGCATTCTGTTTTCAGTTCTGAAATCCTCATGGAAGGGGCAATTGGATAGGGATAATTTTTATTCCAAAAGAATGAATTGATGGTTGCCATGGCAACCAAATATCAACAAATGGGCTAAAAATGGCTAAAAACGTTCTTTTTACATTCCAAATAGGACCAATTTAGAATGAAAATAGAATTTTGATAACAGCCTCAAAAGATTCTTTGGTAAAAGTTAGTCTAAAGTCATTTTATCTTAATTACTCACATTTTTAGCTATATCTCCTGAAATATCACGTTTAGAGCATTTATGGCTATTCCCCCTAATGTTACGATTTCCCAGGTTTCGTCACAAATGACAATGGCAATAATTAGATATGGCTAGACCAAAAAAAAGGAAATTGGTCAATGTATTCATCAAACCTTATTTTCGGAAATGGAAATTGTCAATGGATTGCGCTTGCCTCATTTTTTGGGGGAAAATTGTCACTTTTTTCATACACTTTTTTTCTGTTGTTTCTCGTAGATCAACCGATCCATTTTTTTTTAAACTTTTGTCAGAGGCTGGGCAATTTTTTTTTTTATTGTCATTCGCTCCATTTCCCAAAAATCCTAAATTCTCTTTAGAAAAAAAAGCCAGAAATATCTAGGACCAAAATGTGTACTCACTATATGTGAAATAATAGCCAATAGCATCCAAAAAGCGTACTGGATACCTCAAAAGCGTACTAAATCGTACTCAGAATGCAAAATCGTATTCTGGCTCAAAATGAGGCCAAAAAGCGTACTAGTACGCCAAAAGCGTACTACTTGGCAGCCCTGCTAACTTAAACTGTAAACCACAGTGGTTTACAGTTTAAGTTAGTGGTGTAAGTTATGTGGGAGATGTAGCAATAAATGTAGACAAACCTCTTCTGATCTCGATGGGGTTGGCTCCCTTGCTGATCTTCTCGAAGCCCTCCCTGGCGAAGGCGCGTGCGAGGATGGTGGCGGAGGTGGTGCCGTCGCCGGCCTCCTCGTTGGTGTTGTTGGCCACGTCCTGCACCAGCTTGGCACCAATGTTCTGCAGCTTGTCGTGGAGCTCCACAGCCTTAGCCACCGTCACGCCGTCCTTGGTGATCTTAGGGCTGCCCCAGCTCTGCTCGATGATCACGTTACGGCCCTACAGGGAGAGGCACCCACAGTGTCATATATCTACCCAGGGGAATTCTGTATTTCTCACAGCACTACAGGTTATTCACGACAGAGTTAACCAGATCCGCTTTAAAACTGGCATTTTACACTAAGACACTTGCTGCCCGGCATCTGCCACAACAACCTGCCGCAGGAGAGCTAACAGTGGTAGCTTTTGCTGCAGCAAGTAGTTGGGGCAAGTTGCAGCAAGCTTTGACCCTGTTACACAGGCTGCACCTGCCGCAGCGGGCGTTCTGCGGCAATGTCACAAATGTAACAGGCCCTTAAACATTAAGTTAAAGGGCTGTAGTAGGACAGTCTCACAAAGCAGCCTTTATACTGTTATGTAATGTTACCTAGGTTTGTTATTTTTACGTTTGGAGAACATGATGCGATTTTCTAAATGAAATTCTTCTCGAAATCTTATTAGATCTACATTTCAGTAAATTCGCACCTCAGAAAATATGGTGTGCAACCTTTTCGGGGTGTGGTCTGAAATATGTTCCGTTTACTTCTTCACTTTAAGGCAGGGCAATTTTTTTTTAATGAAAACAATTTTCTTTTGTAAGGCTTTACCTTTGGGCCCATGGTGACAGCCACAGCATCAGCGAGTACATCAACTCCTTGCAGCATCTGGGCGCGGGCCTCGGCACCAAAACGTACGTCCTTGGCATACGTCATGGAGGGGGCTGCCATGTTGATGGAGCGCTGCCTGGCGACCCGGGTGGCCACTCCACGAACTAAACTGCCTACACGATACATCTTGGTTTCTGGAGATGTACAGAGAAGCAGAAACAATGAAATTTGGGCCTTTAAACAAATGAATAATTACATGTGTTACATCTTTATTTAATCAGGGATTTCGTTTCTGAGGGAATGGCCGTCCCCATCTACATTGTAGATGGGGACGGCCATCTATTTGGTTGCTCAGTGGAAAACTACGGTATAAAACTAGAATACCTATGTCATTTACCAGAGAGCCTGAAAGGGTTGTTGGATTGCTTCAAACCTTACATCGACAGTACCGAGGTACGCTGTAAGGTTGGACTAGAGGCCATTTGCAAATTATTTGGTAAAAACTATTCCGCTAGAGGGAGGCATTAGTACTTTTTGTATGTCACCCCCTGGCGTTTCTCAAAGCATATCCATTTTCATTGGATAAAAGAGATCACGTGACCAGAGTGTCATGGCGGCATGAATCAAATTTCGACAAGGAGAAGGCTAAGCCATATTTTGAATCTCAATATTTCTTAATTAGCAAAGTAAAGGGAACCACAAATATTCAACAGAACCCGAGAATAATGTTTAAGGTACATGTTAAAGCATTTACCTAGGCAAATAAGTCTCATTTGTAGCTGCTAGAACGGTGCGACAGCAGAGAGTCGCAAATGGCGTTTTTCGGGACCAAAATATAAGATCTAGCCAATGAGCCCCTGTCCAACCATACTGCGTACCTTGGTACTGTCGCTGTATGGTTTGAAGCATTCCAACAACTGAAAGGGGGACTGGGAGGGTGTGAATCACCTGAGTCTGACCCACACGAGTAGACTTGTCCAGTGGCAGCATATTTTTAGTAATACTAGTTAGCATGAAAGCCGGCCCTGCTTCCATAATGGTTTGCAAAGTGTTACCTAACACCCACCCCGGCCCCTCCCCCATTACACAACGAGTAGGAATCTAGGATCCAGTTTCGGTGTAGGGTGTGTGTAACACAGATCTCAGACTACAGTAGTCCCGAAACAAGTAGTAACGATATAAGACATATTTGTACTGCTTAAAGCTTTACGTAGATCCACTACGATATGCTCATCTTAATTCTCAAAGCCATGTTTCCTGAGTTTCCAGAGTTTCCAAAAAGGGAATGATCATGTCCATGATGAGAATTGACCAGAAACTTGGTTTCACCTTCATCTGGACAAACCAAGAGCCTGTGTCTCATAGCCCTCTAGGACTAGGTTGGGCTGAAAAGGTGCGGGTAGGGGGAGGGGGAGGGGGTCCCTACATGTTTTTGCGCATTTATGGACATTTCAGAACATGGTTGTTGGTTCCAGTAAGAGAAACTCGATCACAGCTGATAGTGATATGCTGGGCTCCCTAGCTGCTCGACCTCTATGGCCTGGGCTTATCACCGGCTGAGTGTTCATGTCCTCACTCCAATAACAAGAGAGAAACAACCGATATAAATTCTCACCGCGCATTACATGATCACAGATGTATAAATATAATATTTCTTGGTTACAGTATCCGCCCTACATCAGTCCTATATCTAGTTATTCCTTAATAGCTGAGAATGCAGCACTCAAATGTGGGTTACCAAACACTGCAAGGAAGGTACTGTGACCATGCCCTTCACTTCTCACGTGGGGACGGAGGGTGCTCAAACTTTACCACTTCTCTGCAAGTATATACAATATTGACAAGCTACATTTCACGTCCCGTAGATACACACTTAGTTCTACCTTTAAACGCACTAGAAACTTACCTTGTTTGGTGTTTTAGCGTTAATTGGTAGGAGAAGTTGTAGCGGAGATGACAGTGTGTACTGTCTGCTGTCACGCCGGCCGGCTGCTGGGTGGAACTCTCTAGAAGGAGGTCAGAAGGCGTCCTTTAAATGCCCCGAACGAGCTGCTGCAATTCGCGCCGCGGGGCCTCAGAGCGCTGGATAATAAAGCATGCCCCTACTATCAGTTAGGATCATACTGTATGTTCGCACCAACGACGAAGGAGTACGCGACAACCCAGGGAAACAGCGTAGGCCGGTGCGACATTGTGCCATTTGCTAATTGCCATTTGCCATTTGCCATTTGCCATTTGCTAATTGTCATTTGCCATTTGCTAATTGCCATTTGCTGAATGTAGATATTTGCTAATAGACCACAATGCACAACCCCAAAATATGAAGTTGAACTCATCATGTTTTTAGACCAAGATATTATATTTTTTTCTTATAGTACATGACTTCCTCTCTTCCCAAAAAAAAGTTCCAGACGGGGTACAGCCTTGTTTGGCCGTAAAGGCCGTTTCCATGGCAACCGCCTTGAAAATCTATATATGCCTGTAAAAAGTGCACTTTGACTTTCCATAGGTCAATTTGAAGTTTACCTACCCCCCCTAAATCAATGATGAGCTTTTCACTGGTGTCACTATTGGGTTGCTAGGGAAAGTGGTTGCCTAGCAACGGACATTCTAAATGAGAATTCCCTAGAAACCAGAGCAAATATCAACCAACTAGATATTCTACCCATACCTACTCCATCTAAATTGACCTCCAAGGGAAAATGGTGATATATCCTTGTTGCTAAGGTCCATGGTTACCTAGCAACAGCATATATCTACCTAGCAACCAGAATTAACTACCTATTTAGCTGTAAAAAGTATATATCGGCTTGTCATAAGACATTTTAAAGTGCACCTACCCCCCCTAAATCAACCTTGAGGTTTCCGATGGCATAGATTGTCTGTTGCTAGGGTCTGTGGTTGCCTAGCAACAGACATTCTACGTCAAAATACCCTAGAAACCATAAGAAATATCCACCATAGAGGTTATCAACCAGTACCTACTACATTTAAATTGACCCCCAAATAAAAGCTATGACATATCCATTTTACTTTTGTCCATGGTTGCCTAGCAACAGTGCCTAGCAACCAAGGAGAAATGAGTTATTACACCAGAATTGATGCTATTTACCCTCATTCCTGCTGTCTGACAGTATCTAAGGGGTAGCTAAGGTTGTTTTGCCATATCTAGGCAGTGTGTGAGGCTGGCTTGGCATATCTAGCAGGTTGTCTCACCATGTTAACCAAGGATTAAAGGGTTCCAGGCTGTACCCACAGAGTGGCTGTTGTGCTTGGCAATATCTAGGAGGATCACTGAGATGATCTGACTACATTCATTGGATATTCAACCTTACTAAGCAGTATCTTGAGCATATCTGAGGTTGTGTTACTATGATGCATGGTTTCCTAGCAACAACACATACCATATTTCCGTGTGTATAAGCAGGGGCCCATGTCCTGCCCATGTATAAGCCTGGGCAAAGGGTGACCTAATGTTGTATAAGTCTGCCCCGTGTATAAGATTGGGCAAAGGGTGACCCAGTGTTGTATAAGCCAGGCCCTGTGTATTAACCTGGGGGCTGCAATGTCCATTCAATAAAAATCTCATTTTAGGCCAAAATTCAACTTCTACTAGGGATATTCACGTAACTCTTTCGACCATCGAATCCTATTGCTCTCTTCTATGTCCACAACCATCAAACGAGGTATAATGATTGAATTGGTAAGGGAATTATTGGGAAAAATCAAATAAATGTGTTTGAATAGTAGTCTATAATTCTGTGAATTTCGAGAAGGTGCCTGGATGTTTCTTCAGGTATTGAAAAATAGCCCTGCCCCGTGTATAAGCCTGATACATTTGCCACTTAGTACTTGTATAAGCCCGGGCTTATACGTGTACGAGGAAATACAGTATCTAACTGCCCAGCAAAGAGAAATGAGATATTTTTCCAGAACTGATCATATACCCTTTGAATACCACTATTAAGCAGCACCTGACATCGTATAAGGGGCGTACATATCTGGAATGTTGCCTGATAATATGAAGTAGGTATCAAAGCCTTGATGACTATACCTGATGTGTACCTGGGATTGTCTGGTAGGACAAGGCAGGTATCTCAAACTGTTGAACAGTATCTAGGGGGATATATGAAGTTGTTTAACTGTGTCTAGCTTAACTGTACTTAACTGAGGCTTCTTAAAACATAAAATCTCAAGGTATGTAGGGTTAGCCGAGAATATCTAGGTAGTACCTATTGAAGTTGAACATATGTATGCTACAAAAGGGCACTTAACTTCCAAACTCAATTTTGGCTCTAATAAGGGTCACAGCAGCATGTGAAGTTTGGTAAAGTATGAAGGTCTAATATTGATAGTTGATGTTTCTTCAGATATTGTATTTCCTCATGCCAGGCTTATAGTTTTAAATAAGTAACTGGCTAGACTTAGATATATTATTGGGAGGATATTCTACCCTCACGTTATCAATTCTAAGGTTTCTGATGGCATAATTTTGAGGCAATGGAGAGTGTTTGCCTAGCAAACGACATCCTACAATTCTCTAGAAACCAGAAGAAATATCAGTCATGCAGGTAATCAACCTCAGCCAGGGCACAATTCCTACCCCCAACCCCACCCCTCCCCATCACAACTGGGAACCCATCAATTTTACATTATTTGATCGAGATAATTCTTACATTATTTGATTTAGATGAGAGTATTGCCCTTCTTCCTTGAGAACTTAAGATTTTCACCTCATTCTATTCATTTTTCTCCATTTTTCTACTTTATCAACTATAAGCTATGCTTCATCGGCATAAGAGTAGGTACCACAGGTATTTTGAAGATAAATGGCCTAGAGATTCGGCAATAGTATTGTTAGAAAGCTTGAAAAGAATGCGAAGGAAGGACATCAGTTATGTTGAGATCCTTTGAACGGTTGATTTATTATGAATTTTTTAAGAAAAAAAGTTTTACCTTACATTTGTCTTTTTTTCCTAACGGGCCAATTGAGCATTTTTAGGTTGGTCATACATCAAATATAACACAGCCAGATTGTGCTTGATAGCAATTTCATGATAAACCATATGCTCCCTTTGGGAAATGATCTTGGTATGACATCTGTTTGCACACAACTTGACATGACATGCCCCTCAAAATGCTACTTTGCACAGGAAAAGCTTGTGAAAATAGGCATTCTTCCATTTTCAGGCCATATACAACTTCAAGGGTTTTAGGCTGATCACCTTTATATTGTGGAAAACATATGTACAACTGGTAAAGAGTGTCTTGAATTTTTTTTCATCACATTCCCATTGAGATTTAATGACCTACTGGTGTTTAAAAATGACAAAATCACTTATTTACAGCCTTGTCCCAATCATAAGCCAGTGGTCACCTGCAGGCCTATCCTATAAAAAGGGCGATAGAATCACAACCAGTGGTCGGATTGTCTTGAAATTCGAAACAGAGTATATCTTGAGAAGAGATTTTGGGAGAGGACCCAAAAAAAAATCCCGCCCCCCAAACCCCCCCCCCAAAAAAGAAAAATTTCCAAATTTCTCAGAGCCTATATATTTCTATGGATAAAGGAACACAAATAAATTTTGCACTTTTGGGGGGCAGATTCCCCTTTACAGGAAGGGGTGGTTGTATTGAAATTCCACCATCTGCTCTATTCCCCTACTCTACCATGGAAGTCAGCACACAATTATATCTTAGGAGTCTATTTTAGATCATAATGAAAGCAGGGTTGGTATCATAATGCTTAAACTATAGAAAATAATATAGATTACAAAGTGGTGTTTAGCTTGGTTTTATAGTTAACATATACACAGGTAGTGGGAGTGGAGTAGTGGTGGCTGCTAGCCCCATTCACCTGTCCTCTGCCATGCATGAGTGCACCTGGCCCCTGCAGTAAGTCCAGTAAATAAAGGCACTACAGTCAAACTAATGGCAAAATAAGTTTGAATATTGGTTTTCACTTACTTCATATGAGTATGCGGCAAGAAAATTATACACCACATTCATCCCTAGGAGTGCCTCCAAAACCAATATGGCCACAACTAAACCAGGTCAAAGTGAGGGAATGATGCATGTATGGGATAAATCATAATCCCCAATTAATTCATATATATATATATATATATATATATATATATATATATATATATATATATATATATATATATACATATAAATATATAAAGAGAGAGAGATAGACAGACAGACAGACAGACACACAGAGAGAGACAGAGAGAGACAGAGAGAGAGAGATGAAAATATCTATTCTATCAGCCTTATTTTGAGTTTTATGTACTAGAGTCGAAACACCTGGTACCATATTCCATTTTACCAGAGAGTGTGGGGAACAGGGAGAGGGCTAATAGGGACCTTTAGCAACCACGTGAAAGCTCATAAAACACAGATGTAGCAGTGCTCAAAGCATAGGATGCATTTGGGTTAAATGAGCTACGTCGGGTTTGCTAAAGGTCCCTATCAGGGAGCTGATGGTTACCACTTCTCCCAGTCAGATTAATCGAATTACTCTTTATTCCTGAAAAACTTAAGAATCCTGAAGGGTATAAGTATTATTATGCACCCCTGTCCCCCTCATCCCTGGTTGCCATGCTGCCATTCATAGTGTTAGATTCCGACCATTTGAGTAGTACATTACAAACAGGTGACGGTACATTCTGACAGTGGTTCATTCAGGCAGTGGTACATACTGGCTAAGGTTCCTCTAAACCCACCACTGACCTTCAAAAGGTACATTGGCCCCTTGGCCTCATTGTTAGCATGTCTGACTTCAGATCTGAGGAGAACACCATTGTAGGTTCGAATCCGGGTGGAGCTGACTGTGAGACAAAAAAGTTTGTTTTCTTAAATGAAAAGGGCTTTACTTTTGTTTAGCTCCCCTCCCCCCTCAAGAGGGGTCAGGATTTTACACACTGCCCCCCCCCCTCAGTAGGGCTAAACTCTTTTATGCCCCCAACCCCCCATTCGCTCTATTACAATGAAAACAATGACAAGGTCTACAGACATTTCAAAAACGTTTATTTGCAAACATTATTTTTGGTCAACGTTTTAACATTTTCCAAACATTGGGAAAACGTTTGTAAAAACCTCCTGCAAATGTTTCTAAAACAAATAAAAAATATTTCTGATTGTAAATATAAATGTTCCCCTAGATTACACCTGCTGAGGCCATTAAATGGCCGAAACATTCCAGATACCAAACTAAGCACTGAATAAAACATAGCTACATTGGCATAGCAACATAACAACCACACCATGTGACCCATGACTAAGTCTGAGGAAACTTATTCAAAATTTCAATATAAATTCAATTTAATATTGAATTGTGTAGGTCCAATTTATTTGGACAATTTTGAATTAAATTAATAACTGTGTGGAAAAACAAATGAAAGAATTGTGGGGGAACTGACCTGGTTCCACCACAACAGCCAATGAAATGCTTAGATTTGGATCACATGACCTGGCAACACCTGAGGAGGCAAACTCAAACTTACTTTTTGGTCATTAGGAATGTAGTGTTGGGACTATTCACGCCACGTCCACCGTACCTCTCCTGCAAATGTTTTCCAACCGTTAGGAAAATGTTATTTGTTAGCTGGGTAAGAACCATATAAGAAACTTTTTCTTGCAATTTTGTTGACTCTAAGCTATATTCTTTCCCTTCACTTCCTGGAATGTGGGTCTGTATTGAGGGCCTGTACCTAATTGTGCTCCCATACACTGACAGTGCATACACCTACCAAATCTAGGACATGGCCAGAGGGTGATCATAATTATTTTACAAAGATTATTTCCTAGATTTAGTCTCACATCGGCCCCATCCATCGAATTGCATAGCTGTTTCAGCATGGGTATTCTAGATAATCTGAGCTTTATGGCATGGTGCGACACAATCAATTCTTTTGAGAATTACTTGTCCATTTAA
This sequence comes from Harmothoe impar, assembly GCA_947462335.1. Lineage (NCBI taxonomy): Eukaryota > Metazoa > Annelida > Polychaeta > Phyllodocida > Polynoidae > Harmothoe > Harmothoe impar. The sequence continues at coordinate 35,084,161 of OX381715.1, forward strand.
GATGTTTTATTATTATCATTGCAGCCATAATTTCAATAAAATTTATTCACAATTGTGCCGGGGATACAAATAAAGGTTTGAATCATAGCTATCCAAAGTTGCTCATATTGTATAGGTCCAACCCATGGTGACATCGCAAGACCACTGGAAAGGAAAGTCAGGAAAATAGCCTAGTAGAAAACAGGTGACAAAGTGTCTAAATGATAGGAAATGAGCTTTCAGCAAAAACCCATTTCCATAGACTAAGGCTGCACAAAATTGAGAGCACTGATAACAGATGGGACCAGGTGATCCATATCTTTCCGATAAGTGGTCTGTTATTGCTGTATGATTATCGGTCTGGCTGTGAAGAGCATGTAAAGATTGCTCTTATGCTCTGAGATTTGGGCCTTTTCACGGGAGCGCAGCGCTCCTCTGGGGTACCTAATAAGAGGTATAGCAAAGTCTCATCTATTTTTTACCAGCTAAATCACCAGTTTACTGCTTACAGTAAAACCTTTCCTAAGTTACCCTCACTTATGGGTTCAATTTGAATTTTTTGGAATAAATTGACAAAATACCTAATATACTTAAAATACAAAATACATTGAACTTTTGGAAAACCTCACTTATAAGTCAAATTGGAGTTTGAGATTTTTGAGGGAATAGACCCCACCTGAGACCTCCCTAAAACACGTTATCCCAGGCCAATTTGAGTATCATTCATGACATTTTGTCCTCATTACAATGACCCCCTACTTGTAGAGAAACAAGTAGGTCTTATAGGGAGAAAGAATCCTCAAAAAAGGTGTATTTTACAGTATATCGATTTGAATAAAAATGACATTACAAGCAAGGTTTTACTGTACTTACATTAATACTTTATTACATTTGAACTAATCACTAATAGAAGAACCAATGAAGCAATAATTATTGGTGTGGTCCATTGTTGCATAGCCATCACATTCACATTCTTTCACATCATGGTGGTGGTGTAAAAGAGGTTTTCCTTCAACAATGTTTCTCCTGTGAAAGATATCCTCTCAGCCACTCATGAAACCTTTACTCCCATTGGATTTTCCTTGTGTAAGTGGGGACCTTCATGATGGGCATAAAGGAGTAAAATGACTTCATTGGGAGCCTTCCATAATACCAATGGACATACCGGAATCGTAAAAGGCAACAAAACTTGAGGTGTTACTTGGTAAACTGCTGTTTACATAACCACTGTAAAACCTTGTGTACAAGCCTAACTGGCATATAAGCTGCACCTAGAGTTTGGGCCGAGCTATCTGATTATGGTAACTTTAGTACTCCGCCATGAGCTTGCATATAAGCCACACCCTGACCCTGGGCTGATCCTATAAGCCACACTGGCGATCTAACGTGTGTACTAGCAGTGGCTTGTACGTATGGTTTTACAGTAATAAAGCTATTGGCAGTTACTGCCCACATACCTGTGCAGGCCCGGCCTAGTAGTCTACCTTGTGATCTCTCCTCAGTGAGATATCAAAGTGTTGGTGGTGTTAGGGGGCCCTCAGCTAACCTTGGCTATATTTCAGGAGCTTATATGAGGTGGTACAGTACTAACTTGCATTATCCACTGCCCCGCCTCACCAATCTATGGACCTTTCTCACCTATCCACTGGTCCTCCTCATGTATCCAATGCCGCTACTACTATATCCACAGAACCTCATCATCTGTTCACGGCCTCTTCTAACCTATTGTTGGCTCCACCTCACATATCCTTAGATCCCAGATAACGGATCCCAGGACCCTGCTAACCTACCCACAGCCTGCCTATTCTATCCCAGGACCCTCCTAACCTATGTGCGGCCCCTCCTAACCTATTACAGCACCCTCCTAACCTTATCACAGCCAACCTTATCTATCCTAGGACCCTCCTAACCTATCCTTGACCCCTCTTTACCTATCCACTGGCCCTACTCCTATATCCACGGCCCATCTGCATGCTATCCTAGTACCCTCTTCGAACATCCACTGTCATCATATATCCTAGGACCCCTCATTAATTTAAGGCCCCTCCTAACCTATCCTCCTCTGCTATCCATGGTCTGGTAAAATAAGTCATTTCTCCTGGGTGCCTAGGCAACTATAGTCTGTCGCTAGGAAACTATTGATACAAATTATACTTCACTAATATACTGCCAGCCAACCTCAGCTATCCTTAAGATACTGCCTAGTTATGTGACATACCCGATAGATATAGTCAGATTGTCTCAGTTACCCTCTAGGTACATCAGCCACTTCTTAGGTACAGTTAGGTAGCCTTTAACACTTCCTTGACATTGCCAAGCAAGCCTCACATATTGGCTAGGTACTGCCAAACAATCTGGTATCCTTTAATCCTTGGTTAACATTGTCAGACAACCTGCTAGATATGCCAAGCCAGCCTCACATACTGCCTAGATATGGCAAAACAACCTCAGCTACCCCTTAGATACTGTCAGACAGCAGGAATGAGGGTAAATAGCATCAATTCTGGTGAAATAACTCATTTCTCCTTGGTTGCTAGGCACATAGCTATTGTTGCTAGGCAACCATGGACAATAGTAAAATGAATATGTCATAGCTTTTATTTGGGGGTCAATTTAAATGTAGTGGGTACTGGTTCTCAACCTCTATGAAGGATATTTCTTATGGTTTCTAGGGTATTTTGACATAGAATGTCTGTTGCTAGGCAACCACAGACCATAGCAACAGAAAAGTGATGCCATCTGAAACCTTAGAGTTGATTTAGGGGAGGTAAGTGCACTTTAAAATGTCTTAGACAAGCCAATTTATACTTTTTACAGCTAAATTGGTAGTTAACGCTGGTTGCTAGGTAGATATATGCTGTTGCTAGGTAACAATGGACCATAGCAACAAGGATATATCACCATTTTCCCTTGGAGGTCAATTTAGATGGAGTAGGTATGGGTAGAATATCTAGTTGGTTGATATTTGCTCTGGTTTCTAGGGAATTCTTATTTAGAATGTCCGTTGCTAGGCAACCACTTTCCCTAGCAACCCATTAGTGACACCAGTGAAAAGCTCATCATTGATATAGGGGGGTAGGTAAACTTCAAATTGACCTATGGAAAGTCAAAGTGCACTTTTTACAGGCATATATACATTTTTTAGGCGGTTGCCATGGAAACGGCCATGACGGCCAAACGAGGCCGTACCCCGTCTGGAACTTTTTTTTGGGAAGAGAGGAAGTCATGTACTATAAGAAAAAAATATAATATCTTAGTCTAAAAACATGATGAGTACTACCTTTTTTCTAGACCTCTTTTGAGGTAGCGCATTGCGGTCTATAATTGCTATTTGCTGAATGTTGATATGTGCTAATTGCCATTTGCTAAATATAGATAGTGGCCAATTGTCATTTACTGTTTGTCAGTTGCCATTTGTAAGCTATAGTCTCAGCTTACAGTTAGGTCTAGGATCAGACCTTGTCTAGGGCTAAAGTAGGCCTACATATCTAGAAACCTATATCATAATCATCCTTTTGTAAACGATTTATACCTCTGTATTTATTTAATTCAAGCTAGCCTTTCTAGACTTAGTAATAGAACCCTAGCCTAGAAACTGCTGACCTCAGAATGAGCAACTGGCAACTGCCCATACTAGCAAATGGCAATTCTAACCATCAAATGGCAACATGACAACGTTGTCAATTGACAAAATACTCATTGGCAGATGGCAAATGACAATATGGCAATCAGCAAATGGCAAATGACAAAATGACAATCAGCAAATGGCAATCAGCAAATGGAAAAATTGCGGATTGATGATCATATTGAGCAATTGGCAACTTTTCTGGCAATTGACAACCTCAAATGAGCAAATGGCACCCTCAAACCGGCAAATGGCAATTGGCAACCAGCAAATGGCAACTAGCAATTAGCAAATAGCACAATGTCGCACCGGCCTTCCATATTATGGTCTTATAAATGCTGAATCATGATAACTAAGTGAACCCCAATACTTTTCTGAACTAATCATACATTGGCCGAGCCTAGAATACCATGACCCTGATATCGTTTAGATAAATACGAAGTTCTCAAGATCACTATCCATGTTCCGTGGATTTCTTGACCTAGATTTGAATTAATTATACAGCTTGCGACGTGACCTTCCAGAACTGGTGTCCTACTTTCTGACGCAATGCCCGGTTTTCTATCAATCAGCATTATTAAAATTCTAAGTAATTAAGAGAACACAAAGAGTCAGCTTAAGTCATCATATATTCATCATCATATGCATTTCAGATATCAGTAATTCCAACTACATTGCCGTTTTCTCTGATATAAGACGCTAAATTCTCCCAACTGGGACGACCTTGACGCATGCTCCGTGGCGTCCTTCCGGTACACGTGAGTCGAGACGTCGAAGAAGCCGGGTGCAAGTTCCCCAGTCGAAGCTGCCCGAGACACCGCTCCCAAGCCGCCGCAGGCCGCCACACTTTGCATTTACATTTGACAGTCGTTCCCAAAACATAATTTCAACATGGTGAGTTCCAGATTTCGTTATTTTAATCAGAAAAATGGTAATGACATGATTTCCTACAAGAGTTAGGTAGGGATGTAGGTAGGATCACTACTGGTGCCAGGGCTCCTAAGAATCACCAGGCCTGCTCGGTCGAGCAGTGGTATGAAGGTCAGGGCCTAGCCCTAGGAGTAGGACTGGGTCAGTCTGGCACTTTAAATGATCCAGCTGAATATGAGGTGTACTCATGTAAGATGTGTGTATTACAACTTATTATTTGTATGCAAGACCATCTTTATTTCTGCTACGCTTATCATTTACATAGGCCAATGAATCGTTATATTATTAAAGTTATATAATCTGGATATTAATCTGGTAAGGGAGTGCTCATTTTTTAACAACAGGGGGGGGGCGGTGAGTTTTCGCGCGGAGCGCGCGAATTTTTTTCACCCCCCCCTCTAGAGGGGTCGAAATTTTTTACCCCCCCCCCCCCCCGGCAGGCCGAAAATCGCGCGCGTTCGCGCCCCTTTGTAGCATAGTAACGCGCGGGCTTTTCCCCTCAAAACAGGTTGAATTTTTTTGCCCCCCCCCCAAGAGGGGTCTGAATTTTTTACCCCCCCCCCGGTCAAGGGGTCCAAATTTTTTACCCCCCCCCCCCAAATCCACCACCCCCCCCCTGTTGTTAAAAAATGAGCACTCCCTAATAGTCTTCTAATTGTAGCACCACATGTCGGAAGAGCACAAACAGATCTACGTCTAAAAATAATGACTAGGCTACCATCTAGCCTGGGGGGAGGGGGTGGTACTCAATCTATGACTGCCAAACTACCGCCCGCCTAAAAACAGCAGCTGCCAAAGCATCGCCCCTCATAAATAGTTCGACCCCGAGTTCGACACTTCTACCCCTGTAACAGGGGTAGAAACCATGTGCCTTTGGGCTAACCAAGTTACTCTGCCAATCTGGCAGAGTATCTATTTTGATGGAAGTATTCACCCTTCAGTCTAATGCTTCCAGCCACATGTCCCTCAATGTATTCCCACCTGTTCACCATCCACAAGGTATTCCTAATACATAAATAGATCTGTAATCCTGGCTTTGTTTGATGTCAACTCCACTCCTCTGGGACACCCCTCCCACCACATCTCCCTGCTGTTGATATCAAAATTTGTGACATACACTAACATTGACATGTTTACAGCAGTATAAAAATGCTGGACATGTGGAGTACCTTTTGGGGAACAGGATTGATTATTTTGAGGGACTGACAGTGAGTACATTTATGAGAACAACACCCTTTTTACTCCCACTATAGGATCTCTATGCTGCTGCAGTCTGGTAGCGCCAGATGTGTCGGACTACTCATAAACCACCCCTGATTGTTTTAAAGATAAGCCACCACCCCTGTTATTCTACCTTTGGTTCCTGATGCAAAAAGTAGACATCGATGATAATTGTGCGCTTAACATTTTATCATTTACACCTTACTGAGACCCAATTACTAGCCCCCTCACGACACAAGAGTCACCGCCCCCTAATTTTGACACCCACTGCAGGTTTGAACTTAAAAGTACCCCAGTATAGATCTAGCCTATCCATTTCAAACCTGACTACCTGGTACACCCCTCCCAGGTAACTAGCCATCTATACACCTATCAGGGCTATCGTGATACATCTTGATACACCAACTCAAGGCAATTAGCGCACATCCCCTAATAAGCTATGCCTATGGTACCCAAAATATTACCCCACCTGGCACCTAGGTCAATTGAAGTGTTTCTAATGCTCTACTAGTCTAAGAGCCATGACGCAGCACTGAACTACCTAGGAGCCCAGCTACGAGCCTTAACCTCGGTGTTTAAAACTTCAAGGTATCATTTCCTACGGATATGCCACCCACTCTCTCGAAAAGTCATCATAGGAACTCATCCCCATACTCAGGTGTATGGCCCTATGGGGCCTCTAGGATCCTGTGTCCTATATGCCATCATGGAACAAGAGGAGGGTCTCGTGATGGAGAAGGGGATCTTAGAGTATGGTGGCGTCTGAGGTTGGAATGGAGGCGTAAAGGCGTTTGGGGGGGGGGGGGGCGTCGATTTAGATAGCAGGATTTTTTTTTTGTTTTATGGGGGAGTCCAGTCATCTTTGAAGAAGTAAATGGATATCTGGGCTCTGATACGGTCAATATTCAGGCAATGCTAGTGATGCTGACTGGTGGAGGAGGGCTCAGAAGAGGATTTTCTTAAGTTTTAAGAACCTTTTCTCACCTCTGACTTACACCCCTGGTTCATACTATTTGATACAGCAATATTAGCTCTGGCTGTAAGTCTAAAGCATGTGGCACTGATGTTGCCCTCTGGGGTTGAAGTGCATCTGGTTCAGCATGAGCGTATTACCCAACACGTACAGAGGGTGCTCAGTGGAGGTCAGGTCATACAGAGGTCAAATCACACTCACATGGCCAGTAAAGCTGGTTATTGCCACACGCTTATTGCTGGTTATCGCATACCTGTACTATCACACTACCTCCAGGTCGTGTCAGGTCTGCCCATGTCCTCCCTGACCGCCGTGACCTTCAAAACCCTAGATTAATCATGGCAATGGTCATATCTTTTACAAACAGGCCGCAGAATTGTGCGTCATGGTATCACTGCAACTCAGGTATTGTGCTAGATATGGATATATTATCTAAGAATGCTGTGTAACAATGGATAGGGTAGTTGAATATATCAACAACAAAACCCTATTATTCTAAACTCATGAGTGACCAGCATACACCCCTACAACACTTTGTACTCGTAGTAGATTATACAGCTAAAAGGCTTAGGGGACATTGAACTTAACCAAGCGGAGGTAATGCAGTATGCATGTGCTAGGTTTCATTGCGGTGTCCTTTGTTTTACTTTTATAGTTGTTATTAAACCAACACTTTGAAAAGAGTATACGTATAAGGGATTGGTGAGTGTAGCAACTGTCTGTACTGTATGCGTGCACTAGGTGGGCGTGACGGGGGACCATCCCGGGGGACCATGCAGCGGGATGGGGGGGGGGGGGTAGGGCTCGGGTGTCCACCCATTTTGGGATGAACGTTTTGTAAATGCATCGTAGCTAGATGCAGTGGCTAAGTTTGGAACAGTCTGACTTCTATGTTAATGATAAAATGGTTCCATGCTTTCTCTGGTAATATGCAGGGTACTGACACACCCGCAGAGTGTGTTAATGATTGCTCTTAAGTTTAAACCTAAAACCGTAACTTTTTCATGGAATCTCCATAAAGTATTGATCAGCTACTTATTACCAAACCAGGACTGGCATGTTTTGTGCTAACGGTGTTGACGTGTGTTTACAGTCTGCGTTGAAGAAGTTCATCCCCCTGTTTGACCGCGTGTTGGTGCAGCGTATGGCCAAACAGACGACCACCAAGGGCGGCATCATGATCCCCGAGCAGGCACAGTCCAAGGTGCTCGAGGCTACCGTCGTCGCCGTAGGACCCGGCGCCAGGACCAACGTAAGTTGTTGGTACTTAGTGGGTCAAAGTCAAGGCATCGCTGTTCAATAGGTATAGAATACACAATTTGACTGGGCGACATGAGCATTAGTGACAAGCGACAATACGCCCAGGGTATTCCAATTTCACATAGGAGTATGATGCGTTTAAAATACCTCTGTTCGACCATATCATATCTAAATGTGCTAAATTTTACGAGAGTTTTCTCGGAAAAACCTGAAAATGAACGTATCAAATTCAATTCGACTATATGCCAGACTTACTAATTTCTGATTTGTAAGAGTTGAAGGTTGGCTTTGTTTAGCACCACTACCAATTGGACTTTAAATCTGTCGTACTTTCATAATGATATCATCATGACATGTACATACCTAACATCACACTACTGTACTGTTTTCAGACTGGGGATATTGTCCCTCCCTCCGTAAAGGCTGGTGACACTGTCCTCCTACCTGAATATGGTGGCAACAAGTTGGAATTTGACAATGACGTAAGTACTACATCCACCCTATAGGCTGTTTGATTAAAATGCAAAATAAAAGTCAAATTGTTTATAAAACAGTGTTGCCGAAAACATTTTAGGCACACAGGCCAAATGGCCTGTGTAGCGAGATCGTACACAGGCCATTTGTCTTCTACACAGGCCACATGAAACTACTGTGTATACATTGAAGCTATAAGCCCATTCAAAAGAAGTTTTATTGATAGACAAAATGATAGACAAAATGTAAAAAAAAAAAAAAGGTGTAGATTTATTGATAATTATTACATGGCCATAACTTTGCTTCTAATAGGACTATCTGAAAAATTCTTTCACTTTTGGAAAGCTGAGATCATGGCCGGCCATTGTGGCCGATGTCCGAGAGCCTCACATCGGCCATTAAGATTATACATCGGCAAAAGCCGATGTGCCGATGTCATTTCGGCAACACTGTAAAACAAAAGTTAGAGCAGATGTAAATCATGTCCACATGTCTAGTGCACACCCCGTTTCCCCGGCCAACCTTGCCAAATCATGGCTGTGTGCGTGCATGCATATAATTATATTCCATGTCATCACAATTCCCAGGTATATTGAGAAATCTTCCCAATTTTGAAAGTCTGACTCTCATTTTGGGTGTTTGTCGGTCAGCATATACTTTTTGTACATTTTTTGGTTAAATTCTCAAAAAATCTCGGCGGGCAGGGGTTTAAAAAAAAGTTTTTGCAAAATGCCAAAAATCCCATCAGAGGATCCGTAATCCAACTTATCAGGATAAAACAGCCTAACTATTATACAATTTAATCTTTAATATCAGTAACGAATACATGACATTTTTTTTCTCTTTTCTATTTTTTCTAGGAATACTTCCTCTTCCGCGACAGTGACATCCTTGGAAAGTTCCAGTGATTACAGTGTATTATTTTTATCTTTAGAATGATTGTACAGAAGAAATAACCACCACAACTATACAACAGCATATTATTAGAGAACCTTCTGGAGTAAATGTGATATAAACAAAGCGTATTACAGGGAATCACAGGAAGGCGTACGATACACTGTAACCGGGATATTGGTACACGAGTGTAACGGCTCAGAGATAGGTTACCAGAGAGTGCTGTTAATACGGTGACCTTGGTATTGAACAAGGTCAGTACAGTGACCTATGCAAGGTCAATACACTGACCTTGGTATAAAAAAGTCAATCATCTTACCTTGGTATCATAGAAGGTCATTCATGGGGCCTGCATATTTATATAAGGTTGGTCGGTGACCTGGTATGTATAACCAAGTTAACTGTTATTACGTAAGGTGACTCGGTGACCTGTAGTACCGCAATCGGTGACCTGTCGTAGCGCGGTCAGTGACCTGTCGTAGCGCGGGTGCAGCCTTCATGTGTTTGTGTGTGTAGATAGAGCGGAGCGTGGAGCAGTACTAGTCTTACAGAGGTGTGAAAGATGTGAACATGGCTTCATACACAACTGTCATTAAAATCATCATCATGTCATCCAAATAGGCCGTGTTGTTGTATTTATTACTTTATTGACCGCAAACTTCGATACTAAAAACTTGTAGGTTAAACCCCCTTTAACCCACATTGACAACAACTTAAATATGCCCCTTCAGAGGCATAAGTTGCTTCAGGGGCATAAATAAACAGCCCATGTCTAAATGGCTTAGTAATTTAAATCCTCATATCCCACGTCGAATTTAAGTAATACACTTTGTCGAGTCACCTTTTTTCCCTTATGATTATTAATCACTTTTAAAGTGAACACATCTCAGTGTTGAATTTAGTGGTCCAGACCCATCATATATGCCCCATTTTAAGCATCGCCTGAGGAAGTTGGACCCCTTTCTGAACACTAATAATAAAAATAGACAACTAAAATACTCTTGAAAGAAATAACATCCATCCATGTATAATAAAAGGTAAAGAACAATATAAACTGCTACATAAAACTTTATTCCTTAATCAATAGATTTCAACAGTTTCTTTGGCAAGAAGTGCAAGAGTCCAAAGGATCTCAAAGAATATATGTCATACGACTAGAACAGATCCATTATAGACTTGTAGAAAAGATCCGCATCATCCAACATTGATAACTATCATAAGGCACAGCACATGGCATATGTCAGAACCATATTCAACTACATGTATACCACGACATCGTGGGTAAAACTGGGGAATGTTCACAAATGACGTCAACAAATTCGGGATGGTTTTAAAAACCCATACACCCACTAGCCATTGGCATCATTTGTGAACATCCCCGTATAAAAGTGAATATAATATATCTATAGTATATGATGATTATATGTATGAAGGTAACATAAACTGTTTAGTCCACTACTACGGGGGCTATCACAGGAAACAACACAATATTAATACAATGGGTGAGTCGACAATGCGATTATGTTAGGTAGGTACGGGGGTTACTGATATAGGAATGAGTGAACCCGAACCATTGACATATTCTGATAATTGGTAACGAGTTTGTACGATTTTTTTCCCCTAGAACCATCATCAACATTTAAAATATATCACAATAACAGTTGTATAGTCTATTAATATTGGATTGACTCCAAATATACTGAAACGCACAGAACTTAGCTACTTAGTATGCATAGATACATTGACAGTTGCTAATAATAAATCCTATCACAGTTTAGACGAAAATATATTATATATACATATCATGATAATCAACTAATTGTGACCCTATAAGGCATTATCGGTGAGAGCGATGACAAACATGACGTGATCATATAGACATATATTAAAGTATTCGACCTTCCCGTTTTATGATAAAATCATGAACATAAACATGTATTCATACTGTATATGAAGCATGTTTTGGGCCAGATGTAATACATTTGTATACCCGTCGCCTCTTTATAAATTCTTTTTTGGGGTGTTTGACCTCAAAGGACCTCTTTAATAGTTGATATAGAAAAACAACGTGCGTACGATGACGCATTGATAACAAATCTTTCTCCTGAGATTCTTTGGAAAAAAAGGTTATGACCGATTCCATAGGAAATCATTTCTTAACTTGGTTGTAAGATTCGAGTTTCAACATCGAAAACGGAAGCTTGGCCAAACCTATGATGGAATTGCAGTGGATCTCTTGTGCCTGAGATGGAATAGTCTAAGACCTCTCTCCAGTTGACATGCTTACGGACGCCCAGACTGTAAAGATATTTAGTAACAGTCAGAGTGCAGTTGGTACAGGCACTCAGCCTTATATTTAGGGGCGCTGGGCCTTTAAGTGTATCTGCTAGATGTCACCGCCCAGGGTCGTTGAAGGCAGCTCCCAAGGTGAAGCACGCCCTGCATGGTTCATGGCACAGCGATGCCAATAGAGAGAGTCACTTAGAGAGTCTAGTAGACGTGATGCAGGCGGGTTTTGTTGTAGGCCTTACGGGTGATGCACTTGTTATCACAGTAGACATTCTGAAATGTACAAAAAGGAAACAAAAATTATTGAAGGAATGGGGAAGGTTTGTGCCAATAGGACATGGTGTGTGTGTGTGGGGGGGGGGGGGGGGGGGGGGTCTGTGTGGGCATAGAATACCCGTCTTAAGGCTGTGTCTCACGAACTTGGGCCAATGTTTTTGTCTCTGACCAGGTGCCGTCTCTGACTGGGTGTCAGAAAAAAGGTGTTTTAAAAATAATTATACTCATATATACAAGGTTTGTAAAAACTTTATGGCGGTTGTTATATAATTATAATTAGCCTCCTGTTGTTGGTATGTTGACCTTATCAGGCCAAACCAGTCAGAGACGGCACCTGGTCAGAAACGGCACCCGGCCAGAGACAAAAACATTGGCCTAAGTTCGTGAGACACAGCCTTAAGTGAGAAGTCAAGAGATAGACATCTGGATGGGTACCCACATAATTGACCGTGTCGCCGTGTCGATTTTTAGCAAAAGGGCTGTGTCGCCGTGTCGATTTTTATTCATAAAGAATATACCAGGGCCTAATAAAACGGTCTGTGTCCGTCGCTTTTTAAAGGGGCCGTGTCACCCGTGTCGCTTTTTAAAGGGGCCGTGTCGCCGTGTCGCCCGTGTCGATTTTTACCCATGTAGAGGCACAAATATGGTGCATGGTACACGATTGGTCATAAATAGTTGGTGCTGTCTGGACTGTGTCTATAGTGTGATAGGGGTAGCTTGTGATCTATGGATATGAGTGGGGCTTTACTGGCTGGGCTTATGTGGGGTACCTGGGGAAATATATGGGTTCCCTTTGGACATGATATCTAATGATAACTATGATATATGAATATTGATAAACCACAACTGTGATGTCATATAGTGTGATATTATGTAATCATAAAATATATGATGGGGTAAAAGAAATAAGGGGTTCTGCTGTGTGACATCTGTGCCAACAGGACATGGTGTGGGAAGGAGGTCTGCCAACAGGACATGGTGTGGGAGGCAGGTCTGCCAACAGGACATGGTGTGGGAGGCAGGTCTGGGCCAACAGGACATGGTGTGGGAGGGAGGTCTGCCAACAGGACATGGTGTGGGAGGGAGGTCTGTGCCAACAGGACATGGTGTGGGAGGGAGGTCTGGGCCAACAGGACATGGTGTGGGAGGGAGGTCTGCCAACAGGACATGGTGTGGGAGGGAGGTCTGGGCCAACAGGACATGGTGTGGGAGGGAGGTCTGCCAACAGGACGTGGTGTGGGAGGGAGGTCTGCCAACAGGACGTGGTGTGGGAGGGAGGTCTACCAACAGGACATGGTGTGGGAGGGAGGTCTGCCAACAGCACATGGTGTGGGAGGTAGGTCTGGGCCAACAGCACATGGTGTGGGAGGAAGGTCTGCCAACAGGACCTGGTGTTGGAGGGAGGTTTGCCAACAGGACATGGTGTGGGAGGGAGGTCTGGGCCAACAGGACATGGTGTGGGAGGGAGGTCTGCCAACAGGAAGTGGTGTGGGAGGGAGGTCTGCCAACAGGACATGGTGTGGGAGGGAGGTTTGCCAACAGGACATGGTGTGGGAGGGAGGTCTGTGCCAACAGGACATGGTGTGGGAGGGAGGTCTGCTAACAGGACATGGTGTGGGAGGGAGGTCTGTGCCAACAGGACATGGTGTGGGAGGGAGGTCTGCCAACAGGACATGGTTTGGAATGTCAGGCAGTTACCCTTTTGAGGGTGACGGGCACGTTTGTGGAGTCCTTATGGAACATCCCTGTTCGCTATTATGTTTAGAACACAAATTCATACAACAGAAGCCAAACAGGTTAAGTGCTGTGCAACTATTATACATTTTTTATGTAAATGGTGCATGTAAATATGGCTGTGCTTTTTATAAGGCCACTTAAGTTGTTTCTCATCACCGCGCGCATCTTATAAAATCATGATTTGGGGAAATATTTTTTTCAAACATTTTTGATGAAAAATATGTTAAAACTGGAGAAATAATATTATTGGCAAATTTGGTATCAAATTAAAGCTTATGCTGTCAGTAATGCAGTCAGCTAGGAAAAACTTAAAACAACTTTAGCTTTTTCGATAAACTCTGAATTACTAAAATGTGAAATTTAATCATGAAAAGTGCAAATTTCCCGAGTTAAAAAAAAAAGAATTAAATAAAAATCACCCTCACTGCTTGGTGATGAGAAACAACTTTTTGAGTGGCCTAACTACAAGTTCTTTAGGGACGAAAGCAAAATGCTGCCTTCCTCTACTGCGATGCAGCTTTGTAATGAAGCTGGTGAGCTTCAAATGGCTGCCGTTGTCATGTCGCCACCCTCTGAGTGACGTCATGATGACATCACAGTAGCCTAAGGGGTTTCCCTAGCAACCTGCTGTAGGCAGGATAAGGTAACGAACAACAGACAGGTAGGGCTTTGTTGGTGGTTACAGTTCAATCTGAATGATTTCAACTGGTTAGGTTTCGCTTTGTAAAAAGCTTATCAAGTATTTCAATAATTGCCAGAGGGAAGTTATTGCAGACAAGGTGTCTAAACATAGTTTAGAATTTAGAGAAAACAAGCCTAGGCTAAAATTCTTTGCTTCATGCATTTAATTGTGACCTATTATAAGTTGGACTGAGACAGTCTTACACTAATAACAACAATACTGGTAACAGGGAAATCTTTTAGACGAGGCAAAAGGATTTATGCCAGTGTAAAAACAGATACAGAAGAAAACCAGGTCCCAAAATGTGGGTTTAAATCTCTTCATAACTACATGTACATGTATCTATATATTGTCCAAGGCACAGTAAACAGTCGCTATCACAGAAATGCAAGCCTGGCATCCATGTTTACCTGAGGATTTGCCGTACGCCGTATGAGGTCGGGAACTCCGAGGGAGCCGGGCCCCCTTTCTGGTGGTGTAGTGATCACCCCAATTTTGACACCGCTGCAAGGTCCAAAAAGAAAGGAGAATAAGCTAAATCTGCAGCGCCGACTGAACCTACTTTTTCTACCTTTGTATATGATTGTATTAATTTCACCATCTCAGTAGCGTTTTTCTTATTCTCAATAATAGTATGAGACACACACAGGTGACATCCTGTTCATTCCCCTTATTGTGATACATATATGTATATGGACTGAGTATACTCAGTTTAAGCATGTTCTAGTATGAAAAGGGGAGGGGGGGCTCTGCCCCCAACCCCCGTTTTTTCTTTTCTTTTTCCTTTCTTTTAGATGTATATGTTCTCTCTGTACATGTTCTCTCTGGGTGTAGCACAGGTTGTAACTGAGTCCTGCTGCCATTGTATTGTGTATAGTGTATGTGAAGCTCTGACACTCCTAGTCTCCGGTGATCTCTCCACTCAAGGTGGCACCACTGTACATTGGATTGTAGGTAGACAGTGGCACCATCTAAAGTAGAGAGATTTGTAGTTCCTACCTTTCTTCTAGATGGTGCCACTGTCTACTACCTACAATCCCATGTACAGTGGTGCCACCTTGAGTGGATAGATCACCGGAGACTAGGAGTGTCAGACCTTTACATACACTAGCTATACATATATACACAATACAATGGCAGCAGGACTCAGTTACAGCCTGTGGGGTGTAGGATATATACTATAATGGCAAACCTCAGGTAGCATAGTTTGGGTATGTGATACTAGGTGGAAGGAGCTACACATTCAGATCTTAATAATTAAGATTTAAAATTATAGCTTAAGATATAGCTTCATAGTGTAGTATTTGTGCGTTATAAGTTGCATAGCCTACAAGTGGTTATTGATCGGTTTACTGATCTTATACCGTTGGTGGTATTGTTTCCGGGCGTCCTATGAAAAGGTTTCGTGTTACGACTACCTTTTACCCATGGAATAGTGGATGGGCTCATCCTGACCAAGAACGCCATCATTGGTTAAAGAGCCGAGTTCAAGTGGCTGTCTCTCTTTACCGCCTCTAGCCACCATTATATTCTAATAGCTATTTACCTATCATCTTTTTAATTCTTTTGATATTTTCACACCAAGTGAAAAGCACACTGATCATTGCAGCAGTATTTCTAGAAGAATATCCAGAACCCCCTAGTATGACATGATCAGTTACCTTGGGGAATGGAGTTGAGTAGCAGGAGGAGATTCCTTTTCCGCACACCTCAATGTCATCCTTTACAGAAATCTTCTTGACGGTACCTGGAAAATTAGATGGTTACGATTGAGAAATGTTCCGGGAATAATATATGCTAGCAGTACTTAAGATGTGGGCCTTTTGAAATTACATGCATAATTAGTTATCATAAGAGAAGCATTGAGGATACATGTTTGTCTAGACTTACATCTCCGAATGTCGGTAGGTAGGCTAATTGTGTCGACTACTAAAGAATATTCCAGTTGGAGTGTAATACAAATTATTAAACCGGCACCAAGAGCTACCAACCTGGCTGGAACTCCATGGTGACGCGCTTCCCGCTTGATCGGCGGACATCAATGTCATCAGTGTCAAAGCAGCGGCTCTGTAAGCACAAGATGCAACATGGTAGATGAGTAATGCATCCACTGCGGCATATTAGGGCACCAGTGTACAGCTAAACACATGGCAACCCCCACCCTTACTTAAGGCGATTTTGGCGAAGATTTGACCTTTTTTTGTAGATATTTTGAAGTTAAACTCTGTCTCAGGAAAACGTTGGTATTTGGAAAATGGGGAATTTTGCACTCAGGTGACAATATTTGGGGCTTAGTTCGGGGTATTGTATTGGCATGGGTATACAACTGGACACCCGACTCTTTACTCTTGCTAATGGATATTTTGGCGAACATTTGATCTTCTGAAAATGAACGATCTCTGAAGGAGAGATTTAGGCAAGAATGGACAATTGCTCAGGGAATTAATGCAGTCAGTGCATGGGAAAAGTAAAAAAAGCACTATTTATATGTGTACTCACCCTAGTGAGGCAGCTGCCAGTGGCGGCAGAGGAGCGGTACTCGCTGTTCTTGTGGGAGTGGAAGATGGGGTCGTCCACTGGAGCAATACGGGTAGTGGAGCGGTGGCAGGAGGCGTGTGCCGAGCTGGGACGGGTGAGGCGGCGAGGGGTGCAGGGGGCGCGTGGTGCTATGTACACCTCCGTGGTAGGTGGCCGGGGCGCGATGAAGATGTCAGTGGTCGTCTCCACAGGTTTACACTTGTAGGTCCAGTCACAGACCCCGATGTTGGTGTCCAGCGTCTTGTAACCGCTGCACGAGCTGACTGCTGTCTTACTCATCCAGTCAGTGCTGCTACCACTCGCCAGTCTGACGTTAAGACGGTAGTGTAGGTTAGCAAACTTTGATACCAGGAGTTATACTTCATGCAATTTTGATGGATATAATCTTGTTATGAAACCTCGGGAGAAGAAATTATACATTTTAAAACTATACTATTGAATATCAAAACTCTATGTTATATCAAGGTTTCATTCCAGGATACTGAAATGAAATTTAAGGATTTTCCGGTACACTATATCGTGAAGAATATATAACTGCAATATAACATTCAAAACTTCAAGGCTCATATCCAGACATTCCCTATACTTCAAACACCTGTCCATAACCTCCCTCTGCCTATACTACTTACACCCTTTCTGTAACCTCCCTCTGCCCATATTACTCACACCCTGTCTGTAACCTCCCTCTGCCTATACTACTCACACCCTGTCCATAACCTCCCTCTGCCTATACTACTCAAACCCTGTCCATAACCTCCCTCTGCCTATACTACTCAAACCCTGTCCCTAACCTCCCCCTGCCTATACTACTCACACACTGTCCATAATCTCCCTCTGCCCATATTACTCACACCCTGTCTGTGACCTCCCTCTGCCTATACTACTAACACCCTGTCCCTAACCTCCCTTTGCATATACTACTTACACATATGAGAACCATGGTCTATATATACCAGGGTGATAAAGAAATGTGCTGCCCTTAGAGGGGCATTCTCACCACACACACTTAACCACATAGTAGACTACAACAGTACTAGAATTGTGAGTGGGATATGCTCGGTGATTATGCCACTTTAAATGGCTATGGTGTTGTCCCTACCTCGACTCTCCCTCCTGGAGGAGTACCTTGAAGGCATCAATCTCCGTCTTCAGGGACACCTGTGCCTCCCGCGCGTTGCTGCACTCCTTCACCTTGTCCTGCACACAAACATAGTTATACCATTTATTCACATAGCAGAGGGTGTGCGTAGTATAGGCGGAGGGCAGTTAGGGACAGGGGGTGAGTACTATAGGCAGAGGGAGGTTAGGGACAGGGTGTGAGTAGTATAGGCAGAGGGAGGTTAGGGACGGTGTGAGTAGTACAGGCAGAGGGAGGTTACAGACAGGGTGTGAGTAGTATAGGCAGAGGGAGATTACAGACAGGGTGTGAGTAATATGGGCAGAGGGAGGTTATGGACAGGGTGTGAGTAGTATAGGCAGAGGGAGGTTACAGACAGGGTGTAAGAAGTATAGGCAGAGGGAGGTCACAGACAGGGTGTGAGTAATATAGGCAGAGGGCAGTTAGGGACAGGGTGTGAGTAATATGGGCAGAGGGAGGTTACAGACAGGGTCTGGGTAACATAGGCAGAGGGCAGTTAGGGACAGGGTGTGAGTAACATAGGCAGAGGGCAGTAAGGGACAGGGTGTGAGTAATATGGGCAGAGGGAGGTTACAGACAGGGTGTGAGTAATATGGGCAGAGGGAGGTTATGGACAGGGTGTGAGTAGTATAGGCAGAGGGTGGTTAGGGACAGGGTGTGAGTAGTATAGGCAGAGGGAGGTTATGGACAGGGTTTGAGTAGTATTGGTAGAGGTAGTGAGAAAAATTTAATTCCATTTACACAACTCTTGAAGGTCAATAAATGTTCACAAGCCCCGATAGTTCCCAAACTATCCATTAATTTTGGACCCTTGCCCTACTTCTCCCCGACCAGTTCAGTCGACCAGTTCCCAGTGCCTCAGCAGTGCATAATGTATCCAGATCATGAATTCAAACGTGATAATCGCAGAATAGATCAATTTGTAGTATTTGATGATGGTATCCAGCATGACGGTGTCAAGCTCTATGTTATAGCACTACGTACCAGCATGACGGTGCTGAGCTCTATGTTATAGCACTACGTACCAGCATGACGGTGCTGAGCTCTATGTTACAGCACTACGTACCAGCATGACGGTGTTGAGCTCTATGTTATAGCACTAAGTACCAGCATGACGGTGCTGAGCTCTATGTTACAACACTACGTACCAGCATGAGGGTGCTGAGCTCTATGTTACAGCACTAAGTACCAGCATGACGGTGCTGAGCTCTATGTTACAGCACTAAGTACCAGCATGACGGTGCTGAGCTCTATGTTACAGCACTACGTACCAGCATGACGGTGCTGAGCTCTATGTTACAGCGCTACGTACCAGCATGACGGTGCTGAGCTCTATGTTACAGCGCTACGTACCAGCATGACGGTGCTGAGCTCTATGTTACAGCACTACGTACCAGCATGACGGTGTTGAGCTCTATGTTATAGCACTAAGTACCAGCATGACGGTGCTGAGCTCTATGTTACAGCACTACGTACCAGCATGACGGTGTTGAGCTCTATGTTATAGCACTACGTACCAACATGACGGTGCTGAGCTCTATGTTACAGCACTACGTACCAGCATGAGGGTGCTGAGCTCTATGTTACAGCACTACGTACCAGCATGAGGGTGCTGAGCTCTATGTTACAGCACTACGTACCAGCATGACGGTGCTGAGCTCTATGTTACAGCACTACGTACCAGCATGACGGTGCTGAGCTCTATGTTACAGCACTACGTACGTACCAGCATGACGGTGTTGAGCTCGTTGAGTTTGGTCTCCAGGGCCCGGATCTGACAGCAGGCACGTGCCCTCTCGCTCCTCAAGGACTCCTCCATAGCATCCCGCTGTTTGAGCACTCCAGCCATCTGCAACAAGGTGTCAGTCAAGGTCAGGTTAATACAAGGTCATGGTCAGCCATAGGTCAGGGCAATACAAGGTGGTGGTCAGCCATAGGTCAGAGCAATAAAAGGTCATGGCCAGCCATAAGTCAAGACCAATACAAGGTGAAGGTCAAAGGTCAGGGTTAACACAATGTCATATTAACGCACTATATGCGGCCCTTAGAGGTCCCATACTTGGAGGACTGAGCACGTACCTGTCCCTCACACTGGGCGAGCTGAGACCGCAGCTCGGCGATGACGTGCTCCATGCGCTCCTTCTCCACGGTGAGGCCGCACCGCACAGACTTCTCCGACTCGAACTGCAGCCGCAGCCCCTCCAGGTTCTTGTTCATGGCCACCTCCGTCTCGGACTGCAAAGTCAGGCACACCATGTGATTATCTTAGACCATCAACGACATTATCTTTGAAATAATGTTGCATTTACATTTTTAAATATTCGAACGGTTTAGTTTTAGTATTAATGTTAGCCCCCATAAAGGCCGGGGCTATTTGTCATTGCAGGGTAAGTTAGAAGTTGTCTATAATGTATTGATGCCCAGGGTGGTGTGTGACAGACCTTGTAGCGGTGGAGCTCTGCCGAGGTGCCCTCCCGGAGTTTGGCCAGGATGTCGCCGTAGTCGAGTTTGTGGGCGGCCTGCCCCTTGACCTGCAGCTCCAGGGACTTGACCATCTCACACTGGGCGTGCAGCCGCTGCTCCAACTCACACCGCGTCTACACAGGAGGAATAGACGGCCATGTACACCGTGCACTTATCTATACTGAGTTTATAGATCAAATTCACACACGAACTGTGCTATTGGAACTGTAATAGACGTGTAATGGTAGATCATGCTGTACTATAGTAGAGCATGGTCTACCTGTAAATATTTGGTTGGCTCTTTTGTAGGTCGTTTGTTGTAGGTGGACAGTAGAATCTGCTGTAAAGCTATACAGTAGGTGCTGTAAAGTTACAGTAGATTTTACAGGGTACATGTGTACAGGGTTGTGTAGGGTTGTACTCACCTGTTCCCGCAGTCTGGACTCAAATACCAGCTTGTCCTTGAGTGACTTGACCAGCTCTTCTGACTCAAGTCGACACCGCCTCTCACATTCCAGACTAGCCATGGGTGAAAATGAATCAGTGTACTTCTTAATGAGTATATACAAATTAACACTGAATAGGATAATGGGACTTATTTATACTGAAAATAGGAGCCATATTACCAGTTATGGCCACTTGCCTGATTAAAATCGATCTTGCTTATCTGCTCACATAATTATGTAGTATTTGCATCAAGCATTATGATACTGCTACATGTACATGTACAACGAGATTGTCATACAAGGAATCCCCTTAGTTGGGAGATCCCTTTAATATGATATGAGTTAAGTTGACTAAGTCTTGTGGTCTTGTAGTATAGTTGGTATTTATTACAAGTTGACAGCAACAGTACAGTAAGTACAATGTAGGTTCCACTCAGTTACACCTATCCACACAATAATATAGGTCTTGGTAAATATACCTAATAACCCTGAGGTTAGTACTGGACTAGAGCCAAGGGGGTCCTACACCATGTCTGATAGTTGGGCCTAGTAGGGCATAGCCTATAGCCTTGTTCTCAGTCAGTGGAGAGGTCCTTGCTCTGTGGTGTCCAAGTGTAGAGTGAGGATGGAGATGCCCAGTGCTGGGACCTGACCCTATTTAAGGGGGCCAGGCCACCAGCATGGCATCTTGAGTGTTAGTGTCAGTTGACAGTGGTTGGAGGGTTGTAACAGTCAGAGAGACAGTCACACAATACCCCTCCATAGTTTGTCTACCCCTGTTAGTGTACATCAAAGGGGTGACCCTTATGCTGGTCTGTGGGAAACAATGTGCGGGATGAGCGTCGCCTGGCGGCGGCGGGAGTGCCGACTGGAGCGCCGCCTATGCGGGCCGGCGCGCGCCTGCGTGTGCCGGCGGCGGGAGTAGCGTCTCCCGCCGTCGGCTTGAACACGCGGGCGCCCGCAGCGCCGGGCTCGCCGGGCTCGCCGGTCATACCTGACAGGTGCCTCCCCCTCGGGAAAAAGGACAACTCTCCGTCAGTTGTCATTCCATCTAAAAATTTGGGGTGAATTTTGGAATTTTATCCACAATTTTTGGTGGCAAATAGAATTTACCTTTTGTTTTTGATTTTTTTTTTTTGTAGTGAAGTACACTTTTTTTTTGTAATATAGATGATGTGAGAGTATGTAAATACCAAAGGTCTGGGGAGAATTTTGGTTTTGTGCTTGGCTAGTCATCTACATTATATACAGTGTAACTTAACTATAAGGTATGTAAACCTTCTTTGTACCAATTTGGTACTTTCTTAATCACATATTATACAGTGTAGTAATACATTGTGTCTCTATCTGACACTTTTCAAATCATTGTTTGAATTATATACACAGCATGGTACATCTTTGTCTTAATTCTAAAACATGATAAAAAAATGTGTTATCAAGTAATAGGCTGTCTTTGGTGAAATAGGTGCTTTGTGGAACTGAGTGGATTTTGATATATCAATGTTCACATGTGAATACAAATATACAGAGTATAATGCAAATTATGCAAAATCTTATGATAATCTTTTACAAACTTTTTTGTTTGATACCAAAAAAACCAAGGCCACTTTTATATAAAAGTAGGCCAGCCGGCTTGAAGTTTGTTTTCTTATTTCTAGATAGCGCTTATCTATGGATTTGCGTGATATAGCAATCAGTAATGTACATTTTATGCATAGTTATGTGCTTGTCCGGTGGCGGATAAGTGTTCATAATTGTGTCATCTGACATTTTGCATTACTTAAGTTTGTAAGTTTGTATGTACAAATACAGTCCTTTTTATGCAGATATTTTGTCCTTATCCGGTGGAGGGTAAGTGTTCATAATGTCATAAAAATGACTTGGTATCTTGTTTCTGCAATGATAGTTGAATCTTACAAGATTCTTGGTGTTGGCAATTTGCAACTTGTGGATCTACACTTTGATCAGAAATGTCTTTGCAGTGGGCCGCTGCTGTGAGATTTAAGTCTTTTGTGTAGTATCCTAGGGTTAGTCAGCGGACTATCTCCCTTTTTGCTTCATGTTTTTCTGTAAATAGTCTTACATAATACAAAGGTATACAGTGTAAAATACAGTGCAAATACAGTGTTATATACAAACATGTTTGATTAGCAATTTAGATTGTAATAATACAATTTCATACATATAAATGCATGTTTGAGCAAGTTTGACATGGTTAAGAGTACGCAATTGTTTTTGTAAAACTTCAATTTTTCAAAAATTGGCTGTTTCCTTTTGGGAAAACCTTAAAATTGATTTCCTGATACTACTGACACACACTGAGACCATGCTTTGACCTTGGGATTGTGAGAGTTTGAAAATTTTGCACCTTGAGCAGATTTTTGAGTGGCACCTTGAGGCTATTGTGTCATGCGGCGCAAGATGCGGCGTGTGCCGCGGTGACACCGGTGGTTGACACCTTTTGGTGAGCAGATCATGTGCCTTCTCATGGACTTGTCACCTGAAGTGAGGGGATCACTTCAGAGGGTGAACAGTGTCATTTGGGGGTGGGGAGGGGTTATAATGGCTGTGTAGACCACAGTAGGATCACTTATTCCTTGAGTACCCTTGAGATAACACAGTATGGCGCATATGGCAATTTTGGAGGACGAGTTGGAGGCTGTACCTGAGGTACTTGCATATCTCCCTGAGGCCTGGCTGCAGGGTGACATGCAGGCCTTAGACCTGTGGTTAGGTGATCAAAACACCTTGGAGGGGCTGACTCCTGGTACTCCTTTTAGGAGTATTTTGAGTCGGTATGACTCAGTAAGGACGCGGTGGTTGCATAAAGTCCGGCACGACATTGCCAGTTTTGGTGATGTTTTGGTGTGCCGTCATCACGGCTGGTACTTCCTTGGTGCTGGCGGGATTTCCATGCGCAGGGCGGCATCTCTGGAGCTGTTGGCTCAGGCCCTACGTGATCTGGATGGATATGACCCGCGACTGCTTTTCACCAGAAATGATGGGGTCATCTGGGACTTCCTATTGGCTGTCGGCCTATGTGCTTACACGGTGACAGGTGATGCTGCAGACAGCGCTGAGCATGCTTTGTCTACTTTGGAGGCACGTTTTGTCCAGTGGAGGGAGGAGAACGAGTGGCTCTTCAGTGAAGATACGTGGATTGGATCTCCTGCCGCTGCCGAGTTGGCCGAGTCCTGGGAGGCCTTGGGATGGGGGGACTATAACAACTAGTGGGTGGCATCTATAAATGTCAATATAAACGGTCCTTTTCAGGGCCAACCAACTTTTCACAAAAGTTTTGGTCAATCTCACTCCTGTATAATTGTGTTATTCTTCCCCATGTACTTTCTCACTAGTTACAGCTGTAGGTGGTTGGGTGAGTATGGTGAGTACATTTTTGAATGTATTGGTGCTCTCTCTTTGGTCGTCAATTATGATGTTTTCCAGCTTTGACTCATGGGTATCCATGGTAACGGGCTGGGGTGAAATGTCATTTTGTAGTAACATGGCAAAATCTAGATTGGGTTCCCTGAGCGCTGGTATTATGCTGAACCTGGCACGCCATGGTAGATTGATAGTTTCTGGCAGTAAATATGCGGTCTCTCCTTTCTTTGTAGTAATTACTACTGGTCCATTCCATTCAAATACTAGTCTTGGGAGAGGGTACATTTTGATAATCATATCTCTGTATGTTGGGGCTGAAGCTTTTATAATTGTATCAAACTCATGTGGCACTGGACGCAAGGGGAAGGAGAAGTTGGTGTCTCCTTTGTAGACTTTTAGTACTACTGTGGGATTTGTCCTCTTAGTGACTTTTCCCTTTCCACAGTGCTTGGTTGCCATACTCTTTAGATATTTGGTCAGCCTGTAGGCTGAGTAAATGGTGAGTGTGAATAGTATGGCTATGATAAGGGTATGGGTCTCATGGATAGTTAGAATAGGGGTGGGGCCCTGTTCTATTTGTGCCGTGGTGGTGTCCTTCTTGTATAGGGTTTCGAAGACTTTCTCCATAGGCTTCTCTGTGACAAATCTATATGCTTTTGCAGTTGGCATATAAGCTAGTAGTGTGGATCCTCTGTGCATTTTGAATAGGGTGTAGGTGGCCAAAATTGTAGCTATAACCGAAAGTATCATTGGTATGATAGATGCTGCTGGATGCCGTGCAAATTTGTATAGATAGGACTCTATTAGTCTATTTTCCAGTGGCTTAGCCAGGCTGGAGGCATCATCTAGCAGGGTTTTTGCGAATGGGTTTAGGTCTAGTAATGTTGATTCGTCAATATTACTTGATTTTCTTAACATATCCAGTGTCCTGGATAGGTTGACCTTTGGAAAAGGTGGCAGATTTGCCTTGGAGTCTGGTCCAATTTCTTTGATTTCATTTAGAGCCGCGAGAAAAGGTAGGTTTATAGTCTCCAAAGCATAGTGAAATGAAATTGTAGTGTTGCATGGCAACCTAGAATTTGGTAGTGAATAGTGATCTATATTCACTGTACATAGGCATGGTACACCTATGATTGAGTGTGATGGTGCTTTGTGAGTAGTAGCTGGTTTCCCATGACACGTAACTGTGTAGGTGGGAGAATTTGTGGTCACTAGATATTCATCTTGTGAAATGGCTACAGCGTGTGAGATAGGTCTCTTCAAGGGTGAGATAGTAAATTGGCACATTTCCTTGACTTGCTGAGCTTGGTTCAAATAAATTGCTACTGTGCATGTAGGTACATGTCTATGGATTCTCGGGCTAGTTTTGGTACAAATTTTGATCTTAGTTCCTGGACAGGTTAGCATATCTGCATTTGTTAGTTCAATAAATAGTGAACCATCTTCAGAGATAGCCAAAAATTTGACATCAGTAATTAATTGGGTTACTCCCTTTGTAGGTGTCTCCTTGGTGTTGATTGGTACTGGTGTAGTTACCAGTTGAAATACTCTGAAGGTGGAGACAGTGGATGCTACAATGATATCCAGGTGGATGTATATGTGCCGTTCCGAATAGGTGTAGGATATCATTCTTTGGGAATAATAGTAGTCAAGGTCAGTTATGGCGACCTTTGATCCTGGTGAGTGTATTCTGAGTGTCATGTCCAGATCATTCAGATGCTCCGTTAGTTCAGCTGGTGGTACTATGTCAGCAGTCATAATGCCTGCTGATAGCATCCTGAGTGCTGATGTGGTGCGCTGCAATGCTTGCAGATAGTTCATTCTTGCTACAATAATGGTGAGTGCATCAGTTAAAATTTGGATCTTCCTTCTTTGTGTGTGCTCGTGATTTGCATAAGTGTTCAGAGATGTGGTCATATTTTGAGCCCATAAATTCATATTTTGGCCTAGAGTGTTCATGGTTTGGTCTAGCATACTTTTATCCTTAACATACGCCTTGACAAATTTGTCTTGGCGTTGGGTGACCTTATCAATTAATATAGCTGCTTCTTTGTCTTGCTTGGAAAAAGCTTCTAGAATGCCGTCTATGTTCTTTATCTGGTCCATGACCTCTTTGACGTCATCTAGTGTGGCAAGACCTATTGCTCCTCTGAAGAGTGGGGCTAGGAACCCAAGTGGTGCTCTTCTGTACCTTCCTTGACTGTTAATTGGATTTGATAGGAACAAATGGATGGAGGCTAAGGTAGAGTTAATTTCCTTGTCTGTTATGTCTATTAACAGATCTAGTTCCCTTGCCTGCTGTAATATCTGACTGGTAGAACTGTCGTCATGCAAGGTAGGAAATGTTAGTGCCATAACCTGGTCCAGTATTTTGGTTTCGGTCTCTGGTGGAGCAGGTATATGGTATGGTATTGCCAATATCATGGTTGTGGTATCGTGCCCATTGACCAATGGTTCAGGTAATGGCTCATATATGGCTCCAACGTTCTGTCTAACGGTGGGCACATATGTGATGGCTTGAGAAGTGGCCATCATCACTAGTAGTAGGATTGGCTTTAGCATGCCTGAAATATAAAATATATTCTATGTCTTAGTAAGATTTCTACTAGTGTTTTTGCAATATACTTAGGTTTAAATTGGTTTGCTGATTTTGTGAGCTATCCTTTTTGCTTATGTGAAGTATCCACTTGGCACTGCCTCTGTGTACATAGTTTTGAGAGCAGAAATCCTGGTTGGTCCCAATAGTAATATAATAATCAATGTAGTGTTTGAACTGTACCTTTTTCCATGATCAAGCTAGTGTTGGCTTAATGTCCAATCTGTGCTAGAGTCCTTTCCCAAGATTGTAGTAACTGGGTATGATATTGTAGAGTGGGTGTGGTCTGCTTTCTGACAGAGTCCCTCCTGCTATAGGAGAACTGGTATGGCTAGGACCAGCTGGTGTGTACCTGACTGCTGCAGGAGTAGAACTGGTGAGTTGGCTATGGAGTCAGGGCCTCTTATGTAGCCCACCCTACCCTCATCCATTGAGGGCCTGGCTTTGTTTCCCTGGTGGCTGTTAACTGCCATCAGTGTTAGCTTGTCTGACTGGGGTAATTATGTCTGGGGTAATTAGTGTGGACTACCTGCATCTGTGGGGGTTTGAATGCCCTGGCAGGTGTGTGGGTCCTTTGAAGGGTAAGGGTGTGTCTAGAC
Organism: Harmothoe impar; assembly: GCA_947462335.1. Classification (NCBI taxonomy): domain Eukaryota; kingdom Metazoa; phylum Annelida; class Polychaeta; order Phyllodocida; family Polynoidae; genus Harmothoe; species Harmothoe impar. Next base: position 35,111,665 of record OX381715.1, read on the forward strand.
AGTAGTCTCTTGGCATAGCACGCTCTGTTTCATGTACTTTACAGGATTTAGGTTCAAACATTTCCATTGTTGCATTCTTTCAAGGATGCTAGCCTTTGATGCAAAAGTATGATAATTGTGGTTTCTTCAAGCTTGGGTTGCTAATCCCTTTAGGTAGTCTCTTTTGGCTTTTTGTGTGTAGCCTTTTGGGTTTCAGACTTCAACCCTGTAGTAATCTGTCCTTTGATTCTACTTTGTGTGCACATTGTTTTGTAACCTATATAGTGTATATTGTCTTTTCTGTCCTTTGTGTGGGTTCATATCCTATGCTGATATGAAAATTCCTACTTATCATTCTTGATTTGGACAGTTGTTGGAAATTTAATTTCCTTCATATAGAGTGTATATACTTATTTGACTATTATTCATAGTCTGTGGGTATAGATATTCCATATGATCATGTCAATATATAAAAGTAATTTACTTAGATATTCTCCCTTGCCTGGAGTTTCTTTTCACCTTGTGGTGGGCTGGTCTGGGTACTATTTGGTTTAGACCAACTGACTCTTTGGTGAGTGTGATTTGGGATTTATCCCTTGTTATCCTGTGGATAAACTTTGAGGTGTGGGGAATGAGTCTGTGTGCAAACTCATTTTTCCTCAGTGTGGTGACCTTTTTGAGCCTATCAATATGTACTGGTCTGGGGACTAGTAGGTTATTTGATAGGTTCTTCAACCTTGCGCTGGTTGGGGTTGGTCTTTCTGCAACAACATATGGTCCCATGAATAGGGGTTGAAGCTTCTTTGAATCTGTGGTCAACAGAATTCTGGGAATGTTGATATATACAATATCTAGTGGAAGTATAGCTTGTGGTGTAAGCTTTTTGTCATATCTTGACTTCCTTCCTTGTTGTAGCTTTTTGACTCTGTCTATTGCCTTTCTTCTAGACTCATCTTGAGACAGTATCATTCCAGATACATGCTCTGCTACTGTTTTGATTTCTTCCTCTATGTTTAGGGCAGTTTCTACAATGGTTTGAGGGTTTCTGCCATGAAGTAGGAAGAATGGTGTGTAACCTGTTGTCTGGGACTCTGTGTTGTTCAATGCAAATGTAATTGATTCTATATACAGGTCCCATGTTTTCTGATTCTGAGAACAGAAAGTCCTTAATGCTGTTCCTATACTGGCATTGAATCTTTCCACTAATCCATTTGATTGTGGTCTATATGGACTTGACAGGTCGTGTCTTATCTTCTGGGTGTTCATCAGTTTCTTAAAATTGCTGCCTGTGTAGCAGGTGCCATTGTCAGTTTGAACTGAAGTTGGTACACCTTGCTGACATATGACGTTCTTGTAGAACTCATGTTGTGTGGTTTCTGCTGTGAGATCCTTTGTGGCATATGCTATGACATATCTAGTTGAATAATCTATGCAAACTTGTATGTGTTTGTTTTTCCTGGCTGTTTCTGGGAGTGGTCCCACAGCATCTAAGTTCAGGTGCTTCATGGGAGTTGGCATATAGTCCCTTACAGTCATTGGTGTTTTGTGGGTGTGCACTGCCCTTTTTGCTTTTAGGCAAGTGTCACATGTTGACACATACTGATTGGCATCAGCCATCATAGATTTCCAATATACCCTAGGTATGAGAGAAGACATCATTTTTGAAGTACCTACATGGCCTGCCATTGGTGAGTCATGGAAGTGTTGCAGTATGTTTTCAACCCAAGTTTTTGGGACTACAACTTGTAGTGGTACTGTGTCTGTTTTTCTCCATGATGTAGGGGATATGTGTACTAGAATGTTGTCTAGGAGTAGGTAATGCTGAGCATTATTCCTAATCCTTGTTGCTTCAGTGCTTTTTACAGGTAGGTCACCTTTCTCTAGGTAGTCTATAATGGGTATTAGTCCAGTGTCCTTCCTTTGTTCTTCTTTCAACAGTGTGGAGTTGATTGAACTGTCTGGGATTTGGTCTAACATCTGGTCTAATTCCATTATATGCTGTGCCAGCCTTTCTTTGTCTTTCTCTGCCTGGATTGTTTCAGGAGATTTTGGTGCAGGTCTGGTCTTTGTCTGTTTCTTTGGTTGTTCAACTGCTATGTCTGTGTTGACTGTCTGCTCCTTTGAACTGGCTGCTCCTCTGTTTGTGCTGGTGGAGGCGGCCTTTGTTCTTTTGGGATGGGGGTCAGATTTGCTTTTGTGAGCCTTCTGTGCAGTACCTGCTCTGTCTGAGTGCTTCTGCAAATTGGCTGTGGGTGTGCTGGGTGTTGAAATGGGGGATTTAGTAGGGAAAGAGGATTTGGTTGACACTTTGTTCTTTTTGGCTTTTAGGCCTAATTGCTGAGGGTGGTCATTAGACCTTGTATCCTCTGCAACCGACCGTTTTGCTTTTGAACGTGTGGTGACAACACAAATGTCTCTGTCCTGTTCTTCCTCCATATCCAGCTGTTCTTTTGCAAATCTGACTACCTTGGTGATTGAAGCAATTTTATGCAGTTTTTCTTCCAACTGATTTTCTGATGCACTGTGTGGTGGTTCACGAGGTGTGGTTTTCACCATCTGTGCAATCCTGTTGGTCTCAACCGGGGTAAAACAGTTTTCTGGATACTCTTCACAGTATTCCCTTTCACAATGACAGAACACATAATGGGTGGTCTCTTTTAAGATACCTCTGATCACTGGTTTTGGTCTGTCAATTGCTTTTGGTGGGTCATCTCTGTTGAATGGTATCTTGGTTTGGATTTTAGAGAATTTGGTTCTGGTGGCTGCCCTTTTCCTTCTTGGAGGTGGTGGGGGGTTGGTCATTGGTGGTGCATCTGGATATTCTCTTCTTGACATCACATCTGGAGGAATGTTGTCATCTCCTTTTACGTGTTGTATTGTGAATGCAAATTGTTGGATATCCAGTGCCCATCTGGCCCACCTGTGGGTCAAACCTGTGTTTGTGAGGAGTGGTATTAGAGCTGCATGATCTGTGTACAACTGAAAGTGTCTACTTTCTAAGTAGTGCCTAAAATGTAGTATCCCATATACTACACCTAGTAGCTCTCTTTCTGTTGTGTTGTAGTTTCTTTCATGCTTTGATAGTGTTCTACCTGCGAAGGCTACTGGTCTCAGTACTCCTTCACTACTGCGTTGTGATAGAACAGCTCCTAAGCTCACATTTGAAGCATCTGTTGCTAGACTGAATTCTTTGTCATAGTCTGGGTATCTCAATAGTGCATGGGTACAGAGTGCATGTTTCAATGTTTTGAAAGCATTGTCTGCATCCTCATTCCATTTGAAAACCTTTAGGTTTGTTTGTAGGTCGTACAGTGGCCTAGCAATATTGGCATAGTCTTTGATGAACTTTTTGAAGTATTGGCATAGTCCTGTGAATGATCTGACTTGTTTCACGGATTTTGGGGTGGGAAAAGTTTTGACACTTTCCACCTTTTCTGGGGATGGTTGTAAACCATCTGGTGTGACACGCATTCCTAGAAAATCTATCCTATCTGTGAAGTATTCACATTTTGATTTCTTTAGCTTGAGTTTCCCAATTCTCAGGCTTTTGAAGACATCTTCAAGGTCTGAAAAATGTCGTTCTACATCTGGTGATAGGACTAGAATGTCGTCTAGGTATGGTAGGGCACATTTGTATTTCAGTTTGTTGAGAATTAGAGTTACTAGATGGCAAAATCCTGCCGGCGCGGTAGCCAAACCCATCGGCATCTTTTGATAGACATACTTTTTGTCATTTGCTATGAAAGCAGTTTTGTGTTGATCCTCCCTTCTTATGGGAATTTGGAAAAACCCTTGTTGCGCATCTAGTTTACTGAAAACAGTAGGTTTGAGTGACCCTATCATGTCTAGTGTGTCGTCTGCACGTGGCGTTGATAAAGCTTGGTTTATCATATTAGCATTGACGTGGCGTAGGTCTGTGACTAGACGTTGGCCTCCAGATGCTTTCTGTACTAAAAATGATCTGGATGCCCAGGGTCCCTCTGCACATTCTCTGAGGATGCCCTGTCTGACTAGGTCTTCACAGACTTCTCCCATCTTAGCTTGCTTCTCAGGCGTCTGCCTGTATGGTAGGTAGTGACATGGTACTGCATCTGGTTTGATGTGAATTGAATGTGTATATAGGTGGGTTGTACCTATGTCATTGTCTTTTCCTACAAATACATCTTGATACTTGTGGAGTAACTTTTGGAGTCTCTCTTGTCCAATATCTGTTAGTACACATTTGGGTGGCACATTTTCCATTATGTCTGGCATAATGTCATGAGCCTCACTGTGAATTGTGGCCAATTCATCATCAGTGTCATCTCCACGGTTTGTATCTGGATCTGCATATACTGAGGCACAGTCTGACTCTGTGTCACTACAATTCTCTTCAGTGTCTAGCACTTGTAGTGTGGGTTCCTCAGTAGGGATGTCAGTATCTGGTTGATGTAACTCAGAGGGATCTACCTCTGTGAATAGGGCTATTATATCACCCTTCCTCACCTTGTATGGTCGGTGGCTTGTATTGAGCAGTATGATTGGGTGCCTGTTCATTTCTGAGGGTGTTACTACTCCCTTTTGAACTAGGTATGGAACTCTGTTGTTCCTCTGCAAATTGTCTAATGTGCCTACACATCCTTCTAAACATTTGAGGGATGTGACTTGTCCTAGAACTGCTAGTTCTGTGAAAGGAAGGATTGTAGCCTCCCTAACAGCTCGGACTGGCTTGACTTGTAGCTCTGGGTCTACATTGAATTCGATCTGTGATCGTGTTGCTTTTAAGAAATCTGTGCCTAGGACAACTGGCTTTGTGAGATTTGGAATAATTGAGAATGGGAATTCGAATCTGGTACCATGAATTTTGAATTTCAATACTGCTGCTTGTCTTACATGGCATATGGATCCGTCTGCTAAGTGTACATTGAACTTTCTCTTTTTGATTTCTACATCTCGAGATTTCTGAATTTCCCTAAGAAAAGTATCCCTGACACAGGTGATAGTGGCACCGGTGTCAACTAAACAAGGTATTTCAGTGTGTTCATAGAATCTTGCATTTAAACAGCCATTTTTAAGAAGTTCAACAGAAATTTTGGTACTCTCACCCATTTCCTTTTGCGATGCATCTTGTTGAGGTGTGATATGAATCACTGATGGTCGGCTTGATTTCCCAGTATGTAACTGGGGGATTGTCTCTGCTATACTAGCAATTGTCTTTGGTTGTCCTAGGGGTTGTTGATCTTGGATCTTGATGGGGGGTTGGAGAGGCTCACAACGCACTGGCCCAGCGGCGCTGTGGGTCTCTAGTTTCCCGAGTTTGAAGATCCTAGTAGCTGCTTGATCTGTTGAAGCACGTCAGGCTGGATAGCTTGAGGTGGCTGTTGGGGCTGCTGTTGGGGGTTGTAGCCTTGTGTGTTGGATCTGTAGCCATTGTAGCTGTCTCGACCTCTGCTGTTGTCACGACTGCGGTTGTAGTCATGCTGTCTGTCACGACTATTGCTGTAGTCACGACGGTTTTGATCCCGACCTCTGTTGTAGTCACGATCTCTGCTCTGGTCACGACGGTGGTAATCACGGTCTCTGCTGTTATCACGGCGATTGTAGTCGCGATTTATGCTACTATCACGGTGTCTGCTGTTGTCACGACTTCTGCTGTTATCTCTACGGCTGGTGTCCTGACTGTTGCTTTGGTGATCTCGGCTGTTATTTTGGCTGTATCCACCTCTGCCTCGTTGTCCTCCTCTGTTGCTATTTCTGAAGTTTGGGTCAAAGTTTTTGCCTCGGTAGCCTCCTCTGTTATTTCCAGAGTTCCTTTGTTGGCTGTTGTTGGGTTTACCTTGATCCTTCAGTGCCCTTTGTTCTTGCCTCCTCACATGTTCATTTGACATGAGGTTTAGGCTTTGGTCTTCATCCTCTGATGAGTGATCCATTTGAACTGTCTTTGGGTCTGATTTGGCTTTCTTTGAGGGGTTTCCATTTTTCTGTGACTTTGTTTGCTTCACAATCATAGAGTTTACATGTGTCACAGACTTCAGTTGTGCCTGCATGGATTCTATTGTTTCCTGTAGCTCTGAGCCTAATTCTGCTTTTATCTCATCTTTAATGTTACCAGTGGAGACTGTTTGTTGGTTCTCATACTCCTCTGCAACTTCAAGTATTTTATCCCATGTAGTTGCTTCCCTGTGGATGACTACTGCACTGATGTCGTCCCTTAGACCATGTAGCAGGGCTTCCCTTGTTCTCTCCTCAGACTTGTTGTGAGCTGTGGCCATCTTTTGTAAGGCCATGGCATAGTCTGATACAGATTCTTTTGGATTTTGCTTCCTCAATGCCTTAGCATCAAATCTGTCGTCCTCCTTCTTGAAGTATTTCAGGAAAGCTGCCTTCATTTCTTCATAGTCTGCTGTTGGATGGGCTGTCCTATAGGCTTTGTACCAAATTTTTGCCTTACCATCTAGGTAGTTTGAGAAATACTTGATTCTGTTACTGGGATGGTACCCATATCTGGAATCAAAGTATTGTTCATAGTCTGTGCAGTGCCTCCTGGCGGATTGTGTGAGAGAGGACTGTGAAAATTTTTCTGGCTGTAGAATATCACAGTATTTTTCCTCTTTGTCCCGTTTCAGCTGGTCCCTTAACCCACTGAAAGATGCCTCCCTTGCAACTCTTTCCTCTTTCAAGGCATCTAGGAGTGCTGAGGAGGTGTCAGTGTTAGTCAGGTTCACTCCTTGGGTATTGGGTGCACCTGACTTGAGTGAGGCTAGGGCCTCAGCTAGCTGGTTTTTCATTGTCACTTGTAGATGAGCTTGCATATCAAGTAGTGCTTGAGCGGCTTCAGCTTTTTGGGTCTCCATAGAGTTCTTCAGTGCCTGGTTGGCTTGTCTGAGTAATATTAATTCCTTCTCTTGTTCCTCTTTGGCCTTCCTTAAGGCTCGGCTGGTGCTTTCCTCATGTGTGGTGTGTAGGGCTGTTAGTTCAGGCCTAAGTGTCTTATCCACATGAGTTTCTACATTCTGGGCTATGAGTAGAAGTGCCTCAGCCTCCTCTTTGGCTGCCTGGCCTGGGGGTACTGTCTCATCGTCACTCATACCTGATCCTGGGGTATGCTGACCGTTTGAGAACAAGTCACTCTGTGTGTCCTGGATACTGTCCAGGGCAGCTAGGGTGTCCAGGTGAAGCTTGCCTTGGAAGTCACTCTCTTGAGTGGTGTGGTGTGGTGAAGCTGAGGGTGTTGGAGTGGAGCTCCTGGATGACTCCTTGGAGCTGGGTCTCCTCCTCCTGCTGGGTAGAGATCCAGGGGTAGCTGGTCCTTTGCTGCGGAGGTGAGTCTTGGTAGTCTGTGCTGCCAGCTTGTGGGATCTTGTTAGGACTTCTCCACCACTTTGTCATACAAGGAATCCCCTTAGTTGGGAGATCCCTTTAATATGATATGAGTTAAGTTGACTAAGTCTTGTGGTCTTGTAGTATAGTTGGTATTTATTACAAGTTGACAGCAACAGTACAGTAAGTACAATGTAGGTTCCACTCAGTTACACCTATCCACACAATAATATAGGTCTTGGTAAATATACCTAATAACCCTGAGGTTAGTACTGGACTAGAGCCAAGGGGGTCCTACACCATGTCTGATAGTTGGGCCTAGTAGGGCATAGCCTATAGCCTTGTTCTCAGTCAGTGGAGAGGTCCTTGCTCTGTGGTGTCCAAGTGTAGAGTGAGGATGGAGATGCCCAGTGCTGGGACCTGACCCTATTTAAGGGGGCCAGGCCACCAGCATGGCATCTTGAGTGTTAGTGTCAGTTGACAGTGGTTGGAGGGTTGTAACAGTCAGAGAGACAGTCACACAATACCCCTCCATAGTTTGTCTACCCCTGTTAGTGTACATCAAAGGGGTGACCCTTATGCTGGTCTGTGGGAAACAATGTGCGGGATGAGCGTCGCCTGGCGGCGGCGGGAGTGCCGACTGGAGCGCCGCCTATGCGGGCCGGCGCGCGCCTGCGTGTGCCGGCGGCGGGAGTAGCGTCTCCCGCTGTCGGCTTGAACACGCGGGCGCCCGCAGCGCCGGGCTCGCCGGGCTCGCCGGTCATACCTGACAAGATACTGTTGATGCCCTCTCCCGAAACTGTAGAACCGATTCCCTTGTGACATTCAACGTGTTACAACATGTATATCTGTGTGGTTCTGCTTATAGTATAACATATAATCTGAAAGACTAACCTGCGTTTAGAGTCTTCATATTCAATCTCATACTTGTTGCAGACGGTGACTTTCTGAGACTCCTGCCTGGCTATGCGGAGAGAGTTCTCCATCTCGGCGATGGTTTGTTTAGCTCTGACCAGCTCTGAGCGCGTGCAGCACAGCTCCCCCTGCAGCTTCTCGAAGTCACCTGAGTGACCGCCCAACCTGTATATAGACAGATATACCTCAATAGTACTGGTGAAATACAACGTACCAGCCCCACAACATAAGGGGGTGCACAAATGACACACAAATGACATGGCACATTGCCAGGCCCTTATATATATATATATATATTACGAACCAAATTTAACCCCTATAGAAGCCATCACTGACTATCCTGACTAGCCAAAATATGATGGTCATTATTTAGGATAAGATATAATGCCCCTTTTTTCTTCCCAATCTTAAAGACATAATCTTACAGTAGGGTTATGGGTGCGGCTTATATACATGCGAGGTAGGCGTATACATGACAATTCATGGTTTATATATATATATATATATATATATATATATATATATATATATATATATATATATATATATATATATATATATGTATGTATATATTATATAGATGCATCAACTCTAGGCCGTACTCACTTGGTTTTGAGCTGGTGGATCTCGGAGGTACATGATTCATACATGGCGCTGGATGCTGCATGGGCTGAGGTGGCCTGCTCCAACTGACACCTGGCAACAAGGACACCACATCAAATACAACAACCACACACCTCTAGTCAAACAACTAGAAACTAAAAATGAATTAAAAAGTTACATATGGGTAAGCGATAGTTTCAGATAGATGGATATCGTTTTAAAGCCGACACAACCGAAGGCTGGTCAGCAGGTTCACAGGGTCCATACGGACCGAACCTGTAGTTACAAGGAGTTTAAAGCATGTACATACTAGCTTCATGACGCTGTGTGGACATTTTTTCTTCCCAATCTTAAAGACATGATCTTACAGTATGGTTATGGGTGCGGCTTATATACATGCCAGGTAGGCTTATACATGACAATTCACGGTTTATATATAATGTCAGAGCGTACCAATGCGGGTAGTAAAACGGGCCCTTTGAAAGCCAACATTTTGCTTTTCAACTGGAAGCATTACGATATGGCATTATCACAACAGAAAGTACCCGCAGTCATAAAGCATATATATATATCGGGGGCTCTTTCACCGTTTTGCTTTTATTAGTTCCAGATTATTGAGACCAGGGGGTGGTGTCTCAAAACAATAGAGGACACGATATTAAGATTAGGCAGAAAATTAAGATTCATAGATTGGTGAGAGTAACCGTATTTGTGATGTATACGTCCCAAGTGGAGCAGCTCAAACTGCTCAGTTCACAATCATATCTCTAGGTCAGTCAGGTTTTAACTCAGAGGTGTTCATACAATAGTTTTAATAGCTCGATTCCTACCTTAGTCTGGTCAGCTCACATTCATAGAGGTCCTTGACCTTGACCAATTCACACTCCAGGGAGCAGATCGTGTCCTTGTAGGAGGATGCGTCAAAGGTGTGTGCCACCTGCCGCGCTCCCCGCATGCGGGTCATCAGGCTGGCCAGCTGGTCTGTCAAACTGCTGAGCTCCTGTTGGGATGAGAAGAACGCAATTAGTGCAAACCAGCCTTATATTTTATCCTGAATAATGACCACCATATTTCGGCTAGTCAGGATAGTCAGTGATGGCTTCTATAGGGGTTATATTTGGTTCGTAATCAAGGGAACAGTACTGAGAGGTGGTCACATTTTATTTGAAATTTGTTTGACTTTCTGGCTCACTAAATATACAGTTTGTGCACTCACCTGTTTCTCCTCTACTGCTGTTGACAGTATGGTCTTGCATGGTGATGTGACACCAGATGACACTTGTGACACTGACACCTGGCTGTGACAGCTGTGGTGAGATCTATGTTCATGAGACATGATGATGTGCTGTAAAACATGGAAATACAAAGATAAATATATATGTCACCGGGCAAGGGAAAAGACTCGTCCGGGAGAGAATTAGTAATCATGGTTGGTGGCATAGTCTTTACAATGAGATATCATAACTTAGCTGAAACATTTCTGGTAGTTTTTTGGGGAATCGTTTTTCAAACATTATAGTTCATTTCACTTCCTGAATATGGTAAATAAACGTTAGGCCTAAATGTGTTGCATCCAATAATAAATAGTCATTATGGAAAATTGGTTTAACTGATAAATAACCAAATAAAATCGGAGGATTTATTGTAAAATTGATTCTAAAGGGAATGTTTATTGTCTGTTTTCAGTTTTGATTTACTGATGAGATTTTAGAGAGATTAGGACAAGTATCTCCCATTTTGGGCAACGCAATATTGTTTCTAGGGCAACAGGAAAGCATCATGTGTGCTAATTTTCCAGAATATTTTTTATTATTTTTGTATTCCAAATATAGAATGTTAGCAGCAAAGATGGAATGATTTGTGCAGCTATTGTATATTCTACATAAAAATGATCCTATTCCACACTAGCCGGATGTCCACTGGACAGCACCATATTTGACTGGTCCCAGTATGCACTTTCTACTCTCCAGTCACTTACTTCAGCAAATCCTGTGCACCAGATTAGGGAGCTAATAAAAAGCTCTGCTTGGGGAGTGCAACTACTGCATTCCCTGCATGCTAGGACACCTGTAATCCTTTTTAATAGTACCTGTCCAGGATAGGGTTGTGGTTAGAATAATGGACCCATGATCAGCAGTACCTTATAGTTCAAATCCTCACCAAGCTAAATGTGGTGACCATACCATGCACAAGTAAATCCTTTTTATTTACTATAGTAGGTCTGCCCCTGTGGTCGACCTGTTAGAGAACATGCCTGAGAGTTGGAACTTATAATGTATTGACAATTATTTTGCTTCCTGGCAACCCCTTTTTGCTAAAACCAGTACTTAAAATCTGCCACGGGCGAGCCTTGCCTAAATGACTAATAAATGCCTGAGATGGTACACCGTATTTGGCAACTTCAGGCATATGCTTTTCGCCAGCTTTACCTCAAAAATTAGTTTGACCTCCTAAGCTTTGACATATATTTCAAAGTATATTTTATCAGTGTAAGTTGTGCCGTGGTTAGTAGTTATATACACTAGCCTATCCAGTTTACTGCACAAGAAACTCATGTATATATATATATATATATATATATATATATATATATATATATATATATATATATATATATATATATATATATATATATACCGGGTATATATATATAAATATATATATATACTCTGCTAGTAAAAAGTTATCTGTAGCTTCAATGCACTCTTCAATGCGGCAATGCGAGTCGTAGGGCTGAGTGAGGCCCTGGAGTATAAGGCCCATGACTCAGCTTTATGTGCATACATTACATAACGTTAGAAGGCAACAACTCACAAACAAAATAACAGTGGCGTTAATGCAATGTGGCTTTATTGGCCATAGCTACCACTGACCGAACCGGCGTCTAGATTAAGAATATACACATCGGGCCTATACTGGTCTACACAACTCGTGCATTTATATATATATATATACATATATATATATATATATATATATATATATATATATATATATATATATATATATATATATATATAGTGTTGCTGACTCAACAAACCAGTTTAACTAAGCTCAATCCTAGGGGACCCAGTTGTTTGAGGCCAGAATTAAAGGGGTGATACAATGGGCTCTTCCACCTGTGGCCATAAAAAAGTAAGCCCCCTTTTATTAAAAAAAAAGCCTGCGCATTACTATAGTTGAAAGAGTGGGGGCGAAAATTTTGGGAGGGCGGGGGCAAAGTATTCAGGCGTGTAAATGTTCGCACCTCCGCCCAAAATCTCCCCCCCCCCTCCTGTGATAAGTTAATAAACACTCCTTAAGTGAGAGTGCTTATCTGCTGATGCACCAGCTCCCAGCAAATTAGTTTGACTTAGTTTCTGGAACGTGCACTTTGTGTGACTGTTGTCCTATGGAACTAATTGGCACAATATGACACCATACCCCATAGGACAAGAAGTGGCACATACTCACACATATTCACACAAATTCACACATATTCAAACATCATGTACCATGGCACAAGAATGTTTCCAACCATATTTTTTTCACTTTTTTTCCTTTTTTTAAAAGAAAGGAAAGTCTGTTTAGTTTGTAATACTCATTATATTTAGAAGTTGGTATAGGGCACCCTAGCAGAAATCTGTTAGTGCACTCCCTGCTGTATATGGGCATACTATCTCATTCAACAAGATTTCTACCATGGTAGTGTAGGCCTGATGAAGTTGTGCCAATTATCAGCTGTATACACATGTAACAAAAGGTCAGACATTTATCCAAACAAGATTACCAGAGGAAAGGTGTCTGTGGTATGTCCCTCTTAATGCAGCTTTAATCAAATCATATGGTGTGTTTTTCAATCACTAATGGAACTTGATAGAATTAGAAGTGTATAGCTAGGTCTAAGTTGCATTGACAATATGTTATTATGGTTATAAACATTGAAAATGATTCCATTTCACCCATGAGAATAACAAGGAACAACAAAGATGACACCTGGATGCTGTTTCTCCACAAATATGCGGAGGTCCACAAATTTGCGGAGGTCCGTAAATACACTCTCCATATATTTATGGAGATCCGCAAATACATATGGAAATCGTTTTTTAGTACCTAAGCATACAAATACGGAGCTCCATATATATTTGCGGACCTCCACAAATTTATGGAAGCAAATTTACGGACCTCCGCAAATTTGCGGACCTCCACAAATTTGTGGAGAAACAGGTCACTGGTCTCAAAACCATGCACTATTCCAACCTGACAACGTGATAATGGTTCTGTTTGAAGATGTGTGAGTGTGTGCCAGAAGGGGAACTAGGTGACACAACATCACACAAATACCTGTTATGTGTGACACCAGGTGTCATCAAAGTTGATTGTACCCCTTTTCCTGATTAAAGAGAATGATTTTCTTTAGCTATAAGTATCTAAACAGGGCCCCAATGTATTGTGAATCAGACAATGCACCTGTCCTTCTATTAACATTCATTATGTATATAAATAGATGCCATATCATTTTAATGAAAGCAGCATAAAGAGGTCCAGATGCTAGACACCTTTCCTCTGGTCATCATGTTTGGATAAAAGCCTGGCTATCTCCTGCTGCTCATGTAAACTCTAATGTTGATGGTTATAATGGTACATATATTCATCAGCCCTATGTTGATGAATATACGCAACCTGATCGAATGAGTTTGTACAAACCAGCAGCACACACACCAATAGTGTGCTATGACTATCTATGTCAAATACTGCTGGTTGTAAAAAGCATTACAGTATTTCCTATCTTTTAGTAATTCATAATGAAACGAAAAATACATGACTAAACATTTTGGTTTAGGGCATTATATATTTTGTCATTTGGTGCGAATAAGCTTTTTAAAAATCTGTCAGAACTTTGTGAATCTGTTCCATGGAACACTGTGTCAGTGTGTGTGAGTCTGTTACATGGAATACATGTCACACAAAATGCACGAAATGAGCACACAGTTCCAGGGGTAAAACAGGGTGAAACAATCTGGAACTAATTTGCTGGGAGGGGTGCTCCTGCATGGTACCCTGTGCCTGACGGCCATCATTATAATGACACACATACATATACATGATGCTGTTTCTTCACAAATATGCGGAGGTCCACAAATGTGCGGAGGTCCGTAAATACACTCTCCATATATTTTTCTCCACAAATATATATGGGAACCGTTTTTTATTACTTAAGTGTACCAATACGGAGCTCCATTTAATTATATTTGCGGACCTCCGCAAATTTATGGAAGCAAATTTACGGACCTCCTCAAATTTGCGGACCTCCGCAAATTTGTTGAGAAGCTGGACACTGCAAACATATACATATATCTAGGTTAAGGGGTGCTGGTTGATTTTTGCACGAGCACCCCATCGTTTTTGGTCCTCTTTAAAAAGTGTGACTGCAGGATGCAGCCACTTCTTTAGAGTGTATTCGTTGAGCAAAATGTATATCCCTCACCCTGCATTTGCATGTACATATAGATATATGGTACCCGTGATCCTACCATGTTCAAACTGCTGGTGTACATGTATCAATATGTTACATAATGCATGTGTACCAACACTCACCCCCTCCCCATCCACCACCATGGCACCACCGCCCACAAAAAGGGTTGTTCCTGCAGTGGGACCAGTCATCTGCATGACTACACTGTAATTAGGGAGGGTTCATTATTTATGGCAGGGGGGGGGGTGAGCGTTTGGCAAATCGAATACGTCAAAAATAATTGCCCCCCCCCCTCGGAATAGGTTGAAAAAAAAAGGCCCCCCCCCTCGGAATAGGTAAAAAAAAAAGCGCCCCCCCCCTCACCCTGGATCGTTTTCAACTTAATTACAAAAACGATAGTGGTGTCTACTAATTGTATGCATTTAATCATGGGCACTTTTTTACCTACAATTTACTACCTTGCAACAAATACATCTATTCGTAAGGTGTTTTAGTGTAAACGTCTCATGATACTCGCTGGTGAGACTTACATACCGTTGAGTTTAAGGGCCCCAGTGCTTATAAATTGGAAGCTCCCATACCCTCAGTGCTTACATGAGGCCGGCACTTTTTGGAAGACTGACAAAACGGTGGGCTATTCTGAGTGTCAAAATGATGCAGTGAGAAATTTACTGGGAGTTTGAGGAAAATTTTAGAAAATTTTGAAAATATTGACATAATTTGGTAAAATATAACACAGGCTGTTACCAAAATTCGCGACATTTCAACGTACTAAATTCGCGACATTTTTAGGAATACCCCTAAAAAACAAGGCCCCCCCCCTAAGAATAGGGTAAAAAAAAAAGGCCCCCCCCCTTTGAATACCCCTAAAAAAATGTGCCCCCCCCCCTCAAATGCTCACCCCCCCCCTGCCATAAATAATGAACCCTCCCTTACGGGGTCAAATCAGTGTAAGATTTGACGGTAATTATCACCGTAAAGTGATTTATGGTGAGACAGTGCAAAGTACGTTTACACTGAACATCCGTAAACCAGTTCAGTGAAACAATATTTGTTCATATAGGCCCCTATGGTGAATCTCACATTAAATATGTGTCCACCAGGCAGCAGCCTGGGAGATATAGGGACTTAAGTGGAACCTCTATATATACCTGTATTTTTAATCAACTTGAAAAGCTGAAACATGATCAGATGGCATGTAACCAAAACACCACATGCAGTCTCCACGTGAAAAAAACCCACAACAGAGGGCCTACACCTGGAAGGGCTAGGTCTATACATGCACACTTTACATGTATGTAAATAACCCAGGATACACGAGACATGTTGTTATGACAAAAGCCTACATTATATACAGTATACTATGATGGGGGTGTATTGGCGAACTTGTGTGTCCAAGGTTTCCTCCATGTAGAGTCGTTTCTATATTGCTCCATCAGTATTGTGTATCCACATTATAGCTGCATGCACATATTGTTGTATAAGCCACATGGGCGGCTACATGGCCTTTTCATGTGCGTCCATGTAGTAGGAATGATACACAGAACCTGAGACAGGGACTAGTCGGAGTAACCAAGTATTTCTCACCTGGATAATTCCACAGTTGTCAGTGTTGAGAGTCACAGAAATCTGGGTTTACAACACCTTCTAACCCCTCTCACACTCGAGCACCCCGTGCCTAGCAGCCTAGCAACGTGTGTACACGGTGTGTGCTAGATGTTCCTCCAGTGGCTGAGACTATCCCTGTCACCTTAAGACGTGTGTGAGACAGACGGATGGACTCACCTTTATGTTTTGTGTGTATGTGAGGTCAGCCTCCTGGTAGGACACCTGTGGGGATGTGATGGGGGACAGGAGGAAGTCAGCCCGCCAGGTGAGAGGTGCAAGTAGGCTGGTGCAGGAGGAGGGGGGTTCTCACCTTAAACTGGACGCGTTCACGCCTGTTCCCGCCGTCACAGGTGTTTGCGCGCTCAATATGCGGCGCCGAGTGTTGCTTTACCACTTCCACATTATTACTGACAACCTTTACCTTCTCTCCTTCCCTCTCCCATATATCGTCCTTCTTCCCCCCCCCCCTTTTTTCTGTCCCTCCCCCTTCTTTCTGTTCCCCCCCTTCTTTCAGTCGTTCGTTCGTTCGTTCGTTCGTTCGTTCGTTCGTTCGTTCGTTCGTTCGTTCGTTCGTTCGTTCGTTCGTTCGTTCGTTCGTTCGTTCGTTCGTTCGTTCGTTCGTTCGTTCGTTCGTTCCTCCCTTCCTTCCTTCCTTCCTTCCTTCCTTCCTTCCTTCCTTCCTTCCTTCCTTCCTTCCTTCCTTCGTTCGTTCGTTCGTTCGTTCGTTCCTTCCTTCCTTCCTTCCTTCCTTCCTTCCTTCCTTCCTTCCTTCCTTCCTTCCTTCCTTCCTTCCTTCCTCCATTCCCCCCTCCCTCCCTCCCTCCCTCCCTCCCTACCTACCTACCTACCTACCTACCTCCCGTCCTTCCTTCCTTCCTTCCTTCTGCCCTTCTGTCCTTGCTTGCTTCCTTCCTTCTTCCCCCTTTGTCAGTCCTTCCTTCCTTCCGTGTTTTGTTCCCTCCTTGCTTCCTTCACTCCCTCCCTCGCTTACTTGCTTACTTCCTTTCTCCATTCCTCCCTCCCTCCCTCCCTCCCTCCCTTCCTTCTTTCCTTCCTTCCTTCTGCCCTTCTGTCCTTGCTTGCTTGCTTCCTTCTTCCCCCTTTGTCAGTTCTTCCTTCCTTACTTCCTTCACTCCCTCCCTTGCTTGCTTGCTTGCTTGCTTGCTTGCTTCCTTCCTTCCTTCCTTCCTTCCTTCCTTCCTTCCTTCCTTCCTTCCTTCCTTCCTTCCTTCCGTCCTTCCTTCCTTCCTTCCTTCCTTCCTTCCTTCCTTCCTTCCTTCCTTCTGTCCGTCAGTCCTTGCTTGCTTGATTGCCTACATGATGCAGGCTATATCAGTCTATATGGGATACATATACATGTAGCGCGGCATAACATGGCCGCGTAGGTGTGGGAGTAAACAGCGTCCGTGGTTACCCCAGGTAGTGGTCGTCACTCTCACAGCCGAGGACTGCCTTGAAGTATTCTTCTTCCCCAAGATCGTTCGTCATTGCGCTTGGAGACCCATTGCCCAGTGAGTGGAACTATTCATCTCACACACAAGTGTTATTAGGCCTAATCCAAATAAAACCTACTGACCCTACTGCACACCTGGGAGGCCTTAAGCCCAATGCCTACGTAGGTGGGCTACCTAAGCAAAGCTACCTGTTTTTTAGGGTGCATTTTAGATGAAATGACCTTTAAATCAGGGAAGAAGGGACCATTCTTTCTAAGGCCAAATAAAAAAAAAGGTGTGTTTCAGGTTACCCGACCCTACCTAGCAAAACAGGGCCGACCCTAGAAATTTTTATGCAATTTTGATTTTTTTTTTATATTTTGGGTCATTTTGGGTCATTTTGGGGCTATTTAAGGGTCGATCTCGAGTCGAGGCAGTTGTCGGCGAGTCGGCATTGTAGTTCGTGAGTCGATTTCTGGGTACTGTTCAGGCTAAAGTAAAAAAAAAAAAATCCGACCTACCTACCCTAGATTTTCAGACCATGTAACCTGAAACACACTTTTTTTTTTTGGCCTAATGCTACAGACAGGGGCGTTAGCAAGGTTTATCCAACAAAAAGAAAATCAAAATTGGCTAGAATTAGGCTACCCAGGCCCGACCGGTAGTCCTACATGGTAAACATCACATACATGTATTAAAAACCAGGCAAGTAGTATAGTATGTATCGGAACGGGACTATAGTTAAGTACTGTTTATTACTCAATCGACCTGCAGCCAATCAGAGGCCTCCATTTGGTCACGTGACCGGAAGTGACCTACTTAGGGGATTAGTGGTGACGTCACGTGACCTAGTTAGCCAATCAGAGGCCGCCATTGGGTCACGTGACCGGAAGTGAGGTCATATGACCTACTTATGGACCGGAAGTGACGTCATATGACCTACTTAGGGGACCGGAAGTGACCTACTTTAGGATCACGTGACCGGAAGTGACCTGATGAGTCACGTGACCGGAAGTGACCTGATTGATCACGTGACCGGAAGAAGAAGAAGAAGAAGAAGAAGAAGAAAAAAAAAAAAAAAAAAAAAAAGGAAGAAGAAGAAGAAGTGACGTCACGCGACTTAATGAAGAGATGAGCGTCTTTAAGGGGTCACGGGCTTTAAAATGTGATATCTTATTTTTTGGAGGAGGAGGCGAGTCTCTTATTTTTTTTCGGTAAACTAATAAAAAACACCACGATATAAGTTTTTTTTTCATTTTTTATTGTTTTACGAGCGACTGGAAGTGACTTATTGAACTAGTTAGAAGCGTTCTTTAGAGTGTATAAGGGGGAAGGAGGGGAAGGAGGGGAGGGGAGGGGGGGGAGGGGGGCTCTTTTAACATGCATGGGGAGGGGGGCGCTTTTAGGATGCATGGGGCGAGTGGTGGGGGGGAGGGGGGGGGGGAGGGGGGCACTCTAGGGGGGGTGGGGTGGGGGGGGGGGCACTCTAAGGGGCGCGTTTGTCTCTTTTAAGAAAGAAAAAGATTTTCAATCGAGAGACACGCTTCTTCCTCTCGAGAGGAAGAAGCGTGTCTCTTCGTGTTTTTTTTTTGTTTATCACGTGCTGCGATGAGGCGATCAGCTGCGACTGGAGGAAGTGACACTTTAAGAGATCGCGCGTCTTAATTGTTATGATATTTTTTTTTTTTTTAACTTACTAATAAAGAAGACGTATGAAAATAAAACACAACAATTCACATGTCCGTCATTCTCGTTGTTTCTTGCTTGATAAAGTCAAGTAATATCGCGATGCCGAGGCCAAACTTTCCCATGTCCTCAGTCAACACTCGAAGGAGTTCAAAAGGCGTACCGCCGGCGCCGTCAGCTTCATCTTGCCACATTTTCAACACTCGGAAGGCCCACTCAGCGGGACTTCCTCCGTATTCGCATTCTTCAGCGATCTTATCTAACCTCTCAGGCGACAATTTTAAATGGTCCCCCACCTCTTTCCACCTGCTACCCAGACGTCTGCCGAGGGTGCCCAAGTGCTTATGCTGGCTAATTCAAGCAGCAAATTATCCAAACAGCAGTGGTTGGATTAGTGACGTTTTACTGTACTCTCCAGCTCAAACATCATATTGGGAAAGAAGTGAAAGGGACACACAGAGATGCACAGGAAGAGAGATACACAGACAGAGAAATAACATGTTTACCTGAGAAAGATAGACAACAGACACATGCAGTCAGGGCCAGTATATCTTGAAAATTAGCTCTTGAATGCATTTGTTATAGTCATTTCATTTCCTTAGCTGCAGTGCTTCACTCTATCTCTTCTATATTGGAGTTGACTCAGTGCTTATGCGACCGAGCTCGCCCCATCTATGACGATGCGGGGTTTCACCCCACCACACTCGGAACATCGCCGTACACAGCTCCTCCGGTGTCTTGACACTGCGCTCTACTAGAGCATCCATACGGGCGGCGCTGACTTTTAAGCTACTGCCCAACTCTCTCCAACAGCCGCTCAACTCTTTACCTAGTTGACGAAGCAAGGCGTCGCTATAGGCTAACCGCCGCTGTCCTACCTGTCGGGTCTCCCCATCATCGGTCTGCCTCGCGTCGCGTCTCACGTCGTCAAGCCGCATTAACTTTTTTTCAGGCGCACCGGGCGGTGAAGGCGAGCTTGAAAGTGGAATAGCTTGAGCCATCTCGTCTCGTCTTGGCGGCGGCGGCAGCGGCGGCGGCGGCGGCGGCGGCGGCGGCGGCGGCGGCGGCGGCGGCGGCGGTGGTGGTGGTGGCGGTGGTGGTGGTAGTAGCCGTTACTGGGGTCAGAGGCGATATGTTTTTTTTCCAACAGAAATGAGAGCTTTTTATACAGAGGGAGTTTAATCCCATTTCCAACAGCGCTCCAGCTGTCTAGCGCCCTGTCCGCATGACGCTTTTTCAGCCGCTCCGCTCCTTAAGAGCTTAGATGACGAGGGGGTGTGGCATCGCTATCCGTGGAGACCAGCTGAAAACGGTGTTTTTTCCTCACTCATAGCCTTAATACCTCCTACCCCCTACCCGAGGACGTCTCCCTCCCTCTGACATTCATTGTAACAAACGTCAGAGGTCAGGTGAAAATCGGATTTTTTTTCATGCACAGCCTTAGTCAGCTGTCACCCCTCCCTATTGAACTAGCCGGCCGCCCGCCCGCCTGGCCGGCCCGGTCTACTCACCACGGCAGGAGGTGGTGATTTTTGTCTTACACTTAAGTCGCTCACCACATGCACACGCCTCTACTCACAGACAGACACGTTCGTCTTAGGGGGGTCCTGCTTCACGCCACACGCCTCCTGTAGTTTTTTTTTGTATACACACTGTAAGCTCATCACCGTTACCGTTAATCCTTTATACAGCTAACGCGCGCTGAATGGCTGAACAGGGTGGTAAGCGGCTTAGCTCACCACAGTGGATCCCTCAAAAAGGGATCCAGCTGAAAACGTCATACCTTATGTCTTTGTGAATGGCCGCCGCCGGTCAGTCGACGGCAGGCAGCAACCGCTTAACCCTTTATACAGCTAATGCGCGTTGAATTGCTGAACAGGGTGGTAAGCGGCTTAGCTCATGACAGTCGATCTCTCAAAAGGGGGGGGGGAAAGGGATCCAGCTGAAAACGTCATGCCTTATGTCTTTTTGTTTCTCTTTGTGAATGGCCGCCGGCCAGCCGGCGGCAGCTGAACAGGGTCGGTAAGTAGCTTAGCTCTAGAAGCGAGAAGGCGTATATAAGGGGCTTGGAAACCTCCATTCACTCACTCATTCTTTTGCTGCTCTCTACAGTCACCACCATGAGCAAAAGACAACATCTAGCGGCGTTCAAGAACAAGAAGACTACGCGGAACAGCGTTCGTTTAGCGTCAGTGCCTGCTCTTGCTACTGAACATGAGACTACCGCCGCAGCCGGTTGGTCTTATCACCCTCCTGCTGTAGCGAGCGCTCGCGGCAGTAGTAGTAGTAGTAGTAGCAGTAGCACTAGTAGTAGCAGTAGTAGTAGTAGTGGTAGTAGTACTAGTAGTACTACTGGTAGCAGTCGTCGTGCTAGCGACGTTGTTACACTCGCGACGGTACACGTTGCTGCTAAGCGCGCTGCCGCTGCTACCGCCGTCCCGCCTGCCGCTGCTGCTGCTGCTGCTGCTGCGCCTGCTACTGCTGCGCCTGCTACGGCTGCGCCTGCTGAGGCTGCTGCTGCGCCTGCTACTGTTGCGTCTGCTGCGGCTGCTGCTGCGGCTGCTTCTGCTGCACCTGCTGCTACTGCTACTACTACTGACGACAACGCTCCTGGCACAGCGCAGTACTGGCAACCGGGTTTTTACCTCCCCACTACTGTTGATGACTTTGATGACCTGCCGCACGTTGCACAGCCCCTCTCCTCCACCACTACATCGACGGACGCCCTCGACGCCGCTCGCGCTGAGAGTTACAGCTATTCGGACACTCAGCCCCTGAACCGAGAAGAAGAGGAGGAGGAGGAGCAGCAGCAGCAGCAGCAGCAGCAACAGGGTGAGACAGAGAACGACGCTGACGACGAGGCGTACGAAGAACCCGAAGGGCAAGGGGTGAGCGGTACGTTTTTCGGCTTCCCTCTTCGACCTTTCGACCTCACTTCCTCCACTGCTAGCGCCCCCCCGTCCGGTCCGTGGCGACTGCCCTCACCGCCACCTTACGAGGGCGGCGGCGGCGCTTCATCTTCTACCGCTACACACAGCACGGACGGCGTGTGGCTGCGCTGTTCCAACAACGAGACCTCCGATACCACCAGCGCTGACGCTGCTCCTGCTATCGGTTCTGCTGCTGATTCAGCTCACGCTGATGGTGTTACTCATCCTGCGGGTGTGAAACGCTCTAAGGTGAGTTCCAGAACAACAAGGCCCACTAAGAAGAGAAAAATACAAGAAAAAGAAGGAGATGGACGAGAAGAAGCAGAGAAAACACTCGGGTTAGAGTTCTGCTTAGACGGAGCTTTGACGCTGGAGATCTGGGAGGACGTGGCTAGACTGTCTAGGAGGCCGCGCTACACAAAAGACGGCCAGGTGAAAGAGGCGTCTCTGACCAGAAGCAAGCGAGTGCACTTCACGGCCGACGCGCTGCGCGAGCTCATAGCACGCATCGCCGATATCCGCGCAGTGGTGCGCATACGCGACACAGCGGCCGCGCAAGGAAAACCTAATCACACCCCCTGGTTCGCAGTGCTGGATGAGGCGGGCGAAGTGTACGCAGCTGTGAGCTACTACAGCGGTAAGAACCTCGTCCACGTGCGCAAGTACGAAGGTCCTGACAAAAAACCCACACAGCAGGGGGTGACGCTGTCCGCCAGAGCGCTCAAAGAGTTGGATGACAAAACAGAGATCATTCTGAAATATCTCGGCATAGATTCGGAATGAGAGACGCTCAACGCTCACGCGCGCACACACACAGCGTTTGACGTACGCTGTATGAGACAGACAGACAGACAGACGGATACACAGACAGCAGACAGAAAGATAGTTACATAGACGACAGATTGATAGATGGCTAGATAGATAGATAGATAGTTAGACGGCTAAGTAGTTGGTAACCGAGTGAAAAAAAACATGACACAGTACGTATGCGAAAAGTGTTTCAAAATGTTTAAAAGAGCGTACAACCACGAGAGACACGTAGAAAATTGTAGAGTAGTAGCTAAGTTTTGCCCTCTATGCGGCGAAGGGGATTGCCGAAAGAGCGCTTGTCGACGCGAATCTCTGGACGGGGTGACCGTCCCTCCGCGCATATGTGCTGTACCGAACGGGGAGGAAACGTTCACGGCGAATTGGCCTGCGATACAAACGGGCGTCAGGATGCACGGGACTCGCGTGAGTGTAACAAACTTCAGGCTACCAACCGGCGAGTTGAGTGACGCTGTAGATACTATGCGTCGCATTCACTTGACACAAAGATTCAGATACAAAGTGGGTTTCTCGGTAGGCTTACTGTTACAACACAGAGAAGACAAGAGCAAACTGCGCTACTTCCACGCCTCCCAGAACAACGCAACTCTCATACAACCGCTCCCTACTGTAACTAATTCAGAAACTTTGGAAGAGCTCCTCTCAAAGATGCAAAACACCGTCGCTTGCGAGGAGGTACGGAAACTTTGCGACGCTGACACCAAGTGGCACGTTCTTTTTCCTACCAATTTGAACATCTGCGTTTACATGGGACCGGGGGAATTCCCCATAGGCGGTAGGATCACTCAGGCCGGTCGAGTTGGAAAGAGAAGCGGCGTGTTAGATTTTCCCAACAAGGACAACCTCTGCATCTTCCGCTGCATTTCCTTTCACTTATACAACACCAGCAAGCGCGCTTCAGATTTGTTACGTCAGTTCTGTCCCGCTGCCACACCTGAATCCTTTCCGGGTCTGAACATCCGCGACTTACCCGCGTTAGAGAACTTGTTTGACGTACAAATAGCGGTTTACACCGCGTCGCGTCAAGTGCCGGGGCGGAAGTTGAGAAGACGCGTTACTCTGATCAGACCGCCTTCCAGAACTGTGGCCGCCCGAGGTAAAGTCAACCTACACCTGACGGCGAAAGGCGGTTTGCACGTCTCTCTCGTCACGGACTTCAACGCGTACGCGGGCATATACGAATGTTGCAAGTGTAAGGCGGCGTTCACCACCGAGTTCTTGCTGAAGAGACACAGGAACCAGCTTTCCTCTTGCCGACAAGTCAAGTTGCGCTACGTAGGTGGCATCTACCAAAATTCGAGAACGATTTTCGAAGCGCTAGCAGACTTCTCCATTTTACCCCCCGACGGACATTCCGGAATCTACCCTTACAAGATCGCCTTCGATTTCGAGGCTTTCTTCAGACCGTGCAAAGAACCGTCGACGGAGCACGTGTCCCTGCTGTGGGATCACGTCCCTTTGTCGGCTAGCGTCGCATCCGACTTTCCGGGGTGGGAGGGGCCCGTCTGCTTCATCAGAGCGTCCGACGCAGATTCCGACCCCTTGTTGGACCGAGTTTTAAATCACATAAACGAGAACGCCAAAGCGATCGGGGAAGCTGTGCTAGAACTTTACCGACCGACGTTAGCGAAGTTAGATGCGGCGATAGGTGAAGCTCTCCTGCTGGAGGAGGCGACGTTCACCACCCCTTCTCCAGGCGGCTTCGCTGCGGCTCAGACCAGACACCCGTTAGTTCAACTGAAGAAGCGTCTTCTGAGATACATCCGTCAAGCTCCAGTGGTGGGCTTCAACTCGGGGCGTTACGACTTGAACCTGATCAAAATACGCCTTCACTCGTTCTTCGCCTCCGGAGACCGAAGAAACCAAGAATTCAGCGTCATAAAGAGAAGCAATCAATACTTGGCGGTTTACACACAGCACACGGTTTTCTTGGACGTAGTCAACTATTTGGCATCCGGTTACAACTACGCGACCTATTTGCGAGCTTTCACCAGGAACGAAGAGAAAGGTCACTTTCCTTACGAATGGATGACGTCTACCAGGAAACTGGCAAACAGAACGCTGCCGCCGAGATCGGCTTTCAACAGCGAGCTGACGGGCGTCAAAATGTCCGAATCCGACTACGCCGCATGTCAGAAAGTTTGGTCCGACGAGAAGATGCAAACTATGGAAGACTACTTGATCCACTACAACAACAAAGACGTGAAACCTTTCATAGAAGCTCTGAAAAATCACGCTAAATTTTTCCAAGATCGCGGCATCGACATGTTGAAAGACGGAGTTTCTCTCGCCGGTTTGACTTTACGCTTCCTCTTCCAAAACCTAGAAGACGCGTTCACAACGTTTCCCCAGTTCGACGCCGTCCTCCACGCTCTGATCAAAGAGAATCTAGTCGGCGGTCCTTCCATCATCTTCCATAGATTTCACGAGAAGGGCACCACGCGGATAAGGGAGCACAAGTACGGCGAAGAAGCGAGACCGTGCCAACACATCCTAGGACTAGACGCTAACTCTCTGTACTTGCGCTGCATGAGCGAAGCGCACTGCACGGGCTATTACGCGGTGAGACGGCCCGAGACCGAGTTCAAGCCCGAAATCAGGCAAAGAAACTCTCACAGCGCTTTGGAGTGGTTACGCTTCGTAGAGCACGACCGCGACGTGAAACTGCGCCACGCTCTGAACGGCGGCGAGATGGCGGTAGGCTGTCGGAGAATTCGCGTGGACGGATTTCACGCGGCCTCTAATACGGTTTTCCAGTTTCACGGGTGTTGGTTCCACGCTCACGAGTGCATACCGTCGCACCGATATCAGTGCGCTTCACTGAGAGAGGAGAGACGCGACAGAACGACCAGAGTAAGCGCTTACTTGAAAGCGTTAGGTTACAAGCTGGTCGTCGTGTGGGAGTGCGAATGGCGAGAGATGAAGCGTCGAGATGAGCGGGTCAAGGCCTCCCAACAACGCTGGAAGGTTGACGCTTTGAAAGTGTCTCGAAACGCGATGAGCGAGAGCGACATCCTTTCCGCTGTGAAAGAGGAGAAAATGTTCGGTTTAGTTCAAGTGGACATCACTACGCCGCCTCACCTACGAGAGTACTTCGAAGAAATGACCCCCGTTTTCAAGAACGCGACCGTTTCAAAATCGGACATAGGCCCTCACATGTCAGACTTTGCGCAGGAAGAAAAGCTGTTGAACACGCCTCAGAGATGTCTGATAGGGAGTTACCACGGAAAAAATATTCTCTTGGGAACGCCGCTTCTCAAGTGGTATTTAGAGCACGGTTTGATAGTCACCAAAGTGCAGCTGGTGGTAGAATACCTACCTAAACGCTCCTTTGCCGGTTTCGCGGACGAAGTGACGGCGGCGCGAAGACGTGGCGACGTGAACGAGAACGAGAAAATTCTGTCAGACTGTTACAAGTTAATGGGAAACGCTACGTACGGTAAAACAATCTGCAACAAAGAAAAACACACGGCGGTGAGATACACTGACAGTCGGAAGTTCGAACTATTGGCCAATTCGTGGCGCTTCAAAAAGGCGTCCGAGTTGACTTCCGATCTGTTTGAAGTCGAACTACAACCGAAAACGGTCAAGAACAACCTCCCTATTCAGATAGGGTTCATGGTATACCAGTACGCGAAGTTGAAAATGTTAGAGTTCACATACGACTTCTTGGATAGATTCGTCGATCGGCGCGATTATGCCCTTTGTCAAATGGACACCGACAGTCTTTACATGGCTCTCAGCGGTGCCACGTTGGATGACCTAGTGAAACCTCGCCTGAGAGAGACGTACTTCAGAGAGAAACGAAAGTGGCTTCCGACAGCAGTGTGCGACGAGCACTTAGAGCTTTTCGTGAAGACAAAAACGGAAAGAGTGCGAGAATGGTGTGCGCCGCCCGGCGGATGTTGTGAGAGACGGTACCTTCACGATCTGAGAACTTCGGGGCTCATGAAAGCGGAGTGGGAAGGTGACGGGATCCTAAGTCTCAACCCTAAGACTTACATTTGCTACGATCGAGTCAGCGACACCGGTGAAAGAAAATCCAAAAAATGGAGTGCAAAAGGCGTACAGAAGAAACAAAACCCCCAGGAACCAGACGCCTTCTTGGATGTTCTTCGCCAACGAAAAACTCTCATTGCTGTAAATAGAAATTTCAAAGTGGTGCGAAACAAAATGGTCACCTACACCATAGAGAAAGACGGCGTGCGCTACTTGTATTATAAGCGTCGCGTGCATTCTGACGGTGTGACAACGAGTCCTTTAGAGATATGAAAAAAAAAAAAAAAAAATAAGCGTGTGCATCTTTTCAAAAATAGAGTGTTTATCAAGATTGAAAAAAAAATAAATAAAAAAAAATTAAAAGAAAATATTGTTGTGTTTTTATTATCATACGGCTTCTTTGACTAGTAAGTCGCGCAGTCTCTTAAAGCGTCACTCATGTGACGACGTCGCTTCCAGTCACGGGATCCTAAACAAAAAAAAACTTCTTCTTCTTCCGGTCACGTGATCAATCAGGTCGCTTCCGGTTGGCCATTAAGTCGTGTGACGTCACTTCCGGTCACGTGACTCATCAGGTCACTTCCGATCACGTGATCCTAAATTAGGTCATATGACGTCACTTCCGGTCCCCTAAGTAGGTCAGTAGGTTACCCAGAATGCACCATCCCCTAAGTAGGTCACTTCCGGTCACCCAATGGAGGCCTCTGATTGGCTGCAGGGTTACCCAGAATGCACCACTAATCCCCTAAGTAGGTCACTTCCGGTCACGTGACCAAATGGAGGCCTCTGATTGGCTAACTAGGTCACGTGACGTCACCACTAATCCCCTAAGTAGGTCACTTCCGGTCACGTGACCAAATGGAGGCCTCTGATTGGCTGCATGTCGATTGAGTAATAAACAGTACTTAACTATAGTCCCGTTCCGATACATACTATACTACTCAGGCATTGTAATGGACCGTTATATACGGTTACCACTGTGTATAATAGGGACCTTTAGCAAACCCGACGTAGCTCATTAAACGTAGACGTAATAGGGGAAGATGGGGGAATACGGGACACCTAAGGGTTTTCATGCAATTTCTGCCTCACTGGTGACCATAATCAAAATATTTTTTTACCTACATTTTAAGCATTCCTCTTTTGTATTTAATTGTGTTGAAGAAAAATTTCCTCAAACTCCCTAAGGTACAGTGGTTGTAGTTAATAATTTCAAAGATTTTGTGACCAGTATTACCCCACGGTGGGGTAATACGGGTCGCCAATGTGGGGTAAGATGGGACGGAAAAGTAATCTTCAGTGAAAATGGTCAAATATCTTTCAAGCATGAATGGAATTCTTTGAATGAGCAGCCTTTGGGGTACCTTAACAAAATATATGATGATTTAAACTGCCCCAAAACTTTATATAGATACTTTGTTACCTCAATTAGCACTATATGCCTATTCCTGTCGAGAAAATTTGTCAAAATATAGAAGAGCTAGCAAAATTTGGCAAAAATGGAGTGTTTAAATTGTTGCCATGGTAACCAGGATGTCATGATATACCCAAAACCCTATCTAGTAGATAGGGCTCCTATATAGCTTTAATTCAAGCTATTTTGTGACAATTTATGTTAAGATGTACACTAGAAATGGCAAAAATTGTGAGTTGTCGTTTATGTTCAAATTGACCTCGAAATCTCTTGTATTTTCATGCCGCCATTTTGGAAAATGGCCGCCACACAAACCATGACCATATACAAATTTAAAACATGAAAAAAAATATCGCAAAGAAGTAAATTTATTTAGATATCTTGAAAAATAGGAGCGTCTGCAAAGTCCCTCTTTCATGTGGAAGGTTTAAATAAGGTAAATAGCTTAACATTTTTGTAGAAAAAATATATACAAATTGCCATAGGGATTGCCTTTGACCCGTATTACCCCACCTAAAAATGGGGTTGGGGTAATACGGGACACCACATAAAAAGTGGTGTCAATTGCGAAACACTTCACAGAAAATAACCAAACCATAATTAATTTTTTAACCTATTGGGTGTTTTATCCTTAGCCGCTGAAACCAGAAAAAATATTACCATTTTGCTCAAACTAGGAGCTTACAAAAATGATAATGTGTCTAATTATGCTTTACTAAGCAAGATGTCAGCCCTATATATTTCAGGTATTCAGTTTTATTTTCCCCGTATAATTCATATAATAATTCCTCCAACCACTTAATAAATGCTGCAATATATATGACCTGATGTCTACCTATTATTGTAAAACCAAAACTTAGTTCTTAGTGTTACCTTTCAGTAAGAAATATCTGTCTGAAATGAGAGTGTCCCTTATTACCCCATGACCCGTATTACCCCATCTTCCCCTAGTGCTAAAGGGATAGGCTACGTCTGCGTTTAATGAGCTTTTACGTGGTTGCTAAAGGTCCCTATTAGGGACCTTTAGCAACCACGTAAAAGCTCATTAAACGCAGACGTATCCTATGCCTTCAGCGCTGCTACGTCTGCGTTTAATGAGCTTTTACGTGGGTTGCTAAAGGTCCCTATTGAGTAAGGGGCTATTCATGTATGACCCGGGTGTATGACGTCACCGATAAGGGTACGGTCTACTGTGAAAGTACTTATATTCAAGGGTGTAAATTTTCGCTGATGTGG
Source organism: Harmothoe impar (assembly GCA_947462335.1). NCBI lineage: Eukaryota > Metazoa > Annelida > Polychaeta > Phyllodocida > Polynoidae > Harmothoe > Harmothoe impar. Next base: position 35,141,050 of record OX381715.1, read on the forward strand.
CAAAAAAGACTAATTCGCGGGTATTTATTCCATACTGTAGCATATTAGAATTTCGCGGATTTTTCATTTCCGTGAATATAGCGAAAATATATACCCAGCGAAATAAAGTACGACCACAGTATATAGGCCTAGGTATCTCAGCGACTACCGGCTCCGGTCATAGCAGAGGAGGGGATGTAGCTCAGTGGTAGAGCGCTCGCTTTGCATGTGAGAGGCCCCGGGTTCAATCCCCGGCATCTCCAGCCTTCGTTTTCGTGAGTCGAGTTCCGTAGGGCTAGGGAGGACATGTATACAAAATCGCTCCGAGCCTATATAGCGAAGACTCTGGTTTCTCCGTATGGGCGGCCATGTTAGTTCTGAGCTCGCAACTTATCGTGAGACTTAGGCAGTGACCAGACAGTCACACACCATAACTTCCGGGGAACAGGCTACAATACGAGAGCAGAGCCAAGGTCTCACGAGATTGCTGGTGTGAGTGTAAACAGTGTGGCACAGAGTAGTATACCCTTTCAGGAATGTTGTACGGTACTCTATGAGTGTGGGTGCGGGAACAAGTCCGATCCCGGTAGAGGCCTATAGGCCTATGCTCACACCTCACACCGTACTAAAAGGAACTTCAAATACAATCTCATATTCAAGACCACAATTATACAAATATAGGTCTAATGGTAGGGACTCCAGAAAAAAATTGGAAATACCGGTAATAAAATTTAAATGATCAATTCTATTTTTTCTATGATCACAGATGCTATGATGTAGGCCTAGAATGTGAGAGATGTAAACTAAATCTTTTGGAATTTTCTTTCTATTTATCATAGAACCCAGACAATGTTCAAATAGGTGTAAGGGAGTATTCATTTACTAATTACAAGAGGGGTCAGAATTTTTTACGTCCCCCCCTCAGGAGGGGTCGGACATTTTTACCCCCCCCCCCCCAAAAAAAAACAACCCCACCACCCCCCCCCCCCTGTAACTAATAAATGAACACTTCCTAAATAAAATGCAACCAGTTCCCCTAGTAAGGGCCCTAGACGGGGGGTAGCTGTGTCACTTGTCGATTTTAAGAAATGTGAATGTCCCTTGTCGATTTTAAAGGCGCACTGAACCCACGACGTCATTTGCGTACAAAACTCGGCAGGGCTAGGTCCTGAGCTCAGTGCGCCTTTAAGAAAAGGGGCTTGTCCCTTGTCACTAACACTGTAAAAATGTCACCAGCCCTCATGTCACTTGTCGAATTTAAGGAATGTCTATGTCATTTGTCGATTTTAAGAAATGGGTCTTGTCCCTTGTCACTAGGCCCATGTCGATTTGTCGATTTTACCTGTCTGGGGCCCTCTAGTACATTTCCTATATAATTGTTATCCTGCTTTAGACTAATTAGAGTCCCAGTGAACCTGTGGGGGAAGGGTGACAGGGTCTGCCAGGTGAGCCGCAGCCTGGCGCAGGTGAGTACCGTAAAACCTCGCGTATAAGCCACGGCTAGTAGGCCTACGCGAATCAGATCGCTGGTGCGGCTTATAGGATCGGCACAGAGTCCAGGTGCGGCTTATACGCGAGTTTTTGCTCCTAAAGTACAGTACTAAAGCCACCCTATTCAGATCGCTGGTGCGACTTATAGGATCGGCCCAAAGTCGGGGTGCGGCTTATACGCGAGTTAGGCTTATACGCAAGGTTTTACGGTAGGGTATGTGGGACTGGTAGGTAGTTATGTAAGGGGGTTGGAGGCCCGGGGGAGTCACTTCCTATAGGCCTACCGTATTCGATGTAATAAGCGCACAGTGCGCTTAAAAAAACATTATGGACACCTTTTAGTAGTTCAGAGTTTAATTGGAGTCAAAAATTGAGATATTTTTGGTTATTTCTAGTATAAGAATCGGCCAAAAACGGGGGGTGTGCGCTTATTAGGGGGTGTGCGCTTATTACGTCGAATACGGTATAGGCCTATTGTATACACAGGTGTGCGGCTGGCAAGGGTAGTTTTTGGGAAAATTCCCTCTCACCAAGGGTCACTTTTCACCAAAATCCCTCTCACCAAGGGTCACTTTTCACCAAAATCCCTCTCACCAAGGGTCACCTTTCTGTGAATTCAACAAAACCCCTCTAAACAAGGGTCATCTATCAGACTTTGTGCCAAAATTCTTCAAAACAATGTCAATTTTGACTAAAATTTCTCTAACAAAGGGTAATTTTTCCGCTTAAAAAACAACAACCTAGGCACTTTTCACAAAAATCCCTCTCACCAATGGTAAGGGTTGTCAGAGGTCCGGCCGCACACCCGTGTCAATATAAAATTGTGTGTCCCCCCCCCCCCCCCGGGGTTGCAGGGCATTTGAAGTGCTGGGAAGGCTGGGCCATGATTGACAGGCCCTCTCAACATGATCACCCATTATACTAGTATAGAGTAAAGCAATTCTCTTAATGAGCCAATAATACATATTATGATGTTATGGTCTAGGAACAGGTGAGAGGATCCTCTGATTGCTTCCATTTGTTAACATGATATAACAACATATTGGATGAGATCACAAACCGAAAAGCAACCAAAAGCATTCATAGGGTTTTGATATAATCTATTTTATCTCCCAAAAAAATGGCATCTTCTCTTAGCTGCAGTCACTTATTACAGGGATTGCTGGATAGGCCTTTCTCTTGACTGCATTTCTGGGCGATAACCTAAAAGTAACAAATAAAATGTCACTCCCTAAGAGGGGAGTTTTAAAACAGTGCATGTGAGGCACAGCTGCACCAAAATACTCTACTGCTGTGTGCACTGTGCACAGGGGCTCACCTAGCGGATTCTTGAGTCCCTAGTAATGGGGATGGACCCCTAAAAATTCCATAGGGCGACATGTCCCTTTCTTTCATTAAAATCGACATGGGACCTAGTGCCATGTGACAGGGTTTTAGGACATGGCCTTTTCTTAAAATCGACATGGGACATGGGGCATATGGGCCTGGGCATATGGGTAGCGGCTGCCAATAGCCTACAGTTTGATTAACGTCGATAACAGTAGTCATTATCTCATTATCCCTCTCAAGTTTTGTTGCCTTTCACGATTCCGGTGTGCCCCTTGGTATTATGGAAGGCTCTCGATGAAATTATTCTATTTCTTCATGCTTCCATTATGAAGATCCCAGTTTACACAGGGGAAACCTATTACATGTGTATTACACGATAGCTGCATCCCATGACATGGTTTGTAGCTCACATGTTTATAACACATCTTTTTCAAGTACACATAATGATTATAAACATAGCGGACATGCTATCCTATCGTTTAGATCAAATATAATCACAGTTAACCTATAAAACACATCTATTATGTCTGTCCATGCTTTCTAGGAAGTCAACATATTTTGCGACCCCCAACTACGTGTTTTGTTACATATCCTTGGGTGAAGAATTCAGCTGAAAACACTTTCTTTTTAGCTACACTAAACCACAAGTTTATGATTTAGATTAGACTAGATAATTGATATTGACAATTGATATAGCTGTTGTATACATTAGAAAAGTTTTTAAAAAATCATGTAATTTCACAATCTGTTTTATTCAACTTTAATACTCATGGCGAGACATTGTTAACTCTCAGGTTAAACCATTACAATCTCAGGTCAGAATATTATACTTATACACAGATCTTCAACACTGGACAAGGATAAACCAGTAGATGCGTAAATTGTAAATCTTTAGTCTCACTGTTGACAATATTGCCAAACAGGAGACATATAATATTGTGATCATATCAAGTTATTTTTGGTGTCGACTCTTTCCCTTTCAGGCTCAGCCCAGCTTAAGCATGATCAGATGTGATTATTAATATTTTAACTGTCCTCCCTTTCACCTAGGAAGGATTAGTGCCGACATGTGCAGTATAACTCCTATGCTCCCTGAGTGACATTATACAATTTCTAGGGAGCTTCGAGAGAGGAGTAATCTGCCAATACAAAATATATAGTTTTCCATAGTTTCTTGTCAGTTGCTTTGAGATACCTTCAACATACGTGTATTTTTAAAATATGTGCATAACTAGTTCTTCTATGGTAACAGCACAGACTATACGTCAGTGGTAATAGTTGACGATAAAAATGTTCTATGGTGTAAATGTATATCAATGTTTTCAAATGTCTACACAAGACGTGCGGGTTCAAATGCTGCTCTATAAACTATGGTCATGTGTCAGTCAGTGCTATATTTATCAAGTTCTACAGTCAGATAGCAGTCGTTTATCACAAGGTAACACGTGGGCCCTCAGACCCTTCACATAGGCCCTAGTCATCACTAGGTGCCTGATATTCTCAGGACAATATCTTATATTAAGGTTGTTTAAAATACATTGTGCATGACTTATTACAATTAGCAAATGCTATAAGTGTACATCAAACATAACATAAATAGTCAGTAGCACATCTTCTGTACATTATATCATCATTTATTAGGATTACCGCTTTAAGGGCAACATGGTATTTTAATGCATCATGCTCTTTGTTACCTGTGCTACATTCATGCATCATGCCCATTAAGGGCATAACACATTTAAGCAGTATGTGGCTCTAAAATAGTTAAGTAATCTTCAAAAGAACACTTATTACAAAAAGGCTACAAGTCCTATTTTTTGCCTTCGATGCTGATTATATACTTTTATACCTCACATCTTGTGCTTTTATATTTCACATCATGTGCCAGACTATACCCATATTCCTCGTCGGAGTTAACTAAACCGTGCATACCATACACAAAGTAACAATTTATATCGCAGTACCTAAATTGTCACAAAATGAATTACATATTCACAAGCAAATATTTTCTTTCCTGATGGGGTCTTCAAATGGTCATGTGCTAAATATATGATAATTCAAGTGCAGCTAAACCGAGGACCTTTTGGCGTATATAATGCATATAATGTAATCTTCCAAAGTGCTCCATAATAATGTTAGAAGGGAAGGTATACATAAAAGCGTAATACAACAATATATATGAAACAAATACAATCTGGGGGTTCACTATGCTTTGGTAGACATTGGCATCTGGTATAGGGAGTTACAAGCCTCATATAAATACAATAATATCATCATTCGATGACAATGCTATAAAAATACTCACATGATAAAACATAAACAAACTACAGTTATTCTAACAGGTGTCCATTGTCACTGTGACCGTGTTTTACCTGTGGAAGGGGGCGGGCTGATGCAGGCCGAGGAGCGCCCTCTCACGGGGCAGGCTGTAGTGGTGCTCACTACATGGATACCGTCAAGCACTACCCGCACCTCTGGTATAACCCCCATCCTCAACGTTATTCTACAACCTACACCTGCGGTCTCAGTATGATAAATGCTACACACCATTACATCTGAAAACTGTTAACATGAATTCTGGTCATTAGGCCAAGAAAAAAGAAGGTTTGTTCCAGGTAACATGGGAGGAAAATGTAGGGTCGGTAGGTCGGATTTTTTTTAAATTTTTTTTTTTTTTTTTTACATGAATGTACAAGCCAATTTTTTTGAAACCCCTAAAATTGACCAAAAATTGGTAAAAAAAGCTAAAAATTTCTTCAAAATTGCATAAAAAAACGTAGGGTCGGCCCTGTTCTGATAGGGTCGGTCGGGTTACCTGAAACAAATCTTTTTTTTTGGCCTTACTAATAGTTTTATAAATTATTTGTATCTTCCCTCCCGTGTCCCGTTCTTAAAAGATGGCCACTCGCTAAGGAGCACATATTAACATACTGTCCCTTAATCTGTTTGGCTCGGACGTTTCATCTACAATGTACATGTATATATATATATATATATATATATATATATATATATATATATATATATATATATATATATATATATATATATATATATATATATATATATATATATATATATATATATATATATAAAAGACTGTGTTCTAAGTACTAGGCCCGGAGTGGGCGGGGTATCACATACACGGTAAGTCAGGGGTACAGCTGTGTGCTGGGAGATCATGTGACTAGAGAGGACGTGACTATATGGATGTGTCTCATGAGATGGTAACAGGTGTAGTCTTTGACCAGGTGTAGTCTTTGACTTGGTATAGTCCTTGACCAGCAAGCTTCAAAACAGCTGAAATGGGGGCTATGTACACAGAGATGCCGGGAAAATGTTTATGGATATTTTATCACTATATCTTACAAATTTCCCCGCATTTCTGTGTAAATAGCCCCCAATACATATCTTTGTGTGTAAATATCCCCCAATGCTGGTCAAAGACTACTCCCGGTCAAAGATGTTTCAATTGTTACAATCTCATGAGACACAGCCACATAGACATGTGTAATGACCCTCAAGGCGGCATTCAGAACGTACATAGCGAAGCCCTATAGTTACTTGACCCAAATAATATTCAAATCTCAAATATTCAAAGAGTAATAGTAAGTGATGACTGAGATACGATGTTGGCGTACCGGTCTACAAGTCTGTGGCTCATTAAAACGTGAATACTGGTATACGACTAATGTTACCAGAGTGCTACGATGTAAGGGCATTTGGCGCTGTTACACAGCATACACGTAACTGAACATACATCCAGTGATATCAGAATGGTTGGGTCAAACCTATTCCCAATTGTATTTTCTGTGCAATGGTATTATTCATACCATACTACCAATTTGAAACCATCTAATACAGCATAAATCAGATCCTCAAATTCAAGTCCAGTAGATATGTGTGATAGAGCCAACACCAGGATGGTGTTTCTCCACAAATTTGCGGAGGTCCGCAAATTTGCGGAGGTCCGTAAATACACTCTCCATATATTTATGGAGGTCCGCAAATATATATGGAAATGGTTTTTTAGTACTTAAGCATACAAATACGGAGCTCCATATATATTTGCGGACCTCCGCAAATTTATGGAAGTAAATTTACGGACCTCCGCAAATTTGCGGACCTCCGCATATTTGTGGAGAAACAGCATCCAGTCACAGCATAATGTTTCATATACAGGCCGGGGTGGGTCATAGATTTGCATTGATAGGCAAGTTACATTTCTGACAGAGCAGGATAGATTACGGTAAAGGTCCATACAAAGCTGTCCCATGCAGACTGATGATACATCTATCGTTAGCATATCGATTTTCTGGAAAAGCGGCCTGCGCTACTTCTTTCAATACCGAATCATGGATGGATTTAACTGAGAAATACAACTCCACTCTGTTTCTGCAAGCAGGGTCCTATTTCTCCACAAATTTGCGGACGTCCGCAAATATATTTATGGAGCTCCTCAAATTATACGGATGTCCGCAAATATATTTATGGGGCTCCGCAAACTATACGGATGTCCGCAAATATTATACGGAGGTCCGTATCTGTATGCTTAAGTACCAAAAATACACATAGGCCTTTATTTGTGGAGCTCCATAAATTAGGGTGGCCGGAGGATTTTTAAAGATGAATTAGACACATATGTATTGTGTATGTCTAGAATGGCTCAATATTGGAATTTAACAAATTACCATTGTTATGTTGATACAGTAACTAAGTAATTCACTGTAGCTGATTACATATACCTCACCCCCTCAATCTTTCTGACAGATCTGAAGGCAGGTACATAATACATACATAGGTCAAAGGCCTCCCCCATGGCCCAGGCCTGCCGCAGTGTCTAAAGTATGCACTAATTTCTATCCTTGAGTCTCTCTATAGCCCTATGGTAGAGCGGCCCTCTAGTGTTATAATATGAAGTTCATACTCGAGATTGGGGTCTCAGACCCCCATATGACCCCCAGGAGATGCCCTGACGCTGGTTGACGCTAGGGCCTATCATTTCCATTCAAAATGTATCATATTTAGTTAATTAAGATCTGTATGTGGTAATTTGCCAAAAATTGCCATTTCACAATTTCTTTACAAATCTTAAGCTACAAATATATAATTTTAAGTGCTCTATCTACCATACAAATAATTTTACCTGCACAGAATAAAGCCTACTGGTGTGTACCTGCATTCAATACCATTATAACAAAAAAAGAATTGCATTGATATATGAATTTGCCTTTGCGCAATGTGAATTATCCCAACTGACAGCTGGGAGAATCAACCACTAATAGAGCTCAGAACAGGCTCGAAATGTGAAGGTCTGTCAAAATTTCTCCTTGATTACATTATGTAATACAATTTATTGTGTTTATTCCAGCTCATATGAGATTGACCCATTCAATATCTCAATATACCAATTTATAGTAAGTCTCTATCTACTCCCTAGCCGAAATGACAAGCCACTATAAGAGGGTCATTTAACATAGGATCAGATATGCACTGAACGATCATCCACACCCTTCAGCCACCCTACATAAATATATGGAGGGTGTATTTACGGACAAATTTACGGACGTCCGTATATTTGTGGAGAAACACCATCCAGGGAATTACAACCCTTCTGTACAACATGCAAACCCGGGATGCAAACCCAAGGCCCCAATGTGGCTAGGAGCTGCTGACTTGCTTGTATTCCCTGAGTGCGTCCCTCTCCAGAGTGAAGTCGTAGTGGAAGTCGTGTAGGTTGACGTTGGGTATGGAGAGGTGCTCCAGGGCGGCCCAGTCCCAGTCCTGCAGCTGCAGCCAGGAGGCCAGCTTGAAGGGCACCCCGGTGATGGGCGAGGCGTACAGGTCGGCACCCGGCGTCTGGGCAGACGCGCGCAGCTCCTCCTCACTCAGGATCTCACCGGGTAAGGTGGAGATGACCGAGGCCGTGTCGCGGTATGGTGTACGCGGTGTTCTAGGCGGTCTGTTAGTAGGATGTAAAGGACATGCTGTCATACAACTGGACACCTTACATTAAGTGTCAACAATGCACAGCGCATGTCTGTATTACTGCATATGAATCAAGTACTAAAGTCGGACATAGCAGTTGTAATTATATTGTAAGATAAAGACCTAAACATGATAGAAACAATGGTTTTGAACTGCAAGCTCTTCTGATTTAAAGTAACTCTTTGACCTAGACACCTGAATAAAATTTTGGGAATATTTTAGAACCTATCGAAATCATAACTTTAGATCACCAATCTTCACGAAAGGTTTTTCGCCATGCCAGACCTTCGGTCCTGCAGATCTTTTAATCTGCAGGCCTGGTTTGATTTTTGCAGGTCGGTCTAATTCTTAACAAAGTGTAAAGCAAGAATTTACATTGAATGGATACAGCTTTCCGGTATATTACCAGTGCAGCATTGCAATACGGTTTTGAGGAATATTATTCAAAATGTTTATGAAAGTGTTTTTCTCTCTATAAAGCTTAACAAGGGGACAAATTCAAGGATTTTACGCGAGACTTTACGGTAGCCTAAATGTGATGTCAAGTTTCCAAAAAAAGAAAACCCACAAAAAAACGGGGGAGGGGGGGGGGGTTAGGAAGGAAGAGCCCCCGATATATACAATAATATTACCAACTGAACAGCACAGCATAGGGGCCAGGTGTCCTACTTTTATAGTAATTCAGAATCTTCCCTAAGGCTAACATGTCCATACTCAATACTTTCAGTTCCTATAGAAAGCAGTCCAAACTCTGAAGATTTCCCACTTGTAGTTCACCAGGGAGTGGCGTTTCTGGGGACAGAATTATGATGGGGTCCGGAGTGTGCAGGTGTCCCTATTATTAGTGGCATCATCTTCGGAGAGGCCAGAACAGTTAATTTTACAATAAATGTTAACTTTAAGATTGTCACTAGACTTTAAGATTGTAACGTTTTTAAGATTTGACAGATTTTCTTGTTGACGCTCCCACGTGAGTGTGTCCCGACGAGCGACAGTTTCGACTGGTCAGCAGGCTTTGCGCTGGCTAGAGTCAGTGTTAGGCGTATTTTTGCAATGGCTGGATCACTGTTCTGGGTAACTATAGATTTGTATAGAATACATGTACATACATGTACACATATAAGGCCAAAAAAAATTGAGTTCAGGTATCCCTAGCGACCCTATATTTTTTACTGAAAATTTTTTCTACGAAAATTATAGGGAAATGCGAGGAATTTTGTCTGAAAATCCTTAAAAAGAATTGATAAAAAAAAATCAAAAAAAATCGACCTACCTACCCTATTTTTTTGGTCCATGTTACCTGAACACAACTTTTGGCCTAACTACAAGTAGACAGTATTGGAGAAAACAATATGTGGCTTATACATTCTAAAGATGTACAGAAATAGTACAACATTCTATTGTGTTGATAATAATATGGTCAATGCTGGCATTTCTATCAGTACTAAAGAATACCGTAAAACCTCGCGTATAAGCTTAACTCGCGTATAAGCCGCACCCCCAGTTAAGGCCGATCCTATAAGCCACATTGGCGATCTGAATGTGCCGATTTTAGTACTGTATCATAGTGGCAAAAACTCGCGTATAAGCCGCACCCGACCCTGGGCCGATCCTGTAAGCCGCACTGCCGATCTGATTCGCGTACTAGCCGTGGCTTATACGCGAGGTTTTACGGTAATCACATTATATATAATAAATGAGTTTGGCTTACCTGCTGGAATCTGGGCCGTACATGGGCTGGGGGCTGGGGGGTGGCAGAGTGGTGGCTGCGGGGGGAGGCCCGGTGCCCGGGTCACTGCCCACATACTCGGCACACACCTCTGTGGTCACCTGGTTGGACGAGCGCTGCCCCATGGTGTGCTGAGGGCTGAGGTGCAGGAGGTGGTAGGCGGGGCACGCCGAGTCAGGCAAAACCTGGCCCAACAGTGCATCAGTTAGCTTTGGTTTCTAACAGTTTCTAAGGCCACACTCGAAACGAAAGTTAGTGAGTGGACTTTACTCTTTTTAACCCAGCCTTCGAAAATATTTCTCCGTATAGGAACTAACGATGCCCGTGAAATTGATTGACAAATCTTTTTTGTTGGCTGACTTATCTCTAGTTCAATTGAATTTAAATATGGAACCCCTATATATGTGGAGAGCATACAGAATGTGACTGGTACCTGAGACTCGTATGATGGGGGGCTATCCAGATAACGGCTGGCGTTTACATGATCCGGCCCGACCGTGGAGCGCTCTATTGCTGTTTCACCAACTATCAGAAACCCATCCTCTTCTTGGTCTGGTGACTAAAACAAAGTTATAAAAGATGAGGCAGGCAGTGGATGACACAGGCAGTGGAAAAAATCTCTTTCAAATGATGAGATGTTTCAATAGCAAGATGGAGCTAAGGATGTGGCCGCCTAAACGGCGCTACCCAAAAAGTGATAATTCCAAGGACATGTAGTATGATAACCCCTGCACTCATATTGGAGATCCTGGATCCTATTATTTTGTTAGACATACCCCTGCATGAATTAAACCGGAGCTTTAATATTTGAGACACTTAAGTTGGCCAATGCTGTATATCGTGGCATGCAGTCATTGAGCTTGGCATTATTCCTTATGGAGTGCTCATTTTTGAACAAAGGGGGATGGTGAAAATTCAGACCCCTCTGTTAATAAATGAATACTCCCTTACCTGCTGGTTATTACCCGTGTTGTTACAGCCTCTACTCTGGCCTCTAGTCTTCCTTCCGCTGAACAGGCCTAGTCTCCTCAACATTCTACGCCATGGTACATGCTGTATAAACTGTCAATAAAATAGAAGATGAATATGCCACGTGAAATTAACACAATTATTGAAAGTTCCATACCCAGATATATCAATATATAGGCATATAGCCGTTTTCAGCGCAATCTACCTTCCCCTCCCACCATTGTTGTAAAAAGAAAACAACCACTCCCATATATGTATTAGCTCTTCTTTAATAACAGGGCTGGGCATGTTGTGATATGTTGGAGCAAACCTAGAAATCTTTGGAGCAAAGTATTTCAGACGGGCACACATCAACCATATATCTCCTTGTGAATTTTGGGTGTGAAATAAACTTAGAAGGAAAATGTTTATATGTCTCTCTTAAGTTTGATGGGCTCTGAGTGGTTTAGGGCACATTGTGTTAATAGGAATTCTCTAAATTCTACCTTAAGATTTGTGCATTCTGTTTTGGGCACATGCATTGCTCCCGGAAAATAACTTTAGAATGGTACATTCTGATAATTTGGTGGCACATTGCCCTAGGAAAATTTGGTGCTTTTGATGAATTTTTGGGGGCATATTGCCCCAGGAAACTTTGGATTTCTATTATGAGAATGATGTATTCTGAGGGGTTTGGGAGCATATTGCTCACCCAAAATTTGGAACTTCTATCTTTTAGATAGATGGTGTATGATAGTTTGGGGAGCATGTTCTTCTAGGAAAAATTAGAAATTTCACCTACTACTACATGTATTAGTTTACTTTGATGTATTCTAATCATTTTACAAGCATGTTGCTTTAGGAAAATTTTGAAAATCTACCTTTAGATTGGTACATTTTTTGGTGTTTTGGGGGCATATTGTTCCAGGAGAAATTTGTAATTCGGTCTGTTGATTGGTATATTTTTGAGGGGATCATGAGATAATGTTCCAAGAAATTTGAGAAAATTTAATTTTAGATTGGCATATAGTATCTGGGCATATTGCTCCAAAGAATTTGGGCACATATTTTACTTTCAGATTTATGCATTCTGTGGGCATTTTGCTACAGGAAAAATTTGGAATTCCACCTTGGGATTGGTGTATTTTGAGGGGTTTGCAGGTGAATAGATCCAAGAAAAAAGTTGAAAAAACATTGTTAGATTGGTGTATGTGAAATGTTAAAGGCTAATGTGAAAGGCTTGTAACTACATGAACTGTTGGCCAATGAAAATCAATTAATATGCTGAGGGGTATAGGGGAATATTCCATTAGAAACACTGCGGGATGAAATCTATTGAAATAGTCCTAACTTTGGTTCTAATTGGAATATTTACAAAATTCTTTCAGCTTTAGAAAGCCTAGACTTTCCCGGATGTCCCTGTCGCATTTTCCAAGACCCCTGTCGCATATTTATTGCGACATTGCGACAGCTGCCCAGCCCTGAATAACAATGGCAGGGTTTCCCTATGACTTTATCAAAGCCCCAAATAAACAAAAGGGAAATTAAATAAAAGATATTTTTCAATGGTTGGTGATGACAAACAATTTTTTTTTTTTTTTTTAATAATAGCCTAACTATGGCAATGACGATTGTTCATATTTAGTGACAACAAAGTCTGAAGTCTAGTCTAGAGACGAGATGTCCAATTAGTCATTATGACAGACACCAACGTCTACATCCATGGTATGACTCATACACCATACCTACAGTATAGTTACTACCCGGGGGGGCCACTCCCTCAGATTTGGATACCATGTGTGAACACGATTCCAAGGGAAAGGGTCCGTTTTTGGGTCCTAGGCATATATGGGGTGTTTTTTAAGCAATTTTTGGGAGAAAGGGGTACATTTCAGAGCTCTGAAGGGTAATTTTTACTTTATTTTCTTATAAAATTTCTTGGTCACTCTTGAGAAGGGGATTTTTTGCAGGGTGACCCGTAATTAGGGTGTACTTTTCAGGGTCATCTGTGATTTAGGTCTATTTTCTTGGTAATTTTCCCTTGAAAAGGGTATGATTTTTGAAAATTTCGCCCCTTGATAAGGGTACCAGATTTGAGGTGATGTTCACACATGGTGACTATAGAAAAGATAGGGAGTGGCCCCCCCGGGAGTTACTAGTATTTACTGTGAGTGTGACTGTGACTGTGAGGGCTGGCACACACATCTACGTGTAGGACATGTAGCCTATTGTAGGTGGATAATGACTCTAGCATGCCTTGTAGGACATTAACAGCATACCTAGGTAGGCTACAAGTATAAGGCTACCACGTGACATACCATCTGACATGCTACAAGTAATATTATATGTTTTAGGACAGGAATTTACCATGTAAATAACAACTTACAACACATTTGTCCAGGTCCTAGCCTCCAGTGTGTCGGCTAATAATAGCCGCACTGAAGGCATGACAGAGACATCTAGTGTGCAGAGCAGGCACTACGGAACGCACTGGGAACGCACTGGGAACGCACTCAGCACAGCGAGTAGCCTACATAGCTACGCAAAGGCCGCCTCTGTGTGCACAGTATCATCTAGTGGGCCGACCAGGGGCGCGCTCGGGCGCGCTAAGAATTGTTCATTATGTATTATGGTTGTATTATGGAAACTTCCCAACTATTGATTCCGTGAAGTAGGCTACGGGAGATGTTAGGTACATTAGGAGATGTGGGTGGACTTATGGGTGGACGTATAGAGAGGATAATGGGTGTGAGATCCTGTGAGGCCCGGGGTGTGAGGGGCTGGTGTTGGAGTATGCATTTTTGCTCATTCGGGGCCGTCCATAAATGACGTCATGCTTTTTTGGACCATTTTTGACCCCCCCTCCCCCCCTTGTCATGACTGTTTCGTCATGCAACCCTTGACCCCCCTCAAAATATGACGTCATACAGAGAGCCCCCCCCCCCCTGCGTAAAAACAGTGGGCCTACATTAGCAAAGGTTCACAACACAGGGGGTGCAGATGGGTCCCCCCTGAGGTCTGAAAGTGGCGGAAATTAAGGGGTCCAGGTCACAAAGTTGCTTTTTTTTACCCTTTATCCTATTGTCATTTCTGCCCAAAAGTCGCTAGGTCGCTTTTATTATTGCATCAGGTCGAAAGTCGCCTCCAAAATGGCCCAGGTCGCCAGGTCGCTTTTGACCCATCTGCAGTCACACACAGGGAAGGCACCTCCAAGTCAGCATTGGTCCCTGGGGCCCATATGTGTTTTACTTGGGCCAGCTAGGCTTGTCCATATCTGGGTTACGGTCCTTTTTGTCCAGGGCTACCAGTGGGAGCCCAGATGTGTCAGCCCAGATTCCCAGTGCCCAGAGTCGGCAAATCAGCTTGCACAAGTATAAAAACACATATGGCCCCATTAAGCAATGTTGACTGGGCTTGACATATTTAACTAAAAATAAAGTTATTTGCCTTATCAAACTGTATTATGAAGAGAGATGGCCCTAAATAGGGCAACAGGTCTTTTCCACAATTTTGTAGGAGTGTCCACCATTTAACAATTTTCAGAAGTGGGGGTGGTGGTGGTTTTAATGCATTGAAGATCTTTCCCCCACCCTTAGGCCTAAAGGCCTCCTTAAATAATTCTGCCATTTTTGTGCCCCAGCCCTTAACTCTTCTGAACCCCATTCCATCGCTCTTTGACTGGGTAATAACTAAACTGGTTCATTGGGTGCTTTTCGAGGAAGACTTAATAGACTAACACCCTGACCTGCAGTTAAGAATTTTCTAAAGACATAACAAATATTGTACTTGTATCTGCATGAATCATAGAGAAGGGGCAAAATACAACTCCCTCTATGGGCAATAGGAGTCTCATCGGGCCCATTTACACAATTTCCAAAACTTGTCAGAGAATATAAAGCCATTCCTCTGTTCTCTATTTAAAAAAAATCAAACATGACGTCATGCACCACCTGACCCCCCCCCTACCCCCTTGTCATGTTTCGTCATGGTCCTTGGTACCCCCCCTCCCCCCTGCAGCATGACGTCATTTATGGACAGCCCCTTCTCCTGTGAATAGGGTGCTATTTTGTTAAATGACCTCCCGTGATAAGGGTCCTTAATTTGAGGTGATGTTCACACATAGTTACTATAGAAAATATAGGGAGTGGCCCCCGGGGTTTAATTGCCTTTATTGCCTCCGCTCATCGGAAATTGCTGATACACCTTATTTTAAAATGCATAGTTTTGAGTTTTGAATTGTTTATTGGCCATAATTTCATTTCAGAGATGCTGTTCCAAATACAGCCAAGAACAGTACAAGTATATTTACAGCATACATACAAATGATACATCAGATCCTTAGATCCGGAAAATCGATGAAGGTATGATGAGTACATAGTAGTAATCAATTGGACCATTTAGAGTAGTAAGTTATCACGGTGGTTTCCACGAGCATTTTGTAACTAGCATAAAACTTGCCTATAAAAAGGCTGAACCAGCTGTAAAGTTTTCCATCAGTATCATATTATCACAATGTCACAGAGTATACAGTAAACAGTTTACAATTTTGATTTAAATTGATCAATGCTTGTACAATGTTGAGTTAGCTCATCTAAATCATCCCAAAGTAATTTTCCCCTATAAAGTGGACTAGTTCTATAGATTTCTTTCTTTGGTCGACTGGTTTTCAGTAGTGTTTTTGCATTATTACGCAGAACACGTGTAGGCACAATAATATTATCATCATCACGAGACCATTTATACATTAAGGCAAGGATATGGCAGTTGCGCCTATATTCTAACAAGTCTACTTTACCTAGTATGTGTAAATCAGCTACACTTATATCCTGCGGATCATTTATATTCAAAGCACACCTTAGAAAATGGTTTTGTAACACCTGAAATTTTGGGGCAGCCCAGGCGGGACCACCCTCAGTCAGATAGTCCCCATAATCAAACAGAGGAAGGACCATTTGTCTATAGATACATAAAGCTAGGTCGGAGTCAGTATATTTCTTAATGCCTCGAAATTGAGCTAGCTTGGCATAGCGTACAGATTTTACCTTCTGACATTGTGGGGTTAACTTTAAATATACATCCAGTAGGACACCCAGGTAATTGAAACTTCTGACCACATTTAAATGCACATTATTAAGCGATAAATCAGCATGAGACAGATCTGGGGGAGACCTAGCCGAGTAGCACCACATCACTTTGGTTTTGGCCGTATTAATGGTTAACATGTTTTCATTACACCAAGAACCAATAATATTTAGATCCTCCTGAAAAAGGGTATGAACTATATCAACACACCGGCCCTTTAAATTTACAGCCAAATCATCAGCATACATAAAACATCTAGTATTCTTTACATATTTAACAATGTCATTTATATATAAAATAAACAATAATGGCCCCAAGACGCAACCCTGGGGTACGCCGCAGGTGATTGTTCTAGAGGATGAAATTTTATTATTAGCCTTCGTTGTTTGTTTTCTGTCAACTAAATAGTCTCTGAACCAATTAATAGAGATGTCATCAAAACCTAATTTAGATAACTTTTTTAGAAGAAGCGCATGATTTACCGTATCGAAGGCTTTACGCAGGTCCAAGAACATTACCACAGCTACCTCATTGTTATTACGTGCCTCATAAAGATATTGTACAAGATTAAAGACTGCATCATTAGTTGACCGGCCAGGCATAAACCCAAACTGGTAGTCACTTATTAAATTAAATTCCAATAAATATTTAATCACCTGCATGTGTACATATTTTTCAAGGATTTTGGAGAAAACATTTAGTAGACAAATGGGACGCCAGTTGGACACATTTCTAAGACACCCAGATTTTGGCAGGGGAACAATACAACCTGTCTTCAGCACCTCAGGAAGCAAGCTACCACTCATAGAATTATTGATCATACTAGACAATAAGTTGGGTTTGCAACTGAGCAGGTCTTTTATGACTGAGCACCTTACATTGGCTATACCAGAGCTCTTGCTAACTTTGATTTTCGAGACAAGTTTTTTTGCATTAATTAAATTACAGAATTTCAATTTAAATATGGAATCTGCCTGGTCTAGAACAAACTGTGGTATTATATTAATATTAACATCAAAGGCTGAGGCCAGGGTATTACCAATCGTTGCATAATACTCGTTAACATAGTCAGCAGTGTTGTCAGGAGCGATGTCAGAGCCAATTTCATCAACTAGACACATTGTTACATGGGATGCCTCACCCCTCCATACATCATTTATAACCTTCCAAAATCTTTTGGGATCATTTTTATGTTTGGCAAGATTAATAGACAAAACATTGCGCTTATTTGCAATCAGGGTTAATTTAATTTGTTTCATTAAACGACGAGACTCCCATGCCCTTAGATTTAGTACACCACGTCTAGCCCGTCTGGCCTTACGTAGGCACCACTTGCGTCTACTAATCAACAGCTTCACCTCGTTAGTGAAAAAAGGGTCATCATTTTTTACAGTGAATGTTCTAACAGGATGGAATTTGTCCAAGAAAGTTGTCAATAACTCAATACATAAATTATATTGAGAACTTAAGTTATTCGAGTTCAATAATTCGTCCAAGTCAGCACCATTTAGAAAGTCACGCAGATTGTCTACAGAGTAATTCTTATAGGATCTACCTGTGACGCTGACTGAGTCTCGGTTCTGGCTTGTTTTTTAACAACAAAAACTGGGACATGGTCCCCAATGATTTCATTTATATTCCCACAGAGACTCACATGTTTGCAATTAGAGTAAATATGATCCAGTGTCGATTTTCCATATTTATGGTAGAAAGTCGGACCAGTATTTAAATAAGTTAAATGTGTTTTCCTTAGAAAGGCAGCCATACGTCTAAATTTAATACAGTTCCTACTCCTTGTATTTATGTTGAAATCGCCAAGTATCCAGATTTCTTTTTTACCCCGGTAACCATTCACTGGCTATCAATAAAACAAAGAAACAGACATTCCCCACCCCTAAACAACGCACAATTAATACCACACACACACACACACACATATATATATATATATATATATATATATATATATATATATATATATATATATATATATACCGTGCATGTGGGTCACGGCCGACACTTAAGACCAATACAGGGTAGGTTTTACAATAGAACACATGTTGGAGGACCTCCTGAGTGTGTGTGTTGAATAACTTCTCTGCAACTTCAACGTGTTTTCTGAATTTACCTTTTAATACCCAATCAACAAAAATCGTATATATACACCTCGGCGAGGAGCATACCATAGATGTTCATTGTCTAAGTAAAAGATAGACAATGGTTATGAAAAGGTATACAGAATTAACCACAGCTTTCTGGTGGGGCCAGACGAGGGCGAAACCCAAGTCTCCCTACCAGAAAGCTGTGGTTAATCCTATTTACCTTTTCATAACCATTGTATATCTGTTTTAAACCATGGTATGCAATATAACCGATGTGTGAAGTCTATTGTTCTAACCCACCACCGTGGTTTAATAATGAATGACCGGCTTAGCATGAACCATACATTATGCATTACATATTAATTACTGATTATGTTTTATGTAGGCCTAATTGCATGGATTGTTGAATATATAGAGAGGTTGCAGAGTGCATCACCATATCACAGCACACTCGGTCATGCCAGTGCAATAAGCCATGATATATTTCCTTTTAAATGATTTGTTTGGGTAAAAAAAAAGGGGCAAAGGAGCAGTCGTTTTAGTCTGTTGACTGGTTATTTTACTCTAAGCAGGGACGTCCAACTGCCGTGCAGTAACCCCACTACTCACACACCTAGGGTAAAGGCTCCCTGAGTCAGACAGACACTCTTTGTGTGGCCAATTTATGAAGCTTGAAAGAATTATCAAATGTGCATGTCACTCTCAGCAATAATCTTTTTACGATACTTATACCCCCTTATCCTAAAATCTTCACCTCAAAATATGAGCAGGTATCCTCACTAAACGAGTGGCAATACATAGTGTCCGACTTTAGGGTCATTTCTAGTATGAAGTGTCCAACTCTAGGTTCAGTTCAATATTTGTAATCAACATATTAGATGTAGGTTTAACTATATAGAAAGTATGATATTTAATGTAATATATTTAGGGATATAAGCTGCCATATCTTATGTATCCAATGGTGTACCCTTATATAAAATGGCCTCCTTTAAATGAGTTAAAAAGCATCAGCCAAAGATGGTCACCTATTCATAGTCCAGGAGCGTCCAGAATGGGTACCTTTACCCTAATAGGGGCACTCACTGGCTCCAACATTGGTGGTATATGTGTACTGAGAGCTCTGTCTATGAATTCATTTCCATTGAAATGATGGAGCTATCCATCAATATTTAGAGCATAAGAACATGTAGAATTGGCACATGGTCATTTTGCACCATAGCTCCACACAATTGGACAAACAGGAGAGATTCTATGCAAGAAAAGAGATCTAAATCCCCTAATTCTACAGGAAAAAAAATTGCCTATGATTTTCATAAATTATATGGTGCAAGGTGAACTATAAATTCATAACAGTAGACATACCCTGCTAATATTAATAATAATAATAATAATATTAATAATAATAATAATAATAACAATAATAATAATAATAATAATAATAATGATAACAACAACAATAATAATAATAATAATAATAATAATAATAATAATAATAATAATAATAATAATAATGATGATGATGATGGTGATGATGATGATGATGATGATGATGATGATGATGATGATAATAATAATAATAATAATAATAATAATAATAATAATAATAATAATAATAATAATAATAATAGACACATACATTTTCTTTGGAAATTAAAATAGCTACTTTTTTTCAACAGTGGGGTGCATAGTGTTTCATAACAACTACTGATTAATACATGTATGAACTCTCGTCAAGGAGCTTTGATAACTATAAGCCTTTCATTATGATTCATAATTCTTGAGAATATGTAGGGGCATAATGAAAGGATTGTAGTTATGGACACCCATATATGAGAAATCAAATGCATAAGCAAATGTATGAAACAATATGCACCCCACTGTTGACTGCCTTAGCTGGGAGGCCTACTCCAGTCTACCCGAGTGGTGCCGCTAGCTATACTACACTGTACTAGGCAGATTGGGGCTTAAAAATGCATCTTTAAGCTGCTCTTGCTTTCACAGAGATAATGTATTTTTCGTGGGTTGGGCGATGGACTTCTCATAGTCTCTTTTACTGGATTCCAGGATTATAATTGTACTTTTTGTAAAACAAAAACCACCAAACATCCCTACAGAACTCCACACTCTGACTCCCTTTACCTCTACGTTTGTCCATCACTGACTCCCTTTACACCCTCTCTATGTCTGTCCATCGCCCCCATTCTATGTTTGTCCATCTCTGACTCCATTTACCCCCTCTCTATGTCTGTCCATCTCTGACTCTCTTTACCCCCTCTTTATGTTTGTCCATCTCTAACTCCCGTTACCCCCTCTCTACATTTGTCAATCTCTGACTCCCTTCACACTCTCTCTATGTTTGTCCATCGCTGACTCCCTTCCCCCTCTCTATGTCTGTCTATCACTGACTCCCGTTACCCTTCTCTATGTCTGTCCATCTTTAACTCCCTTTAGGGAGCGTTCATTATTTATGGCAGGGGGGGGGATGAGCTATTCGTAGGGGGGGCGGTTCATTTTAGGGTATTTCCGAGGGGGGGGCGGTTCATTTTAGGGTATTTCCGAGGGGGGGCAGTTCATTTTGGAGTATTCATGTGGGGGGGGCACTTCATTTTGGGACATTTGTTTGGTTGAGTGCACTTCATTTTGATACCAATATGTCTTAAAATGCACCAAATGACCTCTAGATTCTCTAGATTTTCAAAATTTTCTTGAGAAAAGTACAAACCCCAACCCCTTTTAGTACTGTAAATTCCAGCGTATTACCCGCATCTGGCATCTAACCCGTACCCCCAACTCAGGAGAATCCTATAACCTGTTTTTGGATCTGAAAATCTCAATATAGCACTGTTCTATAGTAATAAAAGCCCTTGTATAAATGAAAGCTGAGTTTGATTCAGATACAACCCATGGATAGTATGCTGGAATTTACGGTAGTTGTGGTGCTGCGCGGATGACAGTGGAATGTTGCCTGGGCTAAACCTCACTCCTAGGCTTTATCAAAATCAAAATATGCAATTAAGATTTCAACTCCAAAATACCACCTATAAATAGCTATAAAGTACCATTGTCAACTGCAGGTCTTAATTGAGCACTAGTTTTGAGGGTTTGAAATATTGTTTAAAGGGGGGACTGGTACCTGCTTAATAGTAGCGCAGCAAAACACATGGGAACAAGCGGACCTATAGCTGGGATCTCATTGGTCAATCGGTGGTCACGTGACTTGCTAAGGCGGGTAGTCTTAGCCGTGCTAGCCCCCCTTTAAGATGGGTCGATCTAATGCCATTTCCATTTACTTCGCCGTTTTCTGCACAGATATCATTTCATATCTCAAACAAACCATCCCTGCTTCCACCACTCATCTGAATTGTGTCAATGTAATTGTCAATCTTTCATATGGCACACTGATTCCTTGTCAAACTCAATGTAATTGTCAAACCAATGCAGTCTGCCATTTCTCATGTAACATTGATGTCCTTTACTTGCCATGGTGGTGCTAGCTGGGATTGGATGATGTGAAGAAAGTGACACTAAGAAAAAGACCTAATAGCCATAGTAGCTCATGTCTCTAATATGACTCTGACTGATGATTGGTCTGATGAAGAAATTTTTCCATGAAATCATGTCCAATTCAGACAATCAAAGAAACCATTTTTCAGGGTTAAGCTATGTAGAAACTTATTTCGGATATTAGAAATGTTTAGTCATTGAAAATCTCATGGTAACTAGATCAGGACGTCATAACTAAAAAGGAGAGTTTGTCAATTTAAAAGTTTTTCTTCATTCCCTCGATATCTACATGCTAGATAATGGTGATCTTCTCACACATGCAAATTCTTCAGATTTGTTCTTTTCAAATTCTATATTATTGTGATTCATTCAGATCCGATGAGAAATCTGTGTCCTTTTATGTGTATGGGGGGGGGGGGGGGCAGGGGGGAGGGGGAGGCAATTTAAGGGAGGGGGATGGACATCCCCTGCCCCCCTGGAATAAAAATGACGTTGGGAAAATAAGAGAATGGCAAAATCTGACCCTTTCTGTGTCCAACCTTGGCCCTTTCTGACTCCAAAGCTGTGCCCTTTCTCATGCCCAAACCTAGCTTTGTAATCTAGCGGAAATATATTTGGAAGAACACTGTCACCAGAGCCTGGGCTTCTCTAACGTAGCTCTTTCCAGTCCAAGGTGTCTGGGGGATTGCTCATTAACAGGGTTTCCTAAAAGTAAACATGCATTTTCCAAGAACACCACCACATAGTGACGTCATGACCACCTTTTGTGCATTCATATAGTTCTAGTATCAGAACGGCAGATTGTGAGCCAGCCCCAAAAAGACAAGGCAAATACAGATATGATCCTTAATATCTTTGTGCCAAAATGCATCATTTCAAGTCTATAAATTCAATTTTGAAAGGTCTTTCGCTCCTGTCCCAATCATCAAGGACAGATAGCTAGGCCCTATAGAGGCTGGATAATACACTACCGTATTCGACGTAATAAGCGCACAGTGCGCTTAAAAAATGATGATAGACACCTTTTAGTAGTAAAGAGTTTAATTGGGGTAAAAAAATTGAGATATTTTTGGTTATTTGTAGTATAAAAATCGGCCAAAACAGAACTGAGCCTTGACATATTTTGTGCCAAACTCAGCAGATTGGACTATTTCAAATCTAGAATTTCAAAATTTCGCACAAAACTTTCCTTCAGTAAAACAAGTTGCAGCTCCAATCATAGCTAGGCCCTAGAGGCTGGATAATACACTATTTCAAATTTTCCAAAAACCTTCCCTTCAAAAACAAGGTTCCATCCAGCCTCAATCATATAGGATAATGCAGAGTTGAACCTTAATATATTTTGTGCCCGAATGAATCTGAATGCACCATCTCAAGTCTAGACTTTCCAAATATTTCCCAAACCCCCAAGTAGCACCACTGTTCTCGGATTGCACTGATCGGAAGGGCATACGTCACCAACTTCAGAAAATCATGCACTTTTTTTCTTTTTAGAATTTCCATGTTTGTCCTTAATTGATGTACGTAGCTATAGCGTATCTATATCTAGATGTGTACCGTATTGTAACTATGAAAGGGAATTGTATGAGGGTCACATAGAGTAAATCTGTATTTAAAGATAATTCAGCCTGCTGTTTTCAGTGAAATAGCATCTTCCTTACTAGACCTATAAGAAAGGGCGTGCGCTAAAGGGTGCATCACAGAAGATTTCCAAACAATTGGGGGTGGGGGATATGAACAATGTTTGTAGCAGGTAATGACCATTTCTTAAAGTTTACCTTGTTATACAATTGTTTGTGCTTTCCTATAGATTGGGGGGGGGGGGCAGTTTATTTTAGCATATTTCCGAGGGGGGGGCGGTTCATTTTAGCATATTTCCGAGGGGGGGGCAGTTCATTTTGGGGTATTTGCGAGGGGGGGCGGTTCATTTTGGGGTATTTGCCGAACGAGAATCTCATCCCCCCCCCTGCCATAAATAATGAACGCTCCCTTACCCCAACTCTATGTTTGTCCATCTCTAACTCCCGTTACCCTTCTCTATGTCTGTCCATCTCTGACGCACTTTATCCCCCTTCCTCTGTCTCCCTATACCTGTCCCTTTAGTCTCCCTATCTCACCACACACAAGTACAAGTACACCTCTCATGCACGTCTGTTGCTGTGCCTCCCAGCAGCTATAGTGTCATCGCCGTCTTCCTGAACCCCCTCCATTCCTCTATCTGAGAGTACCACCTGACCATGCTGAATTTGGCGGGAAATATGACCGTGGAATCTGCTGTAGTCATGTTTTGTGAGTTGTATAAGCCTACAAACACGTCCATAGGGCGTGCAGCACGAGCCGCACCCCGAGCCGTCAAGTGCCCCCAGGTGCAGCCCCACCTTGAGCCTGGCCCTGGTTACCAAACGCCGAGCAGGACAATAGGACGGCCATTGATCGGGGCCGCTACAGGTGTCTCAGAGTGGGCCCCCACCCAGAGAGGACCTCTCCATACTGCGGCTACGGACAGCCGGATCGATGTGCCCCATGCCAGGAGCTATATAAACACGGGCTGTCCAGGGAGAGGACAGAGCACATGCCTCTCATAGAGTCAGGTGTACATCTCTGACTTTAGTCGAGAAGTAGAGAGTTTCACGGATTCTGTCTTCGACTGTGGCTGCTATTTTCGAGGAGTGCACGACAGCAACTTGGACCGTTTCGGCCCCTCGGGCTCGCCCGTACACTATGGCGACTTTTATGGCGCCAATCCTCCTGGTGATCGCGTTCCTTACGCCGACGATGATCCTTGCTGACAGGTGGGTTTCTTTCTGCACCATTACCCACCCCACCCCTGTACTCATGGACATCCGCATTACACCATGGACACTGTTGGATATTTGACCCGATAACCAGCGGACAAACGGGTGCCTGTGAAACCCTTGGAACATTCAACCCCCATCCCATGTAACATACCCACCCTACCATTAGCTCTATGTGAGCAGTTCATATCTTGCCACAGCCGTGTCCTCAACTGCTCAGACCAGAATTGTTGTAACATCCCAGTACTTACTTAAACGTGTAAAACCTCTGTAAGAAAATAAAAATGGAGTAGTGAAACATCCCTCCAGCCCTTCTCCACCCCTAAAAGACTTTGGAAAACCCAAACTACATAAAAAAGGACCTTTAGGCATGATTCATCTCTTAAGCAGTTCATTTCTGCACAATATCTCAGGTTAGAGGACAGGGATAGCAACACTCCCGAACAGATCCCTTAATATTTGCATTTCTTCAATAACTGGTTAAAATGATTTGTAGAATATGGGCCAATTTGAACAAACTAAAATACTACAACAAATAATTATAGATGTATGCTTCAACCATAGGTATATCTATGTTATATACATTCTGTTAATTGCGTAATCGTGAGTGGCAAAGGCAAAGACTTTCAGCTAAATTGATTGAAAGGCATATTTATTGGGAGTGAAATCTAAAAACTACAATTTTTAAGTTGGGTTCAGATTTCATATTCACCTATTCAAAGTTTACCTTCTGACAATGTCCATTATTTTGTAAGAGGTACTCGATTCAGTATGAACTCAGCACATCTGGATGCCTACCTGTCGCACTATTTGACGGTGACTATCAAATTATAATATACGAAAAAGGGACCGTAGTGTAGGATGCACTGAGGTCCCTATTTCCAGTGCATGCCATGACTTTAGAGTTGGTATGCAGAAACCCATCAATAGACACCTATAACTGGCACCCTGTAGGGATGCACACAGAGTTCATATTGTAGAGATTTAACCCTTTGATAACGCCCTGAATATGAATGCCCTATACCCTTTTTCGATATAACGCATTCATATCATTCATGCGAGTAACTCGCCCGGGCTGCATTCATGAATCATGAGGATCCTACGGGGGTAGATACACTCTCACAGAGTCGCCATGATGCCCCAATGCAATGTCGACGAGTTATTCACCAGCACTAAATTCATTGGTGCATCATGACGACAGATGTTGTCCAAAGGAAACATGTCGTCCTTAACACTTTGAAGGCCGTATAGTACTTTATTGTGTCCGGGCTGCGTTCATGCATCATGCCAACCTTGTACGTCGGCATGATGCTTGAATGTACCACTGGTGAGTTACTCGCCAGAGCTGCACTTATGCACTATGACGAGAAAGGGACATAATGCATTAATGCACTATGCGGCCCTTAAAGGGTTACATGTCCGCCCCCACGTCCAGCTGCATGCCGCCACGTGGACAGCCTCTTGACGTGCTGCAGGCCCTTGACAGCATGTCGTCCCCACCCTCTGCACCTACAAGGGGCGGGGGGGGAGGCACTCAATGTGGTCAATACTCACCATGTCTGAACCAATACTCAAGTGTTTCACCACTTCAAACTTTCCATTACTATCGCGACACAGGTTATAATGCTTGTCAGTGGACTGCATTGACTATAATTCTAATTTTATCCAGAGGAATTTGATGAAATCATAATGTAACACGTGGCTGATGAAATCATAATGTAACATGTGACTGGATTCGTTTCATGGTAAAGCAATCAATCAATCATCCCCATCAAAGGTTACTCAGCCATAATTCTATCGGGATAATCCTGGTTCAATGCCTAGCTATATAAAGCAAAGATGTCCACCCAAGAGTGCATTATCCATAATTCTAGACAAAGAATAAAAGATGAACAATGCCATTTTTGATTTCCCAGTTTGCACATCTTCCACATTATATTCAAAAGACAAACATGTCTTCCTGGTACTTATGGAACGCAAAACAGACGGAGCCTGGCAATCAGTCATTTGACTTGTATAATGTCCAGATGTATGGACATGCATCTCATGGTATAGAAATAGCCTTACACGATTATTAAAACTATGTTATCACTTGCAGTTCTCAAGATATTGACACTGCCAGCCACTACTGCCCCTTCGAAGCCGAAGTAACATCCTTGGAGCGCAGAGAAGTCACCACGTGGGAGGTCAAGCCCTACCAGGTCTGTGATGACTACCCCGAGAGTCAAATCATATCTCGGGACTCACTGCAAGCTGACTCCAAATGGTGCACAGTCAACGTGTAAGTAGCCAATTTATCTATTTTATATCATTAAATTAGTTAAAGATATTTGCAATTGCACAGTAGAGATCCCATTAATACATTTTCTGTGGAATCCCATGTTTTCCCCGCACAGTATTAGTAATGGTCATACATGTGCATTGCAGTACCAGGACCGAGGAGGTCCTCAGGAACGTGACGCGCATCGAGAAGCAGCAGCGTTGTTGTGACGGCTGGCTGGGCATGCTGTGTAATGTGGCCCTGTGTACTGACCTCTGTGAGAACGGGGGGAAATGCATCGGCCCTAATGTCTGTGACTGTAAAGGCACAGGCTACACAGGAGCAACCTGCGCTGAAGGTATGTTGTATTTTGTATTATGATGATATCAAATCTTCAGGGTATATAAATATCCATGATTAATTTAGAATAAGAGAAGTCAGGGAAAACTCACATCTGAAGTTAATCAATTGTGAGCAATGTCTGACGCTTGTATTGAGTAGGGTATAATATATCATGGTTTCTGAGGAATACATCAGATGTAAATTCTAAGATAATTACTGAGTCCAAGGATCAAGTAAGTATGTGCTTCCTGTTCCTGCATAACTAACATAGCCTGGCATTGGAATATGCAGCCAATTTTTTTGATAATAATAATAAATAATAATAATAATAATAATAATAATAATAATAATAATAATAATAATAATAATGATAATAATAATAATGATAATAATAATAATGATAATAATAATGGGAACAAATCCCAATTAACTTAATATCTTATGGGCATACATTTGGGTAGGTCTGATCTTGATACTGCTATTATTCTTACAGCTCACTGCGACCCTGAGTGTGGTGAGCACGGCAGTTGCACAGGTCCCAACAAGTGTACTTGTGAGCCTGGCTACACAGGATACTCCTGTAAGGAGTTCAGCTGTGCCAGTGGCTGTGCCAAGGGGCAGGGAATCTGCACCGGGCCCAACAAGTGCACCTGTCTCCAGGGATGGTCTGGCGAGGACTGCTCTAACTGTAAGAATCATTTGTCTAGATCCATCTCGTTAAAAGTATTTCTTCAAAATAAATCATCCTTTTCCAGACATAACCCAACAAGGCTTATGTAAAGTGGGTAGAACTCCTATCAAGATAGGCCAGCTAAGATAAGCTACAGAAAATATACTAATGCAACTGTGATTTTTTTTGATTTGAGAAGGTAGAGTATACCATTCCCGTTTATTTATACTGGAGAAACAGAAAAGAGCTTATTCAGCTCGGAAAAGATCCTGCTCCAGTCTTACATACACATTTGCTGAAGTTAAGGTCCGTATAAAAATAAAAACTGATCAAACTATATTTCTGCCTTTCAGCTGAGTGCATCAAGGACTGTCTTAATGGCGGACTTTGTGTAAATGACAACTTTGGTGGTCACTGTGCATGCCAGGAAGGATGGACCGGACCCGTATGTGCCTCAGGCATCTGTGACAAGGAATGTAAGAATGGTGGAAGGTGCACAGGTCCTAACCACTGCTCATGCCCACCAAGCTTTACCGGAGAAACATGTGACTTCAGCGTCTTTGATACGATGGCCAATGTCAAAGGTACTAAATCCTCACTCTCATTTACTAAACTAAACCAATCAGCACTTTCACTAATTATAGTGGTAATGTGTCTTTAATGTAGTTAGCCTGAACGAATGGGTTGATGAAATCCCTTAAATAGTAAAAGAAAATGATTATATTCTCAGACTATCGTCACATTATACAGCTTAGATGGATGAATGTCTATTTCTTTTGTTTCTAGTTGACAACAAGACAGCTTGGGAAATGTCCACATGTGTTGCCTGGGGATCCCGTAACTTTATGACCTTTGACGGACATCTGATGACCTTCAGGGGTCAGTCAACATATACCCTGGCTCAGGAGTGTATCGGCAGTGAGAGGCCTGCCTACCAGGTCTTTGTTAACATGACATACGACTGCCCAACGTCAGCTCACAAATTCTGCAAGCAGGCTGTGAAGGTAAGCAGTGATTTATATTTTTCTAGTCACTTCTTAATATTATTAACTAAAGAAAGAGTATATTTGAATTGAAATTACTACATTGGTCGGGTTGCCATGAGATGAGAGTCAGCAGTGTACTGTAACCTATGCAGATAGTTGTAATAATCAATAATCATCAGTGCATTCTGATTAATTTTGTAGATTGAAGTTATGGATGTGGTTCTCTACTTGACACCTGATGGTGCCTTCCTTAACGGTCGCCCCCTGATTCTCCCAACAACTGTGGGTCCACTCGCAGTGAGCCATATTGGAACCTACATTCAGGTCACAGGACTTGATGGTATGCTTTCAATATCTTCTATTTATTTCATCCTAGTAAAGTTTCGTTGTCATCAAAGTAAACTATTACACATGGTTGTGGTTGTAACCTCACAGAGGTTAACCATTACGCTAGCTTATATTGTAGTTAGACCACAAGACTTTCAGTAGCATACAAATTAGATAACTATAGCATTACAAAGAGGGGGTGCATGTATGATTTGATTGATAAATGATCTTTTTACATTCGTCTATTTGAATAACACTCTCCAAAATATAGACTATTGTTGATGGTTCTCCACATATCATAGATGTGCATAGAAAGCTGATCTGTTTAATTTGCTACACTGTTGACACTTGCATAATGATTTTTGCCACAGAAATGCATCTGATGTATGACTCTGGAGAGAGCATCTATCTGTATGCCCCAGTTACTATGCAGAATAAGGTATGTTGATTTTGAGTTATAAATAAGCAAATTATTAATACATCTATGATAAACTGTGGTAATAATGAATCAATTATCTAATGGTTTAGCTACTGCAAGAGTATGATGTGAATATTTGATGAGGGATATCTCTATCTATCAGGTTTGCGGTCTCTGCGGTAACTTCAATGATAACCCTGATGATGATTACTACACAATTGATGGACGCCAAATGCCAAACTATGCTGAATTTGCCAATGCTTGGGTGGACCCAACAGAAAAGCGTGCGGTCGAACCTGTTCAGAAGTTTGAGCACCCATGCAGAGATGCTTCACATGATCAGGTAACTACTTTAGATACTCAAAATATTTGATTCGAACCAGACAACATGAAACTATACTGACAATTATTAGATGAATGTATAGATTACATAAGGGAATTATGTACGTTTAAAACCATTTCTGTGGATACATATAGCAAAATAGCTCTCCAATAAGGCTGCTTAATGGATCATGAATCATTGTTTCTTTTTTCAGATCCTGATGGCAAAGAACCTATGCGGTTTCTTGCAAGACCCTTCATTTGTGTTCCACGAGTGTGCCGGATATGAGAGTGCTCATGCCTATACTGAGCTGTGTATGATTGATATGTGCAGCTGCTTCAACTCCAACTATACCAAGGACCAGTGCCTCAACTTGCGCTGTGGTGCCGCTACCCAGTATGCCAGGATGTGCTCCAACAAGGGAGTCGTGCTCCAGTGGAGGACTGAGTCCTTCTGCCGTAAGTGAATCATGTCTTATGAAAGCCCATGTTTGTTATAGTTAACAGACATTGATTCATCTATCATTCTATAGCCCACCGGATAGTTTGCAGTTTGTGAACCCAATAGGTTTAGCTTCAATGAGGTTATCATTGAAGTGTCATAATACCTGACAGAGAGCATCAATTTTCAAATCCGTTCCATCCAGACTTGTGCAATATATATAGGGATATTCATTTAAAGCAAAGAAGAAAAATGTAATTAATGCACTGTTTATTATATTGATGTATTTAAAGGTATCTTGTTGTTCTCCTAACAGCACCTGAGGCCTGCCCACCTTCTAAGGTGTACAAGGAGTGTGGCTCTGACTGTGGTCAGAACTGCGGTGCTGAGGGACAGATGGCTGATTGTGCCACAAAACAGTGCGTTGATGGATGCTTCTGTCCAGATGGCTACTTCTCAAATGGACATGAATGTGTCAAGAGAGAGCAGTGCAGCTGCAGGAGATCTCAGGATAACACTGACTACCCAATTGGTGCTCTGTTTGCATCTGGATGTGAACAGTGGTATGTAATTTAGAATATATTGCATAAACCTACTAATAGAACTACACTACAGTTTTCATACGGTCTATGTAAAAATAAAACACCTCTAAAAGTAATGCCATCCATAATGTCTGTCACCAATCAGAGTTTTAATGACAATAACATAATGCCCTTTTGTGTTCCATATAGTGTATGCTCCGAAGGTGGTCGCTGGGACTGCACAGTTAACGAGGCTTGTGTTGGAAGGTGTATCATCTCTGGAGAGCAGTATTATCAAACATATGATCATCGCAAGTTCAGCTTTGAGGGACAATGTGAATATGTTTTGGTAAGTGTGACACTTGTCTCTTTCCTTTGCAAACCAATATCACTTCTAGACGGATTTATACATGTTTAGCAACGTTATTCTATCATTTGGCTTTACAAAGTATCAATGCAAAGTGTTATATATAGCTGATTCACATCTTGTAATGCTACTATGGTTAAAGACTGAACTTAAACTTGGTTTCACAGACTATGCCTGCGCTTGGTGTGGAGATGGATGTTCCCTTTGCTGTGTGGGTTGAGAACAAGGACTGCAATGAGGGAGAGGCTAGGACCTGTTACAAGACTGTCACAGTCCAGAGAGGATCTGGAAGCGATATAGTCACAATCAGGTAAGTCCTTTGTTTTGTGAGTTGATTCTTTTCTAACTGTCTTACATCCAGGATAAACATCAGAACTATTAGATGTAGTTGTTAGTCCAAATCAAAAAGAACCATAGTGTCTATTGCAAGGAATCTGTGAGGTAGGGAGGGTTCAGTGGATTTGTGTATACTTATCTAAACACCGTTATTTGTATTTTCATCAGGATGGACCAGAATGCCTTCAGTGTTAACAATGTAGGCATCAGTCTGCCATACGGCAAGGATGGAGTCTTCATTCGCCCAGTGACAAACCTTATGTACAGAGTGTCCCTGGACATCGGACTTGAGGTTCTGTGGGATGGTGACAAGAGGATTGAACTCCAGCTGGAAAGCCGCTACCACAACAAGGTGAGTTCATCCTAATTAGTTCTTACAATCCATGGTTGATGCAATTTCAGATTTGGCTTTATCATGATTTGCATTGATCCTCTACCAAGTTTGAATGTCATGCTGGTAGATACTACCTTAAAGTCATGGGTCTGTTCAAACCCAAGCAGGGAAAGTCAGGCATGATCGTTTGCTGATTTCTATCTTATAACTAAGGCTAAAATATTCAATGAAGTGCTCATTATCTGCTAAGTATCTATCTACCCCTGACAATATTTGTATGAATTAATGTTGCACGATTCAACTTTTCATAGGTGAGTGGAATTTGTGGAAACTTCAATGGAAACATCAATGACGACTCCCTGACACCATCTGGTGATGACAACAAGAACGTGACAGAGTTTGCCGCCGAGTGGCAGACAAGTGCAGAGTGTGCAGTTACCCGTCCATCCAAGTACCATGGAGCCTGCTCCCACAGCACACAGTTTGAGGACTATGCCAAGTCAACATGTTCACAGCTCCGTGAAGGTATGCAACCAATCACAAATACACTATCAGCTCATGACAATTATTGATAAAGGTAAAACATATCCCTTAAAAGTATAACTTGTTGTACAGATGTTATGTTGAAACATATAATATAGGTATTACTGCTCTGGACATGTAACACATATTTCCTCTTGTTTTCATTACAGGCCCATTCGCTGCCTGCAACCATATGGTAGACCCATCTCCATACGTTGACCAGTGTGAATCTGAGGTATGCTCATGTGGTAACAAGGAGATTGCTGGCCATGGCACATGTGAATGCTCAGCATTTGCAACATATGCTCGTGAATGTGCCCTGAAGCAAGTAATTCTGAACTGGCGTGCCGTGCACAGATGCCGTAAGTATATTGTCTCATGCCATGATGATTATCCACAGCATGTAACAGGAAACTTCCTGACATAAGTTATTGCGTTATAGCCTCTCACTATGACATTATAAGTTATTGTATAATGGCTACTAGCCTCTCACTATGACATTATATTAAAGTTTATCTTATGAAAATTGATATCATGATTAAGCTTTAAGTTGTGTCATTTATATCTAGCTGTCACTTGCAAGCACGGACTTGTATACAAGGAGTGTGGAACCAACTGCAAGAAGACATGTCGGCGTACTGAGCCAGAGAACTGCCGTGAGGAGTGCATTGCTGGATGCACCTGCCCTGATGGTAAAACCTGGGATGAGCAGACAGGAATGTGTATTCCTCAGGAACAGTGCAGCTGCTATCACAGAGAGGAACATTACAAGCCAGGAGCTTCCCGCCGTGACCGTTGCAACACATGGTGTGTATAATCTTCACTGAATATACTGTTGCATAGTTTTACCTTTATGATATTTTCACTGTGTTCCTAATGCTGTATAATCCTTAACTCTTATTGGAAAACAGCAGTAGGTTATGTAATGCTGAGTCTCTGGACTAATATGCACAACTCTCTAGATATGTATTTTAGTATTTTCTATTTTAATTACATGCAATGCACATAATTGTGATAACTTATTTTTCAGTGTCTGCAAGGGTGGAGAATGGCAATGTACAAAGAAAAACTGCACAGGTTAGCACTTTCAATCCATCATTAAGATTTGTGTATCATTTATGTATTCTCAAACATCCGAGAGAAACTGTTTAAGTACCAAACAATAGCTATGTAACCGTGACTAAATATTCCGATTAATGTGCTACTTTAATCAGAATGATGAAAGAATTTGAATGTCCTCTTGCAGATGTTGAGGTGTGTGATAACGGCAAGGTATGGAGCTACTGTGCTGATTGTGAGCCAACATGTGAGAACATGCACATCAAGTGCCCTGCTTCAAGCTGTAAGCGTGAGGGCTGTGTCTGCCCACCAGGAAAGGTGAAGGCAGAGAATGGACAGTGCGCAGACAACAACCAGTGCTCCTGTGTTTACCGCGGAAGGAGCTACAGTGAAGGAACCGTCAGCAAGAGAGGGTGCAACCAGTGGTATGTGACTATGTGATTCATGCTTAATAATG
The DNA here is from genome assembly GCA_947462335.1 of Harmothoe impar. Taxonomy (NCBI): domain Eukaryota; kingdom Metazoa; phylum Annelida; class Polychaeta; order Phyllodocida; family Polynoidae; genus Harmothoe; species Harmothoe impar. The sequence goes on from OX381715.1 coordinate 35,175,359, forward strand.
TTGTGATTAACTATGATTTATGTCCAAACATAGACATACCAATTGGACACAGAACATTGAATCTACATTGATACATGGTTGTCAATATTGATTAAATGTTGATTGAACATTGGACTGAATTTTGTGCCCACTGGGTAGATATATCATGTATATCAGGTTACCTTTACCACTGACCAAGTTCTCCTGCTGTCATTCCTTCATAGGATGTATAACATAATATGTATATGAGATATGTATACATATAAATAGACTTGTTTCTATACTTCAGTTTCTGCAAAGACAGCACATGGATCTGCAGCAACAAAACATGCCCCGCTATGTGCCAGGCCTATGGAGATCCTCACTACGTCACATTTGATGGTGCTAACTATGAATACCAGGTAAGTTCACATATTTTGATTCGGTAAATAATGTCTTAATAAATTTGCTTATATTTTCATCAGGCATTTTCCCTGTACTAAATCCCTGTATTAAAACAGAAGTTCAGTTATTTCTTGATATTTTCTACTATAATCACTTGTCCATAATGTGAGTCCTCTATTATATCTCTCAATTGATAAAACTCATATTTTGTTGTATTGTAGGGTGCCTGCTCCTATGTACTGACTGAAGATTACTGTGGACGTCAGGGAACCTTTATTATCACTGCTGAGAATGTACCCTGTGGTGCTGAAGGTGTTTCTTGCACAAAGAGCATCAAGATCTCTATTCATGATACTGTTATCCACCTTCTGAGAGGTTCTCGGCCAGTTACATCACGTAACCCTCTTGCTCCACCAAACTCACCCAAGGCTAAGTTCCAGATCAAGGAAGTTGGACTCTTCATGTTTGTCTTCACAGAGCATGGTAGGTCACATTGATGTTTGTGTTTTAAGAGTTTTTTTTAAAATGTGTAATGATATCAAATATTTATGAAACATGAGTGGTCATTTGGTAAAACTGTGTCTCCCAAAGTTGATAAGAATATTAAATTGTTCTAGAAGAAAGATGATAACATACATCCAACTGAGGAAAAGATTCATGATGGAAATGATGTCTAATTGAATGTGACAAAGCTAGTAGCTAGGTTCCACATGAAAACCATTCAGAGAGTTCTGATATAAAAGGCTATCAAAGAGTCATTCTCAATTATATTTCAACTTTTAATACATCTTTTGCATGGGTTATTGATGCTTGGGGTTATTTCAAGGATGTTCCTTCAAGGTACTACCAATCATTATGAATACAGTCATATGTATAGTAAATATAATATACGCAGAACATTTGGTTTGTAATATAAATCTATATTTATTTGTTATCACCTATAGGTATCACTTTGGAGTGGGACAAGGGAATGAGGGTTTACGTCACCCTAGATCCCGTCTACATGGGCAAGGTTTGTGGTCTGTGCGGCGACTATGACAACAAGGCTGACAATGACTTCCGCTCTCGTAGTGATCTCATTGAGACCACAGCTCTTGCTTTTGCCAACTCTTGGAAGACAAGTCAGTCCTGCCCAGATGTGACAGAGGAGCCTAAGGATCCATGTGTGCTGCACCCAGAAAGGAAATACTGGGCTACATTCTCCTGCAATGTTCTTACTAGCCCTGCATTTGCCCCATGCCATTCTGTTGTGAGTGTTATTTTCTTACCCGTTGCTATATCTATACCAATTAAGCAAAGATCACAGGCAATTGATAATGATGATGTATGGGATGAGACAATATCTATATTGTCTTTTAGTACAAGGGTACAGTAGCAATCTTATTGAATTTCTGAAATTCACCTAGTAGTCTGTATATCTAGCTGTATTCAAATTAATTGATGATATAATTGCTATGAAATGTTTTTCAGGTTGATGTGAAACAGTACCGTGATGCTTGTATGTGGGACTCCTGTGGCTGCAACAGAGGAGGTGACTGCGAGTGTTTGTGTACAGCTGTAGCTGCCTACGTCAGACAGTGCAACCTCAATGGTGTCCACATCAAATGGAGAGACCAGGGCAATTGTCGTATGTATAGATCTTTATTTTTCACATTTTCTGTAGTGTTGCATATCATTTCATTGATAATGGGTTCATAGTCAATTCAGAGAATTCTTTTGATAAGAAATATTGCATTTCTTTGTGAGATATAACTATAGATATATTGAAAAATGTATTTCAGCAATCCAGTGTGAGAATGGCTTTATCTACAAGCCATGTGTTGACCCATGCCAGGACCTTGAATGCAATGAAGGATACCACAACAAGTCATGCAAGTACCAGTGTGTTGAGGGATGTGGCTGTAAAGATGATGAGGTTGCCAAGAATGGCAAGTGTGTGAAGCGTGATAGCCTCAAATGTACCGACCCAGAGACAGGCAAGACCTACCCACAGGGAACAAAGCTTGTCGGAGATTGTGAAATTTGGTAAGTACAAGTGTATCAGCCAATCATATATGACAAGTCTACAGAAATATTAGAAGTTATATATATATGTATATATATATATATATATATATATATATATATATATATATATATATATATATATATATATATACATATATATTAATAGTTATTATATCTTTACATTTCATCTAATATAAGTATACATTACATGAACAAAGTGTAAATGAATTGTTTTATTGAATTTCCTACTCTATATCTTCAAAGTGAGTGCCCAGAGGATGATTGTCGCTGGAAGTGTACACCAACTGGTATGTGCAGCACTACCACTACCACAACCACACCAATGCCAACCACAACTAAACCAACAATGCCAACTACAGCAGTGTCTACCACTACTTCAATCCCAACAACTACAACTGGTAAGGCTTACTAGATATTACTCTCATAGAATTACTTTAATACATGTAGCATGTATTTATATCCACAACACACAGTTAATTAGGTCTCCTGTAAATCTAGATTTCGATGGAATTATCTTAGTCAAGAGGTGATGCTTTGCACATGGTGGTTTGTTAAGGCTAGGGGTGGTGGGGCATCGCAGATCAGCACTATTCCATAAATATAGCTTTCATAAAACGATACTTGAGATATAACTTTACAACTATTGCAGAATACTGTGAGGACTTTGTGTGCAAGACGCCAGCTGGTGTATGTGCAAAGAAATGTGATGGTCGCCGTGAGTGTGTGCATCCTAATGATGAGGAAGGCTGCAGTAAGTCGACAGTTCTGCCATGCAATGTTTCATCTTCATCTGTCATTCCCTAAATTCATACCAATGTTATGAATATACTTACCTCACAATCAAACTCATAATTGCTTCACTCTTTTATAGTATATGTGACACCTGGGTATTTTGTAGTAACAAATGACTTTAGTAGAACACAATGATACGCACATGTACATATATACCAATTTGAAACACATGCTACATTCATTTTACAGCTACAACCACCACTGAGATGCCAACTACCACCACTACAACCTCTCACCCTACTACAACACCAGTCTGTGATGACTGTGTGTCAAAGTGTGACAAGCTGTGCCACAATGACCAGTATAAGGTCGAGTGTGACAAGGAGCCTGCATGCCCTGCAGGTAAGCAAAAACTTATACCAAGGACCATCTAACACATTCAATATATGTCTTGTATTGGTAGGACGATTCCTGTAGCATATAAGGTGTTAAAGCTACTTCTATCTCTCATCACTGGATAACGCCTCTCAATAATGGATAAAGCAGTTTTAGGATTTAAATGTGATGTTCCTATGGGTCTACATTGGAATATGTCAACCTGGCATTTTCCCTTTATGACTCTATGTGGCAAAATACAACCTATTAAATGTTATCCATATCATTGTGATAACCTACCTATTTCCTCTGCAGCTTGTGAATGCCCAGAGGGATACTCTAAGAATGGCACAGTTTGCATCAAGACTGAAAACTGCCCATGCTGGGACAGCATTGCTAACGTCACACGCCAGGTAAATGGAATCATATTGGCAATAGTTGTCTATCCAATAACCTGGCTCATCTAAGCCGAGTAGTATTTCACACCAATGCGGGACAGTGGGTGATAAACCTTATGTCATATTATCGTTGTGTGAATGTTGGTTTTATTGTTAAGTGAGCTCATCTGAGTCTTGTCCTGTCCTTCAGCCTAATGAGTACTGGAAGGTTGATGACTGCACCAAGTGTAAGTGCGTCAACAACAAGCAGATCTGTAAGAAGATCCCCATCACATGCCCAGAGGTAAGTACAACCAACTGCAACATTACTTATTAAGGTAATCTTGTATCTTACTAGTAATAGGTGTAAGGAATTGACCTGATTAAGCACATGAGCTTTATAAAAACTTTTAAGATTCTGACAAAAAACATTGATGAAAAACTCTTAAACAGAATCCGATCTGTTGATTGAAGTGCGCTGTGTGTTTGGTTGCATGTGCCACTATTGTTATTAATGTTGTTGTTAATGCAGGGCTACAGGAAGGTGACAGTAGCCGACAGGGACTGCCCTGTGTGCATTCCACCAACAACTACACAGACATCATACAGCACTCCCACCAAGCCAACAACAACAACCAACATGCCAACAACCACAACACGCAGTACGTCTTCTTCCACACCATCTAACCGCTATCAGACTACCTCAATTAGTAGAGTCTACGCTTCCATTAGCATGGCTGCCTCTTGCAGCTTTTGCTGTGTTCCCTTCTGAGACCTTCATATTGACATAACCATTGATTTTAATGATTAGTTGAGATACCGAATATCAAATGTTTACTTACACTACATGCATTCCACGTTATTTTAATTAACATTAGGATATAGAGTACATTGCCTGATGGGAATTATTCAAAATAATCGAAACATTGCTACTAAACTGATCACATTGCTACTAAACTGATCATCATACACCAAACATATTCTACTTATTGCAAATTCAAAAGATAAATGTGTACAAAATGCCTTCTGTTTAATTTTGTGTGACTCTGGGATTCTTGTATTACCAATGTGCACCCTTGTCCCTCTTGTACCAGGTATGTGTCCAGAGATTGATGCTGTGGCCCATGCTGACTCCATCACCGTGATTGCCACTGACAACCAGGAGCAGGCCGCGTGGGCACTGCTGGGGTCTGACGCGAAGTGGAAGTCGGACAACACAGACAAGACAGAAGTCAGCTTCTACCTGCAGATCCACGCCGTGGGACACAGCGCCCAGATCACAGATGTGGAGGTGGTGTCTACTGGTGTCAGCAGCCTCATCCTGATGCTGGACCAGGCTACCACCACAGTCTACACCCAGGTAATAGCCTGCCCCTCCCCTCATATACACACAGTCTAGACATCAATCAGACACCCCCCCCCCCCCCCCCAGTTCATATAATTATATAAGCACATGATATCCATGCTGCCAGCTCTGACATAACCCTACATATAATATCGTCCAAGTAATCCAGAATAGGGTCCTAAAGAAAATATGCTGAAGAAATGCCCCAAGAACTAGATATTAAAGTGTTAGGTTACTTATTAACAGATTGTTGTGTCATATGTTCACAGAACGCCACCTACCCCAACACCCAGAAGGAGAACACCTTCAGTGTTGGCTTCCACTCCAAGATTATGGCTAACATCGTTGTACTGCGGCTGACACGTGAGAGTGGAGAGACAATCGAGCTGAAGGACCTTGTCATCAGGGCTTGTTTCACACCAGGTACAGCACACGTCCCTATTTTACAAAATATCAAGCATATAGGCTTCTGTCCAACTACCTTACCATTTACTACTGTTGCCATGGTGGAAATTCATCTTAATATAAACATCTATTCGCCATAACATATTCAGGTCCTAGATAAAATCACTGATTATTTATCTGTATCGACAAGACTAATACGGAGAAATAAGAAGACAAAGATGGGTTGGTCAGTACTGGCTAACATGGCAGCATTAGTAAACCATGGTTAGGTGCACTAGGAGCCTAAAATGAGCTTAATAAACTAGCCACTACTGACTAAGCTCGGGAGCATAAAGAATATTAGTAATTTTCAAAATGTTCTGATCAAATATTTTCTAGTGCCAAAGACAACAACAACTACCACCACAACGATGCCGACCACCACCACCTCACCATGCTCACCCCCAGAGGTGTACGACTACTGTCAGTGTGACCTCACCTGTGACGACGTCAAGTACAAGAGGAACTGCTCCTCTCACACTGCTCCAGACTCAACTGGTGAGCTCTTGATGTCATCGATGGGGAATACACCTTATGTAGCAACTCAGAGCTGCAACCAACTTTCTGGGTGTGCTCAATCATTGTAAATGTCAGTGATAGTGGGTAACTACTGTAAATTCCAACATAATAACCTACGGGAATTAACCCCCCAGTGCAGGTTCTCAAAATCTAGGAGGGGTTTTAGTAGTATGGTACTAAAATCACAATTTTCAGACCTCTAGTGCAGGTTATTTGCCAGTTGCGTGTTATATGCAGAAATTTACGGTAGGCCTAAGTCATGATTACAGCCAAAAGGGAGGCCCGATAACCATATGTATGCCACCTATATTCTGACTTGGGCAAAATGTTCTGCCTTAAACACAAAACATTATCTTTACATCACAAACACTTCTGATTAATATTTGCCAATGCTTTTCAATAGGTAAGTGCTGCAACTGCCCACCAGGAGAGGTCAGAGACGACGTTGGAAAATGCATCAAGAGGGAGCATTGTCATTGCGAGGAGGAGAGCCAGTGCAAGGTAATTAGGGCCCATGGTTGCATGCCTATATAACTTACCAACGTTGATAGAAATTATCCATTTGTATACAATATGAAATGAGTAAAAGCTGAATGTCCTTTGAACTATACATGTTTCTTATTGATACAATGAGCAAACTATAGGCCATGAAACATCAACACCAGAGGCCATGCTACTGGTGTCTCTGTTTAAAAGTGACTGTTTGCTTACTTCTATGCCATGTTACTTTTATTCACAGAACAAGGTTCCCGGAGTTCCATTCACGGAGAAGAAGGCCACCTGTGACCAGTCATGTGTGTGTGATGAGGAGTGTAACAAGACGTGTACCCCCATCTGCCGCATCACCAACTGCGGACCTGTAAGTGCAAGCTTTCACCTCACAAACTAAGAAAAGTTATATTGAATGTTGCCCCCTATTTAGCAATTAAGAAAATATGCATTAGAAAAGAAGAATATGATTGCAGCTAATTCTATCATCTCAAATACCGTAAGTACTTGTTATCTCTGATTGACATGCTTTGCATTTCAGGGTTACACCAAGGTGGTATCACCAGTAACTGGCTGCTGCTCATGTGAGCCTGTAACAACCACTGTTATGCCCAGCACTACCACCTCCTGCGGCTGCCCCCAGCCCAATATGATCCCATGTAACGGCTGCGGCAAGTGCTACCACGAGTCTCAGAAGTGTGACAAGACACCAGACTGCCCTGATGGGGAGGACGAGAAGGACTGTGTCTGCAAGTACAACGGCAAGATCTACAAGGTAACACTACCATTATGCATATAGTGATTTTTTTAAATGCACAAACTCCAAAAATATGTAAGCTATTTATATATACTTATATGAGTGATAGAATAAATTAAAGCTAGTGAGTATTTGTTGACGAGCTTAAAATTATAATTTTAAACGTCGTTACTGCAAGTAAATGAAAGAGTTCACTGACCGTTGTGGGGTCAGAACGTCTTGCATGGTGTTGTGAAAGGGGAAATTTACTTTCTGGACATCGTCCATGAATGAAAATGTATATTGCTTATTCATACCATAATGCTATTTGAACATTATCTTATACAGAGTGATGAGACATTTGAGTGCTACGAATGCAGCATGTGCAAGTGTAAGGATGGAGAGATCGTAAAGAACAAGACCTGCAGCCTGACAGAGTGTGACGAGGTAAGCCACATTCAGTCAGGGACCGAAACACGGGTAGTAAAGGCTATTGAACTGACACTAGTAACAACCCTCCCTTGTTATACATACCAGTATATCTAAACATGTAGCTTTAGTAGATGATAAATGACCAGCGCAGTTTTTTAACAAGTGATGTACATTGCTACTGTTTAATTCCCAGGGCTACATGCTGAACTTGCATGCTGATGACAGCACCAAATGCTGCAGCTGTGAACCAATCAGTAAGTATCATAGCCAAAGTTAGGACCTTTGTGTTGGTACTTCTCAGTCTACAGTAACAATATGGTATACCAGTTTTGAAAGTATTTTATTAGGTGAATGATTACATACAAATAATCACATGGATTCGGCACATTGCTGCTCTACAACCAAGACCGCTGTGGTCTACAAATTGGTGATATAGGTGCTGCAGTCTGTTATCTGTCTATCGCTCAATCTGAGAAACAATGTAATCTTAACAATTATCAGTTATCTAGGCCTAATAGTTGTACTTCATTGATATTTGGTCACAATTACTCAAAATGATAGACCTTCACATGAATAAAATTGCATTATAACATACATACCATATCTAAAGAAATCAATGAATAGTACCAGTAGATATTCTAATAATTGTCTTGCATTATAGGTACAGTTTCCCCATCAACCAGCACCACCTACAGCACCACCACCAAGTACACCACCACCACCACCGAGCACACCACCACCGTGTGTGTAGAGGGGGAGACCAGTGTGCTGGACGAGTGCCACAACTCCACCTGTGTAGATGGAGAGATCACCCCTGTGCCGGCCTGTAACCGCAAGTGTGAGGATCATGTAAGTAATCCTGCGCACTAATAATTATATTCACACTCTATTTGTCACATGTATTTAAGTACTGTTTTGCAACAATTCAATATCTAAGAAAACATATCTCTTCACGTCGCAACATCTCAAAGGGATCTGCACTGTATTAAACACCACTGTTTATACTTTGCAGGAGACTCTTGTGAAATACAACAAGGACACCTGCTGCGAGTGTGTGCCACCAAGTAAGATGCTACCACATTGTCTCCCCTGTCTGTGACATAATGTACTGATGCATACCATTAGATTAAATTTAAGTGAATTCATCAATATATTTAGTATTTTACATGCCTGGTAATTAGCATGATATTTAAATCCAATCGATAATTAATTCATCACTGGAATTGAATGAGTAAGCTAATAGCGTGATTATGAGAGGCCATTCATTGAGTTTATTTTGCTTGCAGCTACAACTGAAATCATCACCTCCACAACAACTCCATACCACCCAACAACAACAACCAGTAAGTTGTACTTGATAAAAACAGACATCTTGGGTAGGGGTTGCTTGATGATTATCTGTAGCTGTTCTTGATTATAATGGCCTATAATGGGATAAATGATATTTCCAATAGAATACAGTTGATTTAATAACCTCTCATTTCCCTGACAAAGAGCCACATGGGCTACACCAGTGTTCACCCTATGATTGTGTCTCCCACAGTGTGTGCACCACCCTTCGTGCCCACCCAGTGTAAGAAGAAGTGCAGCTTCTGTCAGGGCCTCAAGCCTGACTGTGTGGAGACCATGCAGTGTGAGCCCGGCTGTGACTGCCCCGGCACCACCGTCTGGGATGGAAAGAAGTGTGTGGAACCCGAGTACTGCTTCTGCAGGAGGCCAGGAACCAATGAAGTTATACCAGTAAGTTAGCATGGACCTTTACTGCTGGTACTTGATGTACAGCTCCACTTCTTGTGTCATGTGTGCACATTATTGTCTTAATAATGAAAGAACAGTTTCAGCATATATATATGGGGATGCAGAGGGGTTCCTCTGAGGTCGGAAAGTCGCCGAAATTAAGGGCCCCATGTCACAAAAATCACTTTCTTAAGACCTATGCTATAATCAAACTTTTCCAAAAGTCGCCAGGTCGCTTATATTATTGTACTAGGTCGCCATTTACTTATTTAGTTGCTGGCATGCTAACTTATGAACTACATTGTGTGTTCTCCATTTGTGACTAGGCTAACAAGACATGGACCGAGGAGTGCCGCGTGTACCAGTGTGTCAAGAACACCATCGTACATATCGACACCCTGCCAGGCTGCGTCTCAACCACACCCCCAACAAGTGAGTCCATGCAACCACACCGGGGTGGTATTACACACACATCCATTCAACCCCAATAGTCTGGGTGGTATTACAAACACATATTCAACCCCAATAGTCTGGGTGGTATTACAAACACATATTCAACCCCAATAGTCTGGGTGGTATTACAAACACATGTATATTCAACCCCAACTGTTTTATCTAGGATTAGGTAGCGTCATGGTGGACGGGAGCCTCCCCCCATCGTCTCTATAGTCAACTGTTTTATCTACACTTTTTGATTGATGAGTGTAATTCCATACGCATCTCATTCTCATGCTCAGAGCTCCTTAACAAATGTTACAATGTACATATCTTTCAATATAATTTAAATCTGTTTTTTAACTCTGTCCTTAAAGGTTGAATGTATTTGATTTCAGCAACTGCCACAATGCCACCAACCACAACTAGCGTGACCGTTTCTACATCAACAACTACTCGTAAGAATAAGTCCTTAGTCGTTATATACTCGCTACTATTGTATTGACAGCCATTTCTTCACATCTTTGTATCACCATATTCCAAATAACTAATTCATTATAATCTTGTGCTGTTCTAGGTGTAAGAATACACTGCATATACTATTATTTTACGGTCATGCCGTGTAAGTTATCGTATCAAGTCCATATCTGGAATCATTGACAGCTCTCAAGCAGTACGACTAATTGGTGGACTATAAAACAGCATTAATAAACCATGTATTACAGCTTATACACAGTTATATGCTAATTATTACACTGTTTTACATTACAGCCTGCCCACGCGTCAACGTCCTGTGCGATATTCCCTGTGACTTCCCTGAGAACGTCACCTGTGAGGAGATCATGATGGGAGCTGCCAAGAACAAGACCCTGGAGGGCATGTACAAGTAAGGACCAACACCCATCACTGCACATACTCTCTGGTGGCTACTGGGAGACTCCAGTACCAGTCTCATGTGCCACCTGCAATTATTACTTAATAACATTGAAAGTGCCAGACTCTGAAGCTCATACTTTAGATACCCATATTCTTCATTGTGAAGGTTTATCATGTCTTATGTACACGGGTTGAACCATGTTGATTGTGTGTGTGCTTGCAGGGTTGTGACACCGTCTGCTGCTTGGTGCTACTGTCCCGTGAAGCAGGGCTACAAGCCGGAGCTTGCCAGCATCGAAAACATCGACGAGATGAACTTCTGTTCCAAGAGGGAGCCATGTGTGCAATGTATCTACCATGGCGTCAAGTTCGAGGTACACCGCACATATATACATAGTCAACACAGTTCAGTAACTACCTACTCATGTTAAGCTTAAATCTCATGACACATTCTGAGTTGCAAGGAGAAACTCTGTGATTTGGGCCTCTTGTGGATTAGGAGCCTTATACTTTGTTATCCACCTTTAGGGTTCCTAAAATATATAACTCAAGAAGAAAACGATTATTTCATTTCCATCTCATGCATGTCATTTTGGAGATGGTTATGCTCTTTGCATGTGACTTATAACCCTACTATGGCGTTTGACAGAGAGGACAGTCGTTCCCTGAGAAGGACCCCCAGGGGCAGCTTATCCCATGCCGCGTGTGTACCTGTCAAGACAATGGAAACATCACCTGCTACCCAAACAACAAGCCTGAGTGGTCAGTGTCATGTTGACTTATATAAGGCCCACAATGACAGCACCTACCCCTCACCAACACATGGGGGGGGGGGGGGTGCAAAGGCTGCAATTCAATGTTAACATATATCTATATCTATAACATTATATATATCTATATAATTCCCGTATCATATATGTTACATATCTATAAAGGAGGAATTGCAGGGTATGCAGCATCTGACTATGTCTCCATATTGCAGCATGCCAACCACCACCACCACCATGCCACCCACCACCTCCTCATGTGACGGATGTTTGGAGAATGGAGTCTGCAAAGCTGTAAGTTCTACCTAAATACTCACACCGAGTTGATGCTGATAGCAATTGTAAGAAAGCTGTCGTTAAGACACATGCCATCAGTCAGAACAATTTGAGCAACCTGACTTGTGCTCTAGTACTAAGAACATTCCATTGACGTACGCGTTCTTGTTTAAGAATCATATAACTATAATAAGACAACTATGCTTCTCTTGCAACTTTAAAAAGAAACGTTTTCTTTCTTACAGAAATACTCCCACTGGGATGATGAGACTGACCCATGTAAGTCCTGTTACTGTGACAAGTGGGGTAACAAGCAGTGCGCCCTACAGTCGTGCGAGGCGTGTACGGCCGGCCAGGTCAGCGTACCAGTTCCCGGACAGTGCTGCCCCAAATGCAGTAAGTACTTGATACACAGGCGGGTTTTCTTCTGATGCTGCTGCAAATGTAGCACTGCTGTAGGCAACGGGGCATCTTACTATTCTTAGTGCAGATGTATGCACATAAAGCTACATAAGGGGCGCTAAAGCCACTCAAAGCCCCAGGGTCCTAAGTGTAATCTGTAATGGGGTATCTTATGACACCCTATTCATGTCTCCCTATGCAGGCACCGTCACTAAGGCTTGAATTCAATATTACATTTTTCACCTGTAGGATTTCAATAAGGCAGATTCTGAAAGTTATTAAGCTTGAAAGCTACTAAGATGTATTATATTTGACTTTTAATTGGGCATTATACATTAAAATGCCCATACTAAGTCCGTTAGCATTAAATGCCATTTTATCTATTTCAGCCACAACAACAACAACTCACATGCCAACAAGTGAGTATGATATGATGGATAATTACTTTCTGTAGTAGATTCTAACTAAACTATTTCCTACAATTACCATATGTAATACATATTACACTACATAGAAAGGATGAACAAAAGTGACAGTAGAGCCTGGTTCCTTACTCACTAAGATAGAGTAAGCCTTATCGCAGAAAGAAGCACATGCAATTATGGTGCTATTTACTTAATATCTATTGTTTTCTTACAGCAACCACAGAAATGCCCACCACCACCTCTCATCGTGAGTACAGCCCATGTTTAACCTGTCTGATAATCTTCTCTAATGTACCGTCGAGCACATCGGGCATCTATTCAGTTAATCATAACTGTTTACTGATGTTGAGGATTGTAATCATCCCATGTGTGAACATGTAATGGTAATTCGTTACCGATCCTTTCAACAATTGAAATATAGTGGGGGAAAAAGCGTAGTAGACATTTTGCACAAGTGAACTATTCAAAGCAATAAGATGATAATGTAACGTTGGCTTGCAGCTTGTTTGGGTGGCGACTGCTGTGACGAGCCTGGCATGGAGACACCACTGGATAAGTGTGAGACCAGAGACTACTGCAGGAACAACACGTGCCACACCAACAAGAAGGAATGCCATAAGTAAGCACCACGAAGCACTACTCACTAATCATACCAGCTTAGGCCAAAAAAAAAAAAAGGTGTGTTTCCAGTAACATGGTCCTGGAGACATGACCCGGCCGGTCGGATTTTTTTTTTTTTTTTTTTTTTTTTTTTTTTTTTGGGCTTCCTCCCCTGAAGACATGTGATTATCGTGAATTCCTGAGTATTTGATTAGAATTTTTTTTTTTAATCCAGCAGGGGTGGTGCCCAGACCCCCGAGATTTCCCCTCTGGGTCCACCATTGTCTGATATTCCGGTTATCTATTTTTGGGGAAAAATTGACTTTTCGCTCTAAAATCGTTAATAATTGTCTGATTTACAGGCTGAAATATGGCTTTAAAAAAAAAAAAAAAAAAAAAAAAAATCGCCATTTCTGCCTTGGTAGACCCGGTCGGGTGACTGGAAACAAACCTTTCTTTTTTTTTGGCCTTACCGTCTATAAATGTAAAATAGGAAAGAGTAAGGCCAACTCCAAGTGCAGTATAGTTCTGATTTATATTCTCCAAAACACAGTAGTCAAACAGGATACATCAAGATACAGCTGCCCATGTGCATCCTAAGCATCCTGAGCATGCACAATTATATGCATGTTCATTGACCACCATCACCAGCTCAGCATATATACACATAGATCTATGTATACATGCCTATTCCACCCCCTCCCTTGCACACACACCCGCACACATGTATTTGCATCCCCCTAACTCTATACCTTTCCCTCCCGGATCATTACCCCATCCTCATCTATATTACTCATACTACTTCATATCCTACACACTGTTAGATCGTTACCATAAATAAGGCACCACTCAGCTTACCATTATAGCCTGATTAGAGAATAGAAAACGACTCTACTGATGTATTATGCTTGAGTGCCTTCCTAAAGGATGGTACCGTAGAATCAGGTATTACACCAGATACAACCCATTAGTGATAGTGTGTTAACGTATGTGTATGCCTTCCCTTAGATCACCCTACTGCTGTGAGTGTAACAAGGGATATGCCTTTGACGGTCAGTACTGCATCAAATCGGCCCACTGTAACTGTACTGACGAGCAGGGCAACGTGCACGAGGTGAGGCATATTCCGTTTGCTCTTGAAACCCTTAAACAAAACCTCTACCAATCTTTGCTTTAATAGCGATTTAATGTACTATGTCCTTTTGCAAAATCTGAAACCATTTGGCTAGTATGTAGATGATAACATCGTCAACGGATCCTTGTGTATCTACGTATCAATTGGCATTAACCACGTGTACATTGTACGTCTATTGTAGCCTGGAGTGAAGTGGACAGACCCTACCGACCCATGCATGCAGTACATGTGCCTCAACAACAAGATCGTGTCTCACCCAGAGTCCTGCAATGTCATCCTCGAGTGCAAGCCAGTACGTAGATAATACCATCTGATTTTCTCGTTTTTAATTATCTAAGTATTTTTCTTTTCCTTGTAAATGTGTCAGACATTCAGAATACTTTTGTAACACATCCAAAAGAGCCAGTTTGTTTCGGATGCCTGAAATATAAAGAAGATACCCGGCAGTATTAAACCACTTCCGCGCATACTTTTTATGTCACCCCCTTAATCCGAGCCCCCCTTTGTCTCTGTAGGGTCAGACTAAGATGCGTCCAGAAGGAAAGTGTTGTGAAGAGTGCCACGGTAAGTCACCTTACAGCATTATGTGTAGTCCTCACGTCTTCTATATATAAACACCAACATCAGAGGATCCATACAAGTACATATAGATCGGCCTGTATCATCAGGTGTGGGCAAGTTAGAACACATGCCTGCTACTCATTGGGACCCGGGTTCGAATCCTGGTGGAGATCAAAGACCCTTTGGAAATTTAGAGTTAAAACCAAATTTGTGTAAACGCTGCAAGCGAACATTGTTTACCTACCTAAACGCCATCTTGGCCTTGTTGGTTGGTCAGGGGACCAACACTCCAAACCCATGTGTAAACATGGTTCTATCATTGTCTCGTATTCATGATATGATAGATATGAAGTAGAGCTTTGAAATTAGACCAGTTGGAGCTCTACAAGTAGATTATTATGCTTTGTGATGTCATGTTGCTTCATGTGACGTCACTACTGTGCGTTGGTCCTCTGACCAATGCAAATACGTGATAGCTCTCCTGAGTGTGCGGACAAACGTTCTGAGTGCAATCTTAAGCTCAAATCTTAACGCATAATCTGAATCCATCTGATGCATCAAGTAAGCCTAGTGACAGTCAAAGTGAATGGTTGATGGTTATGACGTCGATCCATTTCTGTATCAGTGACAATGAGAGCATAGTGTTAGATGGAAAAGAAGGGGAAAAAAGAAATTAAAAACAACGGGAGTTGGGGGGCAGGACCCCCATGACATGCACCTTGACAAGATTATCCTGCGATTTAAAAATGACAGGCTTAAGCTACAATAAACGGGGCTGCAGTAGGCCTATTCACCCTGTAGGTGCTAGCCCACTGTATGTCATTTGAGTAGGGCCCGCAAAGCGCAAGTGTCCCAGTTTCTTCAGATTAAGACTTGAGATTGAAATAGCGCTCAGAACGTTTGTCCACGCACCCAGGAGATGCACGGCGGACCATGATAGAACTCCATACACAATATGATTTTCTATTTCTAACAGGAAATGAGACTACCACCACTACAATGCCACCAACAACTACAACACGTAAGTTACACGTTTTGTACTTTATTCTGGTAAGTAATATGGTCATTTAAACAGTGCTACTTGATGTGGAGAGAAAAAGAGCAAGCAAATAACCCATTAAGTTATGAGAGGTTTATATACACCACAAGGAAGACAATCTTGGGTTGGCTACCGTTAAGGAAGTATTAGGCACATGGCAGAAATAACGTCCAATATGGTCCACTGTATCGCTATACCCGATAGTGTCTTAATGCAACCAATTAGTTACACCGGCAATGTGCAACTTGATAATATTTGTTATCTCTTCCCACAGCATGTTACAGTGACAGTTCGTGCCACTGTGAACACGACTGTTTCAGCATGGACCCATGTGCCACCGTCACCCCCTGCTGCCACGGCTACCAGTGTCCAAAGGGCTACTTCATGAATGAAAACAACGTGTGCGAGCTGCCTCCAGTCGGCTGCAGTAAGTGCACCACCTTATAGTGCCCTGTTGTACCACTGTGGGGGTTACTACCTTATAGCGTCCTGTTGTACTACTGTGGGGGTTACCACCTTATAGTGCCCTGTTGTACCACTGTGGGGGTTACCACCTTATAGCGTCCTGTTGTACTACTGTGGGGGTTACCACCTTATAGTGCCCTGTTGTACCACTGTGGGGGTTACCACCTTATAGCGTCCTGTTGTACTACTGTGGGGGTTACCACCTTATAGTGCCCTGTTGTACCACTGTGGGGGTTACCACCTTATAGCGTCCTGTTGTACCACTGTGGGGGTTACCACCTTATAGTGCCCTGTTGTACCACTGTGGGGGTTACCACCTTATAGCGCCCTGTTGTACCACTGTGGGGGTTACCACCTTATAGCGTCATGTTGTACCACTGTGGGGGTTACCACCTTATAGCGCCCTGTTGTACTACTGTGGGGGTTACCACCTTATAGTGCCCTGTTCTACTTATGTGGGGGTTACCACCTCATAGTGCCCTGTTCTACCACTGTGGGGGTTCCCACCTTATACTCATTAACTTATAGTGCCCTGTTCTACCACTATACGGGTTACCACCTTATAGGGCCCTGTGTCTTATTCTACCATTGTAAGGGCTGCTTCCAGTGAAACCAAGGGGGTTAGACCAGAAGCTGCCTCTCCTTCATTCACATTGATGCAGTTTCACTCTCTGATACATCTCTCAGCATATGATCACCATATCTGTTAAAGGACAACTTTAATTTGGTCCTACCAGTCAGAGATGTTCTGATGGACCTATTCTCCACCAGAAGCAGCTTCATGCTTTTACCACGATTCGCCCAGTTATATACACCAATCCGCTCTACTGTAGACCCTTTTGAAGTAGCAGACTTTAGTAGATGCAGCAATGTCACTTGATACATCACCAAAACATTTAGCATTTCTGTAGACTTAAGAAATAAATGTAGCTTTGAATTGATAACCCAAAAAAAAAAAAAAGCATCTATTGAGCAGATTGACCCTATACCGACACATAATCCTGGATGAAACGCATTTTTATAGAATATGAACAGGGCACATATATGTCTTTCTTCTCCCTTTCAGCAACAACAATGCCTCCAACAACTACACCATATGATTGTAAGCATAAAGTCTGTTTTACTTTATTTGAATTCCAATGGTCCATCATCTCACAGTAATACAGAAATAAAGTGTCACCATACGTTTAGCATGCTTTTGAATTCGTCGCAATTTTGAAAAGTGTATTACAAGTATAAAGGATGTGGTGTTGTTGCTGCAGCCCCATGTTCTGATGTCCTGATGAGTGGTACAGACCTGTTGGTGTCCATGGAAGCTTCATCAGAGTTCTCCGACATGGACGGAGTCTACGGACCATGGGAGTCCAAGGTAAGCCAGCCTTAACTTTAAGCATTATGCAGCTTACATAATTGATTAAAACATACATCTAAGATGGTCCGCCTTGAACATACATTGGTCACTATTAAAGGCTAAACAGGTTTTCAGGCAACCCGACCCTAGAAAATCAGGGCTGACTTTAACATTTTCTTTTCAATTTTGGAAGAGAAATTTAATCTTTTCCCCAGCTAACAAAAAACGTTATTTTACGTCAAAATAACGTTTCAGAAACTTTATATAACGTTCTGCCATAGTAAGAAACATGGTATTTTCTTTGTTTTGGGGAAATCTAAGTAATTATGTGTACACACTATAAAAAAGTTCTGTTAAAATCATAAAGATTCACTGGCACCACTGAGTGACAGACTTTCACCGTCACTGTTGTTTTCTGTTCACTCTAATCATAACAGTGACAGTCCAGCACCCAATGGTGCCAGTGAATGTGAACATCACTGTTATTTCAATACAGTGCCTTAACAATAATTATAATGGTATTTCTTTGTAATTTAACCTATTTATCCCAGCATTATTCAGTTCATTTATCCCCATATCCCTAACTCCATGCTCAATATGGTTCCATGCCCAATTTGGTACCATGTCCAATCAGCAATATCATCTTAGTGTCAAGACTTCAGGCTTAATCATTACGAAGAATGATTCATGACACTTTGTAATGCCAGTCCAGGAGTAGGAGTCACTCTAGGATGACTACAGAGCAAACCTTACAGCTGTGTATGTATATATATTTCTTGTCACCACAGAAATGGTGTTTAGCATTTATGAAAGTCTCCTCATGAACCAAACTTTTTTAAAGTGCATTTCACTTTAAGGAGACTTGTACCAATGTATTTGGCCATGTCTACAATTTTCTAATGTGACTTAATGTTGTACTGTCTATTATCCAGATCAACCGTATTGGCTGGGTGCCGGCAGAGCAGGACCAGAAGAAGGAGCTGTGGATGCGGTTCGACCGCATGCTCAACATCACCGGCTTCAGGATGCTCACCTCCAACATTGTGCACTTCAAGTTCCTGTTCAGTAAGGATGGCGAGACCTGGCAGCGCTATCCATTTGTAAGTAGTTAACCCTCTAAAAGCAGTATTCCACACTAGCGAGTTGCAGTAATTCTCCCTTGTGAGACCTATAACTGAAGCTGGTTTCTTGCATGTACAAAATAAGCAGTTTTAGGGGTCATAAAATGTTGAATGAGTGGTAGTTGAATATTGCTTGTGTGACCTGTCCAGATCGGGGGAGTGGTTATGACACTGGCAATTAAATACAAAGGTCCTGACATCGAATCCATGCTAAGTAAGCTGACCATTTTCCTAGTTGGTTAAGAATAGTAATAGTATTCACACAAAAATACTCAAGATTCATACAAAATCATTTCAGATTACTCTATAAAAATTTAAATTGTGTAAAGAACTTTACAACCCAATAGTATACTATCACGATTATTGGCTAATCAAACAGCACTTTAAAATGGTGCATGAACCAAATAACCATGGTATGGATTCAAAGTCAGGACCTTTGTATTCATTTACCAGTGTTCTAACCACTCCCCCAATCTGGGCAGGAGACATAAGGAATATTCAACTATCACCCATTCAAAATACCAATCATGCCACTCTCCTGGCTTGTACCCTGATCCTGTTCACGAGATTTCCCTGAGTTGGTTGCTGTCAGGTAGAGGTTACTCACTGGTTACTCACTGGTACTAATAAACATGGCACTGTCCTCTGGACAACCTGCTAAAGTGGAATAGTACTTTCATGCATTATTTCTGCTGTCGTCACGATGCAGGAATACAACTCTGGCGAATCTACTCGCCAGGGCTGCACTCATGCATCCTGCCAATCCCTCAGGAATGTATTTACCCCATAAGGTCAACAAGATGCCTGAATACATATATATGAATGAATGACTATCTGTTTCAACACCAGAAAGATAACACTGACATATCTTAATTCCAGACTTGGACCGTTGATGGCAACAATGTGTGGACTGAGGGCTGGTTCATTCCCACAGTTGAGTTTGAGTGGGTCAAGCTGAAAATTATTGATACCACTGGAATTTCTAATGGCGTAGTCAACCTTGAGATGATTGGTTGTTACAAGATGCCAAGTAAGTAAATGAAATTGTGGGCTGGACATCATGCTTATTTATGCTTTGTGGTGGTTTATGAGGAAAGGTGTTCATCATTCTTCTTAATACTATGAGCACTGTGGTCACCACAGGCTTACACATTTCCAGAAAACGTGCCAATTCTTGAGATTATAGTTCTCAAAATGATATGTATGAGATGAAATGATTAAAAACTAATTAGAGATATATGAAGAAACATCTGATGGAACCAAATCAACATACAGCATTATTGTCTTATTCAAAAATGAAATGTTCCCTCTCGTCATTGCCCAGCTACCACAACTTCAATGCCAACCACAACACCAACAACAACCACAAGAATGCCACCAACTACTAGGACAACAACTATGATGCCAACAACAACAAAGATGCCAACAACAACTACCACTAGAATGCCAACTACTACTACTACTACAATGATGCCAACTACAACCACTACTACAACAATGCCAACCACCACTCCATGTAAATAGCAGGTTTATTACTTCTGGCCTGTAATATCTAGCGATCTAATATAACCCAGCATAAAGGAGAAAATCGAGGCACATAGTAGTTAATTTACTTCATGCCCCCTGTGATTTTCTGAGGCTTAGGCCTGTCCTAGGATGTTCTTACATTTGTTTTCCATGAAAGTATTGATAGTTGAACAAAGGTATACAATCAACAATATTGATGTATGATTGATACTACTATCAAATAAATAAATATATGAATAAATAAATATATTTATACATAATATACATATATATATATAGTTGTGTTCAATCCCTTTCTCCTTTATACCACAAACAGGGAGCTGCCCAGCTGGCTCTCCACCTCTGTGGATCATGGCAAATGAGACTCTGGTACCTGAATCTGCCATCACATTCAACGACCCTGATACTGATGCAGAGCATAAGGACACTGACGTCATCCGTCCTGGAGATGATATGGCCAGCTTCTACCGTGTGCCATACGGAGACCCAGAGATCATCGTAGACATCAACAAGATGGGTCATGTGCACAGCTTTGCTTATGTGTATGCTGTTAAGATCACCAGTGGCAACGTCAACAAGATCAGCATCTTTAAGAAGGAGGATGACTCTGACACTGAGTGGACAGCTGTGGAGGAAGATGTCGAAGTTGACATTGGTGAAGAGATTCGTTTTGACGAAGGAGAAAAGATGGGCAAGATCAAGATTGTTGTTGTGGATGGAAGTGACACTGAAAACAGATTTGTCTACTTACTGGATATTGATATTGCAGTGTGTGGATTTGGATTTAGTAAGTGGATTTTCGCTATAATATAACGTAGTGACTGAATGGGTGTGCAGAACTGGATCATACTTTGTATAGTACAATACAATGATTCGGTTTGTAAGCCTAAAATTTAAGCCTAACTCACGTATTAGCTGCACTTACAATATTCTATGAGCCTCACAGGAGTTGAGGCGACTATAGTACTGTAGTATACATCTAAAACCCCTCTTACAAGCTGCACTCTGACTTTTTTGTTCTGATCCAATAAGCCGCACTAGCCACGGCCTATACACAATACTTTATGATAGATAGTTGCCTATAGTAGTAAGAAATTTATCAAGCATACTTTGTTTCATTATATACATAATTATTATATATTCTACACCCTCACATTTCTATTTCAGTGCCAACAACAACAACACAACATCCAACTACGACTAGCACTACTGAGCATCCAACCACTACTACCACCCCAATGCCAACAACAACAACAACTCCAATGCCAACTACAACAACAACTCTCCCTCCTACAACAACTACAATGAAACCAACAACAACAACTCCCCCAGTTACAGGCACTCCAACACCTACCCCAAGTAGTATGTTCATATTTCCATGATTTAGGATGCAAGTCAGACTTTGGACTTATTGGTATACACGTTTTCATTTATTTTGATCTGGAAAAGCTCAACTATAAAAGTACTGACAAGGAGAAAACTGTAAGTCCAAATAAAGGATCAATACAGTCGTGTTTATTGGTGAAATTGTCTGTGGTTTTGTGTGGGCTTTTAAAATCTTCTAAAATCTGTATACAAATGGGAATCATTCATTTTTTTCCTGATTGCAACACCCCTTTGTAAAATCTATTATTGAAAGTCTGTATATGTTTCTGATAAATATTTTCCATTATATTTCAGCTACAACAACATCAACAACAGTTACAACAACAACAATGCCTCCCACAACAACAAAACCTACCACAACCACAACAGAAATGCCAACAACAACTACAACTTTAATGCCTACCACCACCACCACCACAATGCCACCGACAACAACATCCTACATGCCAACAACAACAAGGACAACCATGCCAACTACAACGGAAATGCCAACAACTACCAAGACAACCATGCCAACAACTACTACAGAAATGCCAACAACCACAAAAACAACAATGCCAACAACAACACCAGTGACAGGTACCCCAACACCAACTGAATCAACAACAAGAATGCCAACAACAACAACTACCAAGATGCCCACAACTACGACGACAGCCATGCCAACAACTACTACTAAAATGCCAACAACCACAAAGACAACCATGCCAACAACTACAACTGAAATGCCCACAACCACAAAGACCACCATGCCTACAACCACAACGGAAATGCCAACAACCACAAAGACTACCATGCCAACAACAACCATGCCACCAACAACAACAACCAAGATGCCAACAACAACCAAGACAACCATGCCAACAACAACTGAAATGCCCACAACCACAAAAACTACCATGCCAACAACTACTACAGAAATGCCAACAACAACCAAGACAACCATGCCAACAACCACAACGACGACAATGCCAACAACAACAACTGGTAAGTAAATCATAGGGAAAGAGTTACATGACAGTAGGCATATATATATATATATTATATATATATATTTATATATATATATATATATATATATATATATATATATATACACATTGCCCTATTACTGGACCTTGCCGTGTTTAGCTTCGTAATCTATCATGTCCTACTTTAGCAGGTCTCATCATGTCTTTTCATATTATATTGGTATGATGCATTATGTGAAAGTGAATGATATTACATTCCTCGAAAATTTATGTTGGTCAGAATTGCATCAATTGAATTCATAGGCAATATAGATTTAGTTCACATCACATATATTATTTAGAAAATTGTTAGCCTTACCTAAAGTGTCCTGAAATATCAATGTAAACCCTATCATGTCCTTCCTTAACAGGTTGTGAGACTACCTGGCTGATGGCCACAGCTGAGACTGCTCGCGTGTCTTTCAAGCAGCTCTACCCAGCAAGAAATGGTACCAAGTACCCCATAGTCGGGGATGAAGCCCTCCAGGGGGTCTTTGATGAAGTTTTGGGAGATGGGCCAGGATTGACCCTTGCTGTCAAGAGTAGGTTGGGTCTCGTGGGACTCTCAACCAACAACTTCACAGAACCTGTAAGTGTCAATGCAGTTATTTACATTCGAATTATGCCTTCCATATTCCCATTTTGGAACTGTGGTGTCGTTTAGGTAGCAGTCAATAATACTCTATTATACATATTTGATTCTGAAGGTCAACCGGTGTAATTAATGTTGGCCGCAGTCATTGAATATCAAAAGTTAATTATTGTCTCACTATATTTCAGGCTGAAGTGCATGCTATCAAGATACAAGGTACCAACCTTGGCAAAATTAAGCTTGAATACCGGATCAGCGACCAAAAGAAGGTGAAGGTTCTCGATAACAAGCGCATGCCAGAAAGTGGCATTGTCTCCTTCAGTCCACCAGCTTTAATGAACTCTTTCAAGATTGAGATTAGGACCATTGATAACAATGCCAAGTATGTGACAGACTTCAGGTTTGATGTGCTGGGATGTGCAAACTCCTTCGACTACACACCTTATGACAAGCCTGGAGTTAGTAAGTATTAGTTGCATATGCATGGTAAACATTTCTTATTACATGAAGACATCATGTACATTTGAATGTTTATTATATTCAAAATGAATATTTAAGAAGGACACACCATGCAAATACCTTCAAATAGGGTGTTATAATTGTCTTAATCATGCTTAGATAATATTTTTGGAAATAGTTTAATCACACAACAAACAATATCTATGCCAATATAACCCTGCTATAATCTAAATATGTTTTCAGGGATGTATAGACAATATTTTCAGGGATATATAGACAATATGTTACACACATTCAGCATGTTCTGCACTGTCCCCTCTTCTAATACGCATTATTTAGTTTTGTTTGGTGTACTAAATTATGACATCCTTATTAGGTACAACACCCAGAGTATACACCACGCCAACCACTACAGTCATGCCAACAACAACAGAAATGCCCACAACCACCAAGACAACTATGCCAACAACCACAACCAAAATGCCAACCACAACAAAAACAACAATGCCAACAACCACAATGCCACCAACAACAACCACCAGGATGCCAACAACAACCAAGACAACCATGCCAACTACAACAGAAATGCCAACAACTGCCAAGACAACCATGCCAACAACTACTACAAAAATGCCAACAACCACAAAGACAACAATGCCAACAACAACACCAGTGACTGGTACCCCAACACCAACTGAATCAACAACAAGAATGCCAACAACCACAACAAACATGCCAACAACAACAAGGACAACAATGCCAACAACCACAATGCCATCAACAACAACCACCAGGATGCCAACAACCACAAGGACAACAATGCCAACAACCACAACAGAAATGCCAACAACCACAAAGACAACTATGCCAACAACCACAACAGAAATGCCAACAACCACAACCATGCCAACAACCACAATGCCACCAACAACAACAACCAGGATGCCAACAACAACCACAACAACCATGCCAACAACCACCACCACAACCATGCCAACAACTACAACCACACCAATGCCGACAACAACTACATGTAAGTAGCATTTTTCCTGATTTGTCGATCTAGTTGTTTATTTCAACCTTTGCCCTGTTGTCTTTCTCAATATGTGTCTGCATATAAAATCATTTTCTTTTATAGAATCAATGACAATAAATTAATGTGTTTTATTAGAGAGTGTAGACATTCTCAAATACTGATAAGATTCTATCACTTGTCTAGAACTGCAACCTGTGCAACAAAAATTGTACAAAACAATTTGCCTGTTTGAATTTCCATGATCATATGCTAAACACCTAATAGTAGAGGTAATGGATGAACAATCAAATTTGATGATATCTTAGTTGATTTCATTGCCAAAAAGGTTGAATGATATGAGAAGTACAATGTTAGAATGTGCATGTGGTTGTGTTTTGTAATGTATCAGTTTATTTGCTTTGGGACCTTGTCCCCAAAGCCATTTACACCACAGAGCAGGGTTAGAAGAATTTGCCTAGCATAGGTCCCCTTGTTCATTGTTAGATAAAACCCTAGCTGGCCCTTGAACCTTGCCTAGGACTGGTATCCCCATGTGTCCGTGAGGGGTGTGCAAGACCAATTTAAACTAGATCTGGTTTTCAGTTACTGCATGTAGAACCAGTATACATTGTGGTAAGGCCTAGACAGCCATATTTTGAGTTCTCTAATGTTGCTGTCAATGGCAAGGATAGGTACTAGCCTAATAACCATTGACTCCTATGTCAAGTCAAGCTGTCAATGTCAATGGTAATCCCCATATTATGTACATGCAGGACCTATCCTAGAAGTTGAGTGGTCCAGGGTGGCTCTTGAAATCACTCAAGCCCGCCCCAAAACAAGTCCTCCCTCTGCCCCGTCCTCCTCCTTCTTCTCTTCCCTGCTCCATCCAGCTCATAACAATCCTATAAAAACCCAAAGCCACTACAGCTCTGCCGTAAAATCGTTGAAATTGAGTTTGTCCCCTTGTTTACATATCAAGACGTCACATTTCTCTTCTGCCAGTCTATCTTGATCTTGTATTTGTCCTTTTCAGGTGGTATATCATTGAGAATGAAAGAGTATAATGTAACCATTTCTGTACTTCCTGAACAGGGACATGTCCAAGCGGTGCTCCAGCTGAATGGATCATGAACTCCACAAAGTTAGTTCCAATGAGCCACATCACCATCAACGACCCTGAACCAGGAGCAGAACATGACCGTGACAGTGCTCGTCCTGTAGCCGATAAGAAGCTCAGGTTTGCCAGATTCCCAGGTGGCAAGCCATCAGTCGTTGTTGACATTGATGATGAAGGAATTGCTCATAGCTATGCTACAGTGATTGCTGTTAAGATCTACAATGAGAACCTGGAAACAGTCAGCATTCTCAAGAAAGAGACTGATGATGTTCAGGAGTGGACCGTGGTTTACAATGGAACCGTCCCATCCGATGGAACCATCATGCTCGATACCCCAGTGCAGATGGGCAAGATCAAGATTGTGCCAGAAACTGGCAGTGAGATAGTGGAGAACGAGTTCCTCATCTTCAACTTTGATGTAGCCATCTGTGCATATGGATCTGGTGAGTACACTTTGATACTGATCTGAAGGTAGAAGAGTTCTAGCTAAAGAAAATACAATGTCTTCTCTGTGATGAATTTAAGAATCATCCATCTCAAAGTAAGAACTTTAAGGGTGTTTGGACTATTAGACAGCAAAATTGCATGGCAGGGGTATTTGTTAGATTATTGTGTACAAGGGCTCTTGCTTTCAATGGATCAGGCAGTCTTCTCAAAGCATTTGTGGTCTCAGTTCAGTGGATCAAAAGTGACACTTTATAATTTTCGCTTTACTCTGGCATGATATATATCTTGAGTGTATCTCTCAGTACCAGATGTGACTGATTCCTATTCACAGTATCAACAACAGAAATGCCAACAACAACAACAACATACATGCCACCAACAACAACAACCAAGATGCCAACAACCACAACCACAACCATGCCTACAACAACAATGCCACCAACAACCACAACCAAGATGCCAACAACCACAAAGACCACCATGCCTACAACCACAACAGAAATGCCAACAACCACAAAGACAACCATGCCTACAACCACAACCAAGATGCCAACAACCACAAAGACTACCATGCCAACAACCACCACTGAGATGCCAACCACAACAAAGACAACCATGCCAACAACCACCACTGAGATGCCAACCACAACAAAGACAACCATGCCAACAACCACAATGCCACCAACAACAACCACAACTGAGATGCCAACAACAACCAAGACAACCATGCCAACAACAACCAAAATGCCAACAACCACAAAGACAACAATGCCAACCACCACTACAAAGATGCCAACTACCACAAAGACAACCATGCCAACAACCACTACAGAGATGCCAACAACCACAAAGACAACAATGCCAACAACCACTACAGAAATGCCAACAACCACAAAAACAACCATGCCAACAACCACCACCGAGATGCCAACAACCACAAAGACAACTATGCCAACAACAACAATGCCACCAACAACAACCACAACTGAGATGCCAACAACAACCAAGACAACCATGCCAACAACAACCAAAATGCCAACAACCACAAAGACAACAATGCCAACAACCACTACAGAGATGCCAACAACCACAAAGACAACTATGCCAACAACCACTACAGAGATGCCAACAACCACAAAGACAACAATGCCTACAACCACCACTGAGATGCCAACAACCACAAAGACAACTATGCCAACAACCACCACTGAGATGCCAACAACCACAACCATGCCAACAACCACAATGCCACCAACAACAACAACCAGGATGCCAACAACAACCACAACAACCATGCCAACAACCACCACCACAAAAATGCCAACAACTACAACCACACCAATGCCGACAACAACTACATGTAAGTAGCATTTTTTCCAGAGTTGTCAATCTTGTTCTTTACTTCAAACTTTCCCCTGTTGTCTGTCTCAATATGTGTCTGCATATAATTATTTTCTTTCATAGAATTAATGACACTAAATTAGGGTGTTTTATTAGAGATTGTAGACATTCTCAAATACTGATAAGGTTCTTTTAGTTGTCTTGAACTGCAACCCATGAAACAAAAATTGTACAAAAAACAATTTGCCTGTTTGATTTTCCATGATCATATGCTAAACACCACAAAGTAGAAGTAATGGATGAACAATCAAATTTGGTGGTATCTTAGTTGATTTCATTGCCAAAAAGGTGTAATGATATGAGAAGTACAATGTTAGAATGTGCATGTGGTTGTGTTTTGTAATGTATCAGTTTATTTACATATTAAGATGTCACATTTCTCTTCTGCCAGTCTATCTTAATCTTGTATTTGTCCTTTTTGGGTGGTATATCATTGAAAATAAAATAATGTAACCATTTCTGTCCTTCCTGAACAGGGACATGTCCAAGCGGTGCTCCAGCTGAATGGATCATGAACTCCACAAAGTTAGTTCCAACGAGCCACATCACCATCAACGACCCTGAACCAGGAGCAGAACATGACCGTGACAGTGCTCGTCCTGTAGCCAATAAGAAGCTCAGGTTTGCCAGATTCCCAGGTGGAAAGCCATCAGTCGTTGTTGACATTGATGATGAAGGAATTGCTCATAGCTATGCTACAGTTATTGCTGTCAAGATCTACAATGAGAACCTGGAAACAGTCAGCATTCTCAAGAAGGAGACTGATGATGTTCAGGAGTGGACCGTGGTTTACAATGGAACCGTCCCATCCGATGGAACCATCATGCTCGATACCCCAGTGCAGATGGGCAAGATCAAGATTGTGCCAGAAACTGGCAGTGAGATAGTGGAGAACGAGTTCCTCATCTTCAACTTTGATGTAGCCATCTGTGCATATGGATCTGGTGAGTACACTTTGATACTGATCTGAAGGTAGAAGAGTTCTAGCTAAAGAAAATACAATGTCTTCTCTGTGATGAATTTAAGAATCATCCATCTCAAAGTAATAACTTTAAGGGTGTTTGGACTATTAGACAGCAATGTTGCATGGCAGGGGTATTTGTTAAATTATTGTGTACAAGGGCTCTTGCTTTCAATGGATCAGGCAGTCTTCTCTAAACATTTTCAGTCTCAGTTCATTGGATCAAAAGTGACACTTTATAATTTTCGCTTTACTCTGGCATGATATATATCTTGAGTGTATCTCTCAGTACCAGATGTGACTGATTCCTATTCACAGTATCAACAACAGAAATGCCAACCACAACAACAACATACATGCCACCAACAACAACAACCAAGATGCCAACAACCACAACCACAACCATGCCTACAACAACAATGCCACCAACAACCACAACCAAGATGCCAACAACCACAAAGACCACCATGCCTACAACCACAACAGAAATGCCAACAACCACAAAGACCACCATGCCTACAACCACAACAGAAATGCCAACAACCACAAAGACAACCATGCCAACAACCACCACTGAGATGCCAACAACCACAAAGACTACCATGCCAACAACCACCACTGAGATGCCAACCACAACAAAGACAACCATGCCAACAACCACAATGCCACCAACAACAACCACAACTGAGATGCCAACAACAACCAAGACAACCATGCCAACAACAACCAAAATGCCAACAACCACAAAGACAACAATGCCAACCACCACTACAAAGATGCCAACTACCACAAAGACAACCATGCCAACAACCACTACAGAGATGCCAACAACCACAAAGACAACAATGCCAACAACCACAACAGAAATGCCAACAACCACAAAAACAACCATGCCAACAACCACCACCGAGATGCCAACAACCACAAAGACAACTATGCCAACAACAACAATGCCACCAACAACAACCACAACTGAGATGCCAACAACAACCAAGACAACCATGCCAACAACAACCAAAATGCCAACAACCACAAAGACAACAATGCCAACAACCACTACAGAGATGCCAACAACCACAAAGACAACTATGCCAACAACCACTACAGAGATGCCAACAACCACAAAGACAACAATGCCTACAACCACCACTGAGATGCCAACAACCACAACCATGCCAACAACCACAATGCCACCAACAACAACAACCAGGATGCCAACAACAACCACAACAACCATGCCAACAACCACCACCACAAAAATGCCAACAACTACAACCACACCAATGCCGACAACAACTACATGTAAGTAGCATTTTTTCCAGAGTTGTCAATCTTGTTCTTTACTTCAAACTTTCCCCTGTTGTCTGTCTTAATATGTGTCTGCATATAATTATTTTCTTTCATAGAATTAATGACACTAAATTAGGGTGTTTTATTAGAGATTGTAGACATTCTCAAATACTGATAAGGTTCTTTTAGTTGTCTTGAACTGCAACCCATGAAACAAAAATTGTACAAAAAACAATTTGCCTGTTTGATTTTCCATGATCATATGCTAAACACCACAAAGTAGAAGTAATGGATGAACAATCAAATTTGGTGGTATCTTAGTTGATTTCATTGCCAAAAAGGTGTAATGATATGAGAAGTACAATGTTAGAATGTGCATGTGGTTGTGTTTTGTAATGTATCAGTTTATTTACATATCATCGCCTCAGTATACAAAGGTCGTAAGTGGAAAATTCATGTTTTGAGATATGAGCAAAATAAGAAAAATCAACGTGATCATTAGGCTGTAATTTCTAAAATATATGGTATATTGCCCCAGAAATCATCCTCTATGTAAACAGCAATAACTAAAAACAAATTATATGAATGATACTAAAATATCTTATCTAATTCCTTAGTTAATATGGCAATAATTAGGGAAAAAAGCGGAAAATTGGGTCACTTACGACCTTTGTATACTGAATTGCATGTATATTTTTGTACATCTATTCAGAATACAAAGGTTGTAAGTGATTTCCTCAGTTCAAAATTGTAAAATAATGTCCAAATATTTGATTAATTCAAGCCTAAGGGTCACTAAATGAATTGTTTATATTTTTAGTTACTTATATCACTTAAAAGAATTATTTACAAATTGCTGTTGCCTAGCAACAGTGAAATTTCGGCTAAAATTAGCAATTTTAGTCATTTTCCCATTAAATTCACCCCCTTTACACTTCAAAGTTAGCATATTTTTGTAAAAATATCAAAATGTACCTATACAATAGGAATTATTTAAAATGGTTAGAAAAAACACACAAAATAAGTTGTTTTAATGATAAAATACATTGGGGTTACAATTTCCACATCACTTACGACCTTTGTATACTGAGAAAAATATCATTTTCTCAGTTACGACCTTTGTATACTGAGCTATAACCTCCCAGAAAAAAATCATTTTTGAAAAATTCAAAAAATTGTCGAAAATTTAGTGGATAAAGGAAAATATTAAAGAATAAAAAAAAAATCCTATTTTTTCACTTACAACCTTTGTATACTGAGGCGACGATATTAAGATGTCACATTTCTCTTCTGCCAGTCTATCTTAATCTTGTATTTGTCCTTTTTGGGTGGTATATCATTGAAAATAAAATAATGTAACCATTTCTGTCCTTCCTGAACAGGGACATGTCCAAGCGGTGCTCCAGCTGAATGGATCATGAACTCCACAAAGTTAGTTCCAACGAGCCACATCACCATCAACGACCCTGAACCAGGAGCAGAACATGACCGTGACAGTGCTCGTCCTGTAGCCAATAAGAAGCTCAGGTTTGCCAGATTCCCAGGTGGAAAGCCATCAGTCGTTGTTGACATTGATGATGAAGGAATTGCTCATAGCTATGCTACAGTTATTGCTGTCAAGATCTACAATGAGAACCTGGAAACAGTCAGCATTCTCAAGAAGGAGACTGATGATGTTCAGGAGTGGACCGTGGTTTACAATGGAACCGTCCCATCCGATGGAACCATCATGCTCGATACCCCAGTGCAGATGGGCAAGATCAAGATTGTGCCAGAAACTGGCAGTGAGATAGTGGAGAACGAGTTCCTCATCTTCAACTTTGATGTAGCCATCTGTGCATATGGATCCGGTGAGTACACTTTGATACTGATCTGAAGGTAGAAGAGTTCTAGCTAAAGAAAATACAATGTCTTCTCTGTGATGAATTTAAGAATCATCCATCTCAAAGTAAGAACTTTAAGGGTGTTTGGACTATTAGACAGCAAAGTTGCATGGCAGGGGTATTTGTTAAATTATTGTGTACAAGGGCTCTTGCTTTCAATGGATCAGGCAGTCTTCTCTAAACATTTTCGGTCTCAGTTCAGTGGATCAAAAGTGACACTTTATAATTTTCGCTTTACTCTGGCATGATATATATCTCGAGTGTATCTCTCAGTACCAGATGTGACTGATTCCTATTCACAGTATCAACAACAGAAATGCCAACAACAACAACAACATACATGCCACCAACAACAACAACCAAGATGCCAACAACTACAACCACAACCATGCCTACAACAACAATGCCACCAACAACCACAACCAAGATGCCAACAACCACAAAGACCACCATGCCTACAACCACAACAGAAATGCCAACAACCACAAAGACCACCATGCCTACAACCACAACAGAAATGCCAACAACCACAAAGACAACCATGCCAACAACCACCACTGAGATGCCAACCACAACAAAGACTACCATGCCAACAACCACCACTGAGATGCCAACCACAACAAAGACAACCATGCCAACAACCACAATGCCACCAACAACAACCACAACTGAGATGCCAACAACAACCAAGACAACCATGCCAACAACAACCAAAATGCCAACAACCACAAAGACAACAATGCCAACCACCACTACAAAGATGCCAACTACCACAAAGCCAAACATGCCAACAACCACTACAGAGATGCCAACAACCACAAAGACAACAATGCCAACAACCACAACAGAAATGCCAACAACCACAAAAACAACTATGCCAACAACCACCACCGAGATGCCAACAACCACAAAGACAACTATGCCAACAACAACAATGCCACCAACAACAACCACAACTGAGATGCCAACAACAACCAAGACAACCATGCCAACAACAACCAAAATGCCAACAACCACAAAGACAACAATGCCAACAACCACTACAGAGATGCCAACAACCACAAAGACAACTATGCCAACAACCACTACAGAGATGCCAACAACCACAAAGACAACAATGCCTACAACCACCACTGAGATGCCAACAACCACAAAGACAACTATGCCAACAACCACCACTGAGATGCCAACAACCACAACCATGCCAACAACCACAATGCCACCAACAACAACAACCAGGATGCCAACAACAACCACAACAACCATGCCAACAACCACCACCACAAAAATGCCAACAACTACAACCACACCAATGCCGACAACAACTACATGTAAGTAGCATTTTTCCTGAGTTGTCAATCTGGTTCTTTACTTTAACCTTTCCCCTGTTGTCTGTCTCAATATGTGTCTGCACGTAATCATTTTCTGTAATAGAATTAATGACACTAAATTAGAGTGTTTTATTAGAGATTGTAGACATTCTCAAACACTGATGAGGTTCTTTTTCTTGTCTAGAACTGCAACCCATGCAACAAAAATTGTACAAAAAACGATTTGCCTGTTTGATTTTCCATGATCATATGCTAACCACCTTATAGTAGAAGTAATGGATGAACAATCAAATTGATGATGATTATTATAAAAGAGTATAATGTAACCATTTCTGTCCTTCCTGAACAGGGACATGTCCAAGTGGTTCTCCAGCTGAATGGATCATGAACTCCACAAAGTTAGTTCCAACGAGCCACATCACCATCAACGACCCTGAACCAGGAGCAGAACATGACCGTGACAGTGCTCGTCCTGTAGCCGATAAGAAGCTCAGGTTTGCCAGATTCCCGGGTGGCAAGCCATCAGTCGTTGTTGACATTGATGATGAAGGAATTGCTCATAGCTATGCTACAGTGATTGCTGTCAAGATCTACAATGAGAACCTGGAAACAGTCAGCATTCTCAAGAAGGAGACTGATGATGTTCAGGAGTGGACCGTGGTTTACAATGGAACTGTCCCATCAGATGGAACCATCATGCTCGATACCCCAGTGCAGATGGGCAAGATCAAGATTGTGCCAGAAACTGGCAGTGAGATAGTGGAGAACGAGTTCCTCATCTTCAACTTTGATGTAGCCATCTGTGCATATGGATCCGGTGAGTACACTTTGATACTGATCTGAAGGTAGAAGAGTTCTAGCTAAAGAAAATACAATGTCTTCTCTGTGATGAATTTAAGAATCATCCATCTCAAAGTAATTACTTTAAGGGTGTTTGGACTATTAGACAGCAAAGTTACATGGCAGGGGTATTTGTTAAATTATTGTGTACAAGGGCTCTTGCTATTAATGGATCAGGCAGTCTTCTCTAAACATTTTCGGTCTCAGTTCAGTGGATCAAAAGTGACACTTTATAATTTTCGCTTTACTCTGGCATGATATATATCTCGAGTGTATCTCTCAGTACCAGATGTGACTGATTCCTATTCACAGTATCAACAACAGAAATGCCAACAACAACAACAACATACATGCCACCAACAACAACAACCAAGATGCCAACAACTACAACCACAACCATGCCTACAACAACAATGCCACCAACAACCACAACCAAGATGCCAACAACCACAAAGACCACCATGCCTACAACCACAACAGAAATGCCAACAACCACAAAGACCACCATGCCTACAACCACAACAGAAATGCCAACAACCACAAAGACAACCATGCCAACAACCACCACTGAGATGCCAACCACAACAAAGACTACCATGCCAACAACCACCACTGAGATGCCAACCACAACAAAGACAACCATGCCAACAACCACAATGCCACCAACAACAACCACAACTGAGATGCCAACAACAACCAAGACAACCATGCCAACAACAACCAAAATGCCAACAACCACAAAGACAACAATGCCAACCACCACTACAAAGATGCCAACTACCACAAAGACAACCATGCCAACAACCACTACAGAGATGCCAACAACCACAAAGACAACAATGCCAACAACCACAACAGAAATGCCAACAACCACAAAAACAACTATGCCAACAACCACCACCGAGATGCCAACAACCACAAAGACAACTATGCCAACAACAACAATGCCACCAACAACAACCACAACTGAGATGCCAACAACAACCAAGACAACCATGCCAACAACAACCAAAATGCCAACAACCACAAAGACAACAATGCCAACAACCACTACAGAGATGCCAACAACCACAAAGACAACTATGCCAACAACCACTACAGAGATGCCAACAACCACAAAGACAACAATGCCTACAACCACCACTGAGATGCCAACAACCACAAAGACAACTATGCCAACAACCACCACTGAGATGCCAACAACCACAACCATGCCAACAACCACAATGCCACCAACAACAACAACCAGGATGCCAACAACAACCACAACAACCATGCCAACAACCACCACCACAAAAATGCCAACAACTACAACCACACCAATGCCGACAACAACTACATGTAAGTAGCATTTTTCCTGAGTTGTCAATCTGGTTCTTTACTTTAACCTTTCCCCTGTTGTCTGTCTCAATATGTGTCTGCACGTAATCATTTTCTGTAATAGAATTAATGACACTAAATTAGAGTGTTTTATTAGAGATTGTAGACATTCTCAAACACTGATGAGGTTCTTTTTCTTGTCTAGAACTGCAACCCATGCAACAAAAATTGTACAAAAAACGATTTGCCTGTTTGATTTTCCATGATCATATGCTAACCACCTTATAGTAGAAGTAATGGATGAACAATCAAATTGATGATGATTATTATAAAAGAGTATAATGTAACCATTTCTGTCCTTCCTGAACAGGGACATGTCCAAGTGGTTCTCCAGCTGAATGGATCATGAACTCCACAAAGTTAGTTCCAACGAGCCACATCACCATCAACGACCCTGAACCAGGAGCAGAACATGACCGTGACAGTGCTCGTCCTGTAGCCGATAAGAAGCTCAGGTTTGCCAGATTCCCGGGTGGCAAGCCATCAGTCGTTGTTGACATTGATGATGAAGGAATTGCTCATAGCTATGCTACAGTGATTGCTGTCAAGATCTACAATGAGAACCTGGAAACAGTCAGCATTCTCAAGAAGGAGACTGATGATGTTCAGGAGTGGACCGTGGTTTACAATGGAACTGTCCCATCAGATGGAACCATCATGCTCGATACCCCAGTGCAGATGGGCAAGATCAAGATTGTGCCAGAAACTGGCAGTGAGATAGTGGAGAACGAGTTCCTCATCTTCAACTTTGATGTAGCCATCTGTGCATATGGATCCGGTGAGTACACTTTGATACTGATCTGAAGGTAGAAGAGTTCTAGCTAAAGAAAATACAATGTCTTCTCTGTGATGAATTTAAGAATCATCCATCTCAAAGTAATTACTTTAAGGGTGTTTGGACTATTAGACAGCAAAGTTACATGGCAGGGGTATTTGTTAAATTATTGTGTACAAGGGCTCTTGCTATTAATGGATCAGGCAGTCTTCTCTAAACATTTTCGGTCTCAGTTCAGTGGATCAAAAGTGACACTTTATAATTTTCGCTTTACTCTGGCATGATATATATCTCGAGTGTATCTCTCAGTACCAGATGTGACTGATTCCTATTCACAGTATCAACAACAGAAATGCCAACAACAACAACAACATACATGCCACCAACAACAACAACCAAGATGCCAACAACTACAACCACAACCATGCCTACAACAACAATGCCACCAACAACCACAACCAAGATGCCAACAACCACAAAGACCACCATGCCTACAACCACAACAGAAATGCCAACAACCACAAAGACCACCATGCCTACAACCACAACAGAAATGCCAACAACCACAAAGACAACCATGCCAACAACCACCACTGAGATGCCAACCACAACAAAGACTACCATGCCAACAACCACCACTGAGATGCCAACCACAACAAAGACAACCATGCCAACAACCACAATGCCACCAACAACAACCACAACTGAGATGCCAACAACAACCAAGACAACCATGCCAACAACAACCAAAATGCCAACAACCACAAAGACAACAATGCCAACCACCACTACAAAGATGCCAACTACCACAAAGACAACCATGCCAACAACCACTACAGAGATGCCAACAACCACAAAGACAACAATGCCAACAACCACAACAGAAATGCCAACAACCACAAAAACAACTATGCCAACAACCACCACCGAGATGCCAACAACCACAAAGACAACTATGCCAACAACAACAATGCCACCAACAACAACCACAACTGAGATGCCAACAACAACCAAGACAACCATGCCAACAACAACCAAAATGCCAACAACCACAAAGACAACAATGCCAACAACCACTACAGAGATGCCAACAACCACAAAGACAACTATGCCAACAACCACTACAGAGATGCCAACAACCACAAAGACAACAATGCCTACAACCACCACTGAGATGCCAACAACCACAAAGACAACAATGCCTACAACCACCACTGAGATGCCAACAACCACAACCATGCCAACAACCACAATGCCACCAACAACAACAACCAGGATGCCAACAACAACCACAACAACCATGCCAACAACCACCACCACAAAAATGCCAACAACTACAACCACACCAATGCCGACAACAACTACATGTAAGTAGCATTTTTCCTGAGTTGTCAATCTGGTTCTTTACTTTAACCTTTCCCCTGTTGTCTGTCTCAATATGTGTCTGCACGTAATCATTTTCTGTAATAGAATTAATGACACTAAATTAGAGTGTTTTATTAGAGATTGTAGACATTCTCAAACACTGATGAGGTTCTTTTTCTTGTCTAGAACTGCAACCCATGCAACAAAAATTGTACAAAAAACGATTTGCCTGTTTGATTTTCCATGATCATATGCTAACCACCTTATAGTAGAAGTAATGGATGAACAATCAAATTGATGATGATTATTATAAAAGAGTATAATGTAACCATTTCTGTCCTTCCTGAACAGGGACATGTCCAAGTGGTTCTCCAGCTGAATGGATCATGAACTCCACAAAGTTAGTTCCAACGAGCCACA
This sequence comes from Harmothoe impar, assembly GCA_947462335.1. NCBI lineage: Eukaryota > Metazoa > Annelida > Polychaeta > Phyllodocida > Polynoidae > Harmothoe > Harmothoe impar. The sequence continues at coordinate 35,213,588 of OX381715.1, forward strand.
TCACCATCAACGACCCTGAACCAGGAGCAGAACATGACCGTGACAGTGCTCGTCCTGTAGCCGATAAGAAGCTCAGGTTTGCCAGATTCCCGGGTGGCAAGCCATCAGTCGTTGTTGACATTGATGATGAAGGAATTGCTCATAGCTATGCTACAGTGATTGCTGTCAAGATCTACAATGAGAACCTGGAAACAGTCAGCATTCTCAAGAAGGAGACTGATGATGTTCAGGAGTGGACCGTGGTTTACAATGGAACTGTCCCATCAGATGGAACCATCATGCTCGATACCCCAGTGCAGATGGGCAAGATCAAGATTGTGCCAGAAACTGGCAGTGAGATAGTGGAGAACGAGTTCCTCATCTTCAACTTTGATGTAGCCATCTGTGCATATGGATCCGGTGAGTACACTTTGATACTGATCTGAAGGTAGAAGAGTTCTAGCTAAAGAAAATACAATGTCTTCTCTGTGATGAATTTAAGAATCATCCATCTCAAAGTAATTACTTTAAGGGTGTTTGGACTATTAGACAGCAAAGTTACATGGCAGGGGTATTTGTTAAATTATTGTGTACAAGGGCTCTTGCTATTAATGGATCAGGCAGTCTTCTCTAAACATTTTCGGTCTCAGTTCAGTGGATCAAAAGTGACACTTTATAATTTTCGCTTTACTCTGGCATGATATATATCTCGAGTGTATCTCTCAGTACCAGATGTGACTGATTCCTATTCACAGTATCAACAACAGAAATGCCAACAACAACAACAACATACATGCCACCAACAACAACAACCAAGATGCCAACAACTACAACCACAACCATGCCTACAACAACAATGCCACCAACAACCACAACCAAGATGCCAACAACCACAAAGACCACCATGCCTACAACCACAACAGAAATGCCAACAACCACAAAGACCACCATGCCTACAACCACAACAGAAATGCCAACAACCACAAAGACAACCATGCCAACAACCACCACTGAGATGCCAACCACAACAAAGACTACCATGCCAACAACCACCACTGAGATGCCAACCACAACAAAGACAACCATGCCAACAACCACAATGCCACCAACAACAACCACAACTGAGATGCCAACAACAACCAAGACAACCATGCCAACAACAACCAAAATGCCAACAACCACAAAGACAACAATGCCAACCACCACTACAAAGATGCCAACTACCACAAAGACAACCATGCCAACAACCACTACAGAGATGCCAACAACCACAAAGACAACAATGCCAACAACCACAACAGAAATGCCAACAACCACAAAAACAACTATGCCAACAACCACCACCGAGATGCCAACAACCACAAAGACAACTATGCCAACAACAACAATGCCACCAACAACAACCACAACTGAGATGCCAACAACAACCAAGACAACCATGCCAACAACAACCAAAATGCCAACAACCACAAAGACAACAATGCCAACAACCACTACAGAGATGCCAACAACCACAAAGACAACTATGCCAACAACCACTACAGAGATGCCAACAACCACAAAGACAACAATGCCTACAACCACCACTGAGATGCCAACAACCACAAAGACAACTATGCCAACAACCACCACTGAGATGCCAACAACCACAACCATGCCAACAACCACAATGCCACCAACAACAACAACCAGGATGCCAACAACAACCACAACAACCATGCCAACAACCACCACCACAAAAATGCCAACAACTACAACCACACCAATGCCGACAACAACTACATGTAAGTAGCATTTTTCCTGAGTTGTCAATCTGGTTCTTTACTTTAACCTTTCCCCTGTTGTCTGTCTCAATATGTGTCTGCACGTAATCATTTTCTGTAATAGAATTAATGACACTAAATTAGAGTGTTTTATTAGAGATTGTAGACATTCTCAAACACTGATGAGGTTCTTTTTCTTGTCTAGAACTGCAACCCATGCAACAAAAATTGTACAAAAAACGATTTGCCTGTTTGATTTTCCATGATCATATGCTAACCACCTTATAGTAGAAGTAATGGATGAACAATCAAATTGATGATGATTATTATAAAAGAGTATAATGTAACCATTTCTGTCCTTCCTGAACAGGGACATGTCCAAGTGGTTCTCCAGCTGAATGGATCATGAACTCCACAAAGTTAGTTCCAACGAGCCACATCACCATCAACGACCCTGAACCAGGAGCAGAACATGACCGTGACAGTGCTCGTCCTGTAGCCGATAAGAAGCTCAGGTTTGCCAGATTCCCGGGTGGCAAGCCATCAGTCGTTGTTGACATTGATGATGAAGGAATTGCTCATAGCTATGCTACAGTGATCGCTGTCAAGATCTACAATGAGAACCTGGAAACAGTCAGCATTCTCAAGAAGGAGACTGATGATGTTCAGGAGTGGACCGTGGTTTACAATGGAACTGTCCCATCCGATGGAACCATCATGCTTGATACCCCAGTGCAGATGGGCAAGATCAAGATTGTGCCAGAAACTGGCAGTGAGATAGTGGAGAACGAGTTCCTCATCTTCAACTTTGATGTAGCCATCTGTGCATATGGATCTGGTGAGTACACTTTGATACTGATCTGAAGGTGGAAGAGTTCTAGCTAAAGAAAATACAATGTCTTCTCTGTGATGAATTTAAGAATCATCCATCTCAAAGTAATTACTTTAAGGGTGTTTGGACTATTAGACAGCAAAGTTGCATGGCAGGGGTATTTGTTAAATTATTGTGTATAAGGGCTCTTGCTTTCAATGGATCAGGCAGTCTTCTCAAAACATTTTCGGTCTCAGTTCAGTGGATCAAAAGTAACACTTTATAATGATATTATCAACTCACTCTGTCATGATATATAACTCGAGTGTATCTCTGAGTACCAGATGTGACTGATTCCTATTCACAGTATCAACAACAGAAATGCCAACCACAACAACAACATACATGCCACCAACAACAACAACCAAGATGCCAACAACCACAACCACAACTACAACCATGCCAACAACAACAATTCCCCCAACAACCACAACCAAGATGCCAACAACCACGAAGACCACCATGCCTACAACCACAACGGAAATGCCAACAACCACAAAGACAACCATGCCAACAACCACAACCAAGATGCCAACAACCACAAAGACTACCATGCCAACAACCACCATGCCACCAACAACAACAACCAAGATGCCAACAACAACCAAGACAACCATGCCAACAACAACTGAAATGCCCACAACCACAAAAACTACCATGCCAACAACTACTACAGAAATGCCAACAACAACCAAGACAACCATGCCAACAACGACAACAACGACAATGCCAACAACAACAACTGGTAAGTAAATCATAGGGAAAGAGTTACATGACAGTAGGAATATATATATATATATATATATATATATATATATATATATATATATATATATATATATATATATATACACACACATTGCCTAATTACTGGACCTTGCCATGTTTAGCTTCGTAATCTATCATGTCCTGCTTTAGCAGGTCTCATCATGTCTTTTCATATAATATATTGGTATGATGCATTATGTGAAAGTGAATGATATTACATTCCTCGAAAATTAATGTTGGTCAGAATTACATCAATTGAATTCATAGGCAATATAGATTTAGTTCACATCACATATATTATTTAGAAAATTGTTAGCCTTACCTAAAGTGTCCTGAAATATCAATGTAAACCCTATCATGTCATTTCTAACAGGTTGTGAGACTACCTGGCTGATGGCCACAGCTGAGACTGCTCGCGTGTCTTTCAAGCAGCTCTACCCAGCAAGAAATGGTACCAAGTACCCCATAGTCGGGGATGAAGCCCTCCAGGGGGTCTTTGATGAAGTTTTGGGAGACGGGCCAGGATTGACCCTTGCTGTTAAGAGTAGGTTGGGTCTTGTGGGACTCTCAACCAACAACTTCACAGAACCTGTAAGTGTCAATGCAGTTATTTACATTCAAATTATGCCTTCCATATTCCCATTTTGGAACTGTGGTTGGGTTTAGGTAGCATTACAATGGTCAATAATACTCTATTATACATGTTTGATTCTGAAGGTCAACCGGTGTAATTAATGTTGGCAGTAGTCATTGAATATCAAAAGTTAATTATTGTCTCACTATATTTCAGGCTGAAGTGCATGCTATCAAGATACAAGGTACCAACCTTGGCAAAATTAAGCTTGAATACCGGATCAGCGACCAAAAGAAGGTGAAGGTTCTCGATAACAAGCGCATGCCAGAAAGTGGCATTGTCTCCTTCAGTCCACCAGCTTTAATGAACTCTTTCAAGATTGAGATTAGGACCATTGATAACAATGCCAAGTATGTGACAGACTTCAGGTTTGATGTGCTGGGATGTGCAAACTCCTTCGACTACACACCTTATGACAAGCCTGGAGTTAGTAAGTATTAGTTGCATATGCATGGTAAACATTTCTTATTACATGAAGACATCATGTACATTTGAATGTTTATTATATTCACACACCATGCAAATACCTTCAAACAGGGTGTTATAATTATCTTAATCATGCTTAGATAATATTATTGGAAATAGTTTAATCACACAACAAACAATATCTATGCCAATGTAACCCTGTTATAATCTAAATATGTAACATATTTTCAGGGATATATAAACTACATGTCACACACATTCAGCATGTTCTGCACTGTCCCCTCTTCTAATACGCATTATTTAGTTTTGTTTGGTGTACTAAATTATGACATCCTTATTAGGTACAACACCCAGAGTATACACCACGCCAACCACTACAGTCATGCCAACAACAACAGAAATGCCCACAACCACCAAGACAACTATGCCAACAACCACAACCAAAATGCCAACCACAACAAAAACAACAATGCCAACAACCACAATGCCACCAACAACAACCACCAGGATGCCAACAACAACCATGCCAACTACAACAGAAATGCCAACAACTACCAAGACAACCATGCCAACAACTACTACAAAAATGCCAACAACCACAAAGACAACAATGCCAACAACAACACCAGTGACAGGTACCCCAACACCAACTGAATCAACAACAAGAATGCCAACAACAACAACTACCAAGATGCCCACAACCACAACGACAGCCATGCCAACAACTACTACTAAAATGCCAACAACCACAAAGACAACCATGCCAACGACCACAACTGAAATGCCAACAACCACAAAGACAACAATGCCAACAACAACACCAGTGACAGGTACCCCAACACCAACTGAATCAACAACAAGAATGCCAACAACAACTACCACCAAAATGCCAACAACTACCACAACAGCGATGCCAACTACCACACAAACACGTAGGTGGTTTGTGCATAATTTCTTGGGGCGGGATAGGGGACTCATTAAGTATCATACAATTGTAATCAGACCTTTCTGTTGATGAAATACCCTTTTTATACATCTTACACTTTTACTGTTTCAGCTTGTGAGCGCGTATGGGCAATTGAGGAAAATGGAGTTCTGTTCAAGAAATACATCAAGGTATGTGGATGTTTTGATTATTTTACGCCTGTTGTTCAATATTATTTAAAGACTGAACACACTTTGTGTAAATGATGCTTCATTTTAATTTGTTATAATGGGGCTCTTTTATAGATTGTTGGAAAGCCATTGAACGTGGACCCCACTGAGGCAGTGATGCTGGGTGGAGAGGGGCTTGATCTCCCCAAGAGGGCTGATGGAGAACTGGTGCATCCCCGTGTTGAGATTGACGTCAAGGGACCAGGAGGCAGCAACCTGGCCGAGGTAAGTACCAAGACTTACAGTCAGAGACTTATTGTGAAACAAATCATATGTTGTATTGGTATCCTACTCTGGCAGGTTGATGCCTGGAGAGGGACATATCCTGCATATGAGTCCCCTTAGGACAATGCTATGTTTATGACACACTATAAAATATATGTCTATATGTCTCCTATCTACATGTCTTTTAGATTCCCGAAGTGTGTGTTTAGATTGTCAAGGATGCATACTGTATATTGGTATAAAGCAAGAAAAGATATATACTACCCACAAAGTTTGTATGGAATACCATACCATTTGCCTGTGCCATACGACTAATGTGATTTGTATTTACAGTGGGTCAGAAGGACCTGTGTTGGGAGTGTTATACTAAACCCACTTGTCTGTTCTAACACAGGTGCAGGGTGTGAAGGTGCTTGGTAACGTGGCTAATGTGGACATCCTGATGATGTTTGAAGATACTGATGATGAGTATGAGCGCGTCTATGAGTACCTGGCGGTGCCCGCTGATGGTGTCATCACCTTTAGTCCTGCCAGGACCATCTACAGTATTGCCATCGTACCTATGGAGACCAGAGGCGATGCTGACATCTTCAAATTCACCTTTGACATCCTTGGCTGTTTCGAAGAACCCCCAAGTGAGTGTTAAACACTGGTTAAGGATCATAGGATAAATGGGATGTATTGCTAAATTGGTATGTTTAGAGTAGTATTACCCTAGCCTGAATCACACTAGGTACCGTCAATATTGGCTATTCTAGTATAGTCATTGGGGAATTCATCATGCATTAGTTTAGTCAATACTGACCAATATTTAAATATGACTGAGGCAAAACAAACTGACTCATGCCTTATTCACAATGACTAACACTTACAGACATGGAAAGACTAAGGTGAGATGGTCAGTACTGTACCATCCTGACATAATTAAATAGCCTGGGTTGGTCGTATAGGGAGCCAAAAAAAATGACAAATTAGGTTATTCACTGTACATAGTGACTGAGTTCCTAGCACTGTCTAAAGTCAGAATATCGGTGTAGGGGACAGCAAGGTTTCCTCATTTGTATTCATCTATAAACCAATTTTGATACATCATGATGCAATGTACTTGCTACTTTTATGGTACATTAACGTATATAATTCCATCTCCAGCCATGCCACCAACTACAACTACAACGACCACAACGATGCCCACCACTACACCCACCACCACGCCACCAACCACAAGTTAGTAACACATAAAATATCAATACGTATTTTGCAACTATGACATTTCTGCATTACCGTAAAACCTCACTTATAAGTCGAATTGGACTGTTTTTGGGGGCTAGACCAACCCCAGACCCCCCTAAAGCACCTTTTGCCGGGTCAAATTGATTATTATTCATGATATTCTGCCCTTCTCATGATGACCTTCTACTTGTAGAGAAACAAGCAGGTCTTAAAGGGGAGAAGAATCCTCGAAAAATGGTGTATTATACTTATAAGTCGAATTGGACTTTTGAGGGCAAAATTCGACTCATAGCAAAACATAATTCCAAATAAAAATCGATATATATGCGAGGTTTAGGGCATGTTAGATCAATAGACAGAAAATCTATGAATTGATTCGCATTTAGACCAGAAAGCTCTTTTGGATACATAGCATCTGGGGCAGTATTTCGGTGACTTAACAAATAGTCCAAATTGTGGGCCAATTTGGTGAAATGTGTGATGGAGCAACTCTCAAATGTTACTGATGTGTTTCCTCCATAGCTGAGTGTAGGCTCATCGATGGTGTAGCGGACTCGAGGATTATTCCTGACAGTGCCATCACCTACGGCCCAGAGAGTGCTGACATCCACAACGGCGTCTCCACCATCCGCATTAACAGTGTGGGCTGGACAGTTACAGACTCCAAGCCACACCCCTACTTGCAGATCCAGCTCGCACCAAATGCAGATGTAAGTGTCAGTAACATGCCTTCACAACGCTCTTATGGCCACCTCATTATCGAAGGAACCTGACTTACCTTATTCCTCGGCTTATAGTATAAAGTAACTATAGTGAGATAAATTGATCACACTAATAATAAATTGGTAAAAAAACACAACTATCAATGACAAAAGGTTTTCAGGATGACAGATATGAATTGTTTATTCAACTGTCACTACAGCTTTGGCCAATGAGGCCTTCATCAGGGGATCAAAAATAACACCATCAGTCTTTTGAAATGATCTTCCATGAAATTAGTTTATGATTATTTGCTTTAATGTATATAACCAACAAACATGTTTTTCACAGTCCACTCCAGTCCTTGTGAAGAGGATTGTTGTCCACGGTCTCATCAAGTCGTACTCCGTTGGATTCATGCATAACCGTGGAGAGGTGAGTGTGCACTTTGTATTTACTGGATTTGTGTCATAAAAGTGTACTTTTGAACTTTGCTCTTTCAAACATCAGGAACAACAACTTATGTTGAGTCAAGAACAAAATAAAGATATGGCAATGAATATTCCAAGGGGAGCATAATAGTTAAAGTCGCATTCTCACCAATCAATCTAACAGTCACATTTCTAGTGCTGGTCCAGTCGTTTATGTGGTGAAACGTAAGTGGTGAGTGCAGCACTTTCATCTAAAATATAAACCAGCTATGCAAAACTTCAATAAGTCCAGCCCTCTCGTAACGATTATAAAACATACATACTTTTTGTAATTCTAGGAGGAGTTCAACTTTGATGTTGAGTACAAGGACTTGGCAAATGATGAGCCTCTAGTTTTCGAGGATATGAAGTCCATCGAGGCACTTCAGATCCGTCTTGAGAAGCCAGTTTTGATGTCTCAGTTCCGCAAGATTCGTGTAGAAGTATGGGGATGCTTTGAGGCTCGTAAGTTGAAGATTCTCTAACAATAACGGATTTCATCTGCCCTACTAACAGACTACATGGATTGAGATTAGAAGTCTGATATAGACAGAGGACCTGAACTTTGATATGAATGACAGAATCAAAACAAGGAATGGATGGTCTTCAATTGACATAGGGTAAAGTGCCCATGAGTCGGCCACTTGGACCTCTATTTAACTTGACAATCATTCTAGGAACTCTGCTGTATTAGGCTAAAATATAGGAGGATCTGATAATTGATATTGAAGTTATCCTGACATATTGGACTTTCCAGCCGATAAGGCTACAACTTTCATTTTCATGTCCATGATGCCTTATAGGCTTGCACTACATAAGAGGTGTGATTTTTATCTTCATACCTTGGTACCTGGAGTCAACCACAACATACCATCAGTCAGCTGATACATACTATGATGTCTATTTTATACTAAATGCAAGGAAAGGGCTTATTTCTTGTTGAGTGATGTCAGACAGAGTGTGAATTTAATACATTAACCAATTTTAATAAAGGTTAAATGTGTTCCTTGATCAATTATACGCTACTGCAAATGTTTCCTAATTTATTACTTGCGCTTCATTTTAAGTTGGCTGGCAAATCATCAAAAACACAGCTCTAATTGCATAATATTACCAAAAATGTGATATTTTTGACAACCAGTGTCGGGGACTAGAGTGGAATTTCCCAAAGTTGTAAAACAGCATGAGCTATATTTCTCCATATTTTGTCATTATAAATTTAGTGAAATCCACCAGAATATTCATTTATTGCTTCATTTGGGACCAATACCTAAACAAAATGGCCGACTCAAGATACATGGCCAACTCAAAGACACTTTACCCTACATGTAGATAATTTTACTGATGTTATCTTATTTAAGCACCAACAACTACAGCTATGCCAACAACAACTACAACTGTAATGCCAACAACCACAAAGACAACAATGCCAACAACAACAACTGAAATGCCAACCACAACAAAAACAACAATGCCAACAACTACAATGCCACCAACAACAACAACCAGGATGCCAACAACAACCAAGACAAGCATGCCAACTACAACCAAAATGCCAACAACTACCAAGACAACCATGCCAACAACTACTACAGAAATGCCGACAACCACAAAGACAACTATGCCAACAACCACAACAGAAATGCCAACAACCACAAAGACAACAATGCCAACAACCACAACAGAAATGCCAACAACCACAAAGACAACTATGCCAACAACGACAATGCCACCAACAACAACAACCAGGATGCCAACAACAACCACAACAACTATGCCAACAACCACCACCACAAGCATGCCAACAACTACAACCACACCAATGCCCACAACAACTACATGTAAGTAGCATTTTTCCTGATTTGTCTATCCAGTTCTGTACATCAAGCTTTCCCCTGTTGTCTGTCTCAATATGTGTCTGCATGTAATCATTTCCTTTTATGGAATCAATGACACTAAATTAGGGTGTTTTATTAGAGATTGTAGACATTCTCAAATACTGATAAGGTTCTATTACTTGTCTAGAACTGCAACCCCTGCAACAAAAATTATACAAAACAATTTGCCTGTTTGATTTTCCATGATCATATGCTAAACACCTTATAGTAAAAGTAATGGATGGGGTGATATCTTAGTTGATTTCGTTGCCAAAAAGGTGTAATGATATGAGAAGTACAATGTTAGAATGTGCATATGGTTGTGTCTTGTAATGTATCAGTTTATTTACATATCAAGATGTCGCATTTCTCTTCTGCCAGTCTATCTCGATCTTGTTTGTGTCCTTTCCAGGCAATATAATTATTATTGAGAATAAAAGAGTATAATGTAACCATTTCTGTCCTTCCTGAACAGGGACATGTCCAAGCGGTGCTCCAGCTGAATGGATCATGAACTCCACAAAGTTAGTTCCAACGAGCCACATCACCATCAACGACCCTGAACCAGGAGCAGAACATGACCGTGACAGTGCTCGTCCTGTAGCCGATAAGAAGCTCAGGTTTGCCAGATTCCCAGGTGGCAAGCCATCAGTCGTTGTTGACATTGATGATGAAGGAATTGCTCATAGCTATGCTACAGTGATTGCTGTCAAGATCTACAATGAGAACCTGGAAACAGTCAGCATCCTCAAGAAGGAGACTGATGATGTTCAGGAGTGGACCGTGGTTTACAATGGAACCATCCCATCCGATGGAACCATCATGCTCGATACCCCAGTGCAGATGGGCAAGATCAAGATTGTGCCAGAAACCGGCAGTGAGATAGTGGAGAACGAGTTCCTCATCTTCAACTTTGATGTAGCCATCTGTGCATATGGATCTGGTGAGTACACTTTGATACTGATCTGAAGGTAGAAGAGTTCTAGCTAAAGAAAATACAATGTCTTCTCTGTGATGAATTTAAGAATCATCCATCTCAAAGTAATTACTTTAAGGGTGTTTGGACTACTAGACAGCAAAATTGCATGGCAGGGGTATTTGTTAAAGTATTGTTTAAAAGAGCCCTTGCTTTCAATGGATCAGGCAGTCTTTTCAAAGCATTTGTGGTCTCAGTTCAGTAGATAAAAAGTAACACTTTATAATATTGTCAACTTACTCTGGCATGATATATAACTTGAGTGTCTCTCTCAGTACCAGATGTCACTCATTCCTATTCACAGTATCAACAACAGAAATGCCAACCACAACAACAACATACATGCCACCAACAACAACAACCAAGATGCCAACAACCACAACCATGCCAACAACAACAATGCCACCAACAACCACAACCAAGATGCCAACAACCACAAAGACCACCATGCCTACAACCACAACAGAAATGCCAACAACCACAAAGACAACCATGCCAACAACCACAACCAAGATGCCAACAACCACAAAGACTACCATGCCAACAACCACCACTGAGATGCCAACCACAACAAAGACAACCATGCCAACAACCACAATGCCATCAACAACAACCACAACTGAGATGCCAACAACAACCAAGACAACCATGCCAACAACAACCAAAATGCCAACAACCACAAAGACAACAATGCCAACAACCACTACAGAGATGCCAACAACAACAAAGACAACTATGCCAACAACCACTACAGAGATGCCAACAACCACAAAGACAACAATGCCAACAACCACAAAAACAACTATGCCAACAACCACCACTAAGATGCCAACAACCACAAAGACAACTATGCCAACAACCACAATGCCACCAACAACAACCACAACTGAGATGCCAACAACAACCAAGACAACCATGCCAACAACAACCAAAATGCCAACAACCACAAAGACAACAATGCCAACAACCACAACAGAGATGCCAACAACCACAAAGACAACTATGCCAACAACCACTACAGAGATGCCAACAACCACAAAGACAACAATGCCTACAACCACCACCAAGATGCCAACAACCACAAAGACTACCATGCCAACAACCACCACTGAGATGCCAACCACAACAAAGACAACCATGCCAACAACCACAATGCCACCAACAACAACCACAACTGAGATGCCAACAACAACCAAGACAACCATGCCAACAACAACCAAAATGCCAACAACCACAAAGACAACAATGCCAACAACCACTACAGAGATGCCAACAACCACAAAGACAACTATGCCAACAACCACTACAGAGATGCCAACAACCACAAAGACAACAATGCCAACAACCACAACAGAAATGCCAACAACCACAAAAACAACTATGCCAACAACCACCACTAAGATGCCAACAACCACAAAGACAACTATGCCAACAACTACAATGCCACCAACAACAACCACAACTGAGATGCCAACAACAACCAAGACAACCATGCCAACAACAACCAAAATGCCAACAACCACAAAGACAACAATGCCAACAACCACTACAGAGATGCCAACAACCACAAAGACAACTATGCCAACAACCACTACAGAGATGCCAACAACCACAAAGACAACAATGCCTACATCCACCACCAAGATGCCAACAACCACAAAGACAACCATGCCAACAACGACAATGCCCCCAACAACAACAACCAGGATGCCAACAACAACCACAACAACTATGCCAACAACCACCACCACAAGCATGCCAACAACTACAACCACACCAATGCCCACAACAACTACATGTAAGTAGCATTTTTCCTGATTTGTCGATCTAGTTCTGTACATCAAGCTTTCCCCTGTTGTCTGTCTCAATATGTGTCTGCATGTAATCATTTCCTTTTGTGGAATCAATGTCACTAAATTAGGGTGTTTTATTAGAGATTGTAGACATTCTCAAATACTGATAAGGTTCTATTACTTGTCTAGACTGCAACCCCTGCAACAAAAATTATACAAAACAATTTGCCTTTAATTTCCATGATCATATGCTAAACACCTTATAGTAGAAGTAATGGATGGGGTGATATTTAAGTTGATTTCGTTGCCGAAAAGGTGTAATGATACAATACGTACAATATTAGAATGTGCATGTCGTTGTGTTTTGTAATGTATCAGTTTATTTACATATCAAGATGTCGCATTTCTCTTCTGCCAGTCTATTTTTTTTTTTTTTTTAAGTAATATTTATTCAGGAGGGAACAGGTTAGGCTCCTTTATAAAAATTGGGCGGTGCCTATATTCTCCTGGCTCCTGAGGGCCTCATAATAGCAACAGTTTACAGACAAGTGGCGTGTACCAGGCAATCACAGAACTAATTATAAATATAAAGTATATTATGAAAGGAGTAATGCTGGCCATTTGGAAGGAGAAAAAAACATGTAAGTAGGAAAATCATAGTAATGTATAGAGTATAGCTGAGAAATACTACTTTCTCAGAGAGGCAAGTATGCTTTTTCTTTTCATCTTATAGGCATCCAGAGTGGGATGTCTCGATCTTGTTTGTGTCCTTTCCAGGAGATATGATTATTATTGAGAATAAAAGAGTATAATGTAACCATTTCTGTCCTTCCTGAACAGGGACATGTCCAAGCGGTGCTCCAGCTGAATGGATCATGAACTCCACAAAGCTAGTTCCAACGAGCCACATCACCATCAACGACCCTGAACCAGGAGCAGAACATGACCGTGACAGTGCTCGTCCTGTAGCCGATAAGAAGCTCAGGTTTGCCAGATTCCCAGGTGGCAAGCCATCAGTCGTTGTTGACATTGATGATGAAGGAATTGCTCATAGCTATGCCACAGTAATTGCTGTCAAGATCTACAATGAGAACCTGGAAACAGTCAGCATCCTCAAGAAGGAGACTGATGATGTTCAGGAGTGGACCGTGGTTTACAATGGAACCATCCCATCCGATGGAACCATCATACTCGATACCCCAGTGCAGATGGGCAAGATCAAGATTGTGCCAGAAACCGGCAGTGAGATAGTGGAGAACGAGTTCCTCATCTTCAACTTTGATGTAGCCATCTGTGCATATGGATCTGGTGAGTACACTTTGATACTGATCTGAAGGTAGAAGAGTTCTAGCTAAAGAAAATACACTGTCTTCTCTGTGATGAATTTAAGAATCATCCATCTCAAAGTAATTACTTTAAGGGTGTTTTGACTACTAGACAGCAAAATTGCATGGCAGGGGTATTTGTTAAAGTATTGTTTAAAAGAGCTCTTGCTTTCAATGGATCAGGCAGTCTTTTCAAAGCATTTGTGGTCTCAGTTCAGTAGATCAAAAGTAACACTTTATAATATTGTCAACTTACTCTGGCATGATATATAACTTGAGTGTCTCTCTCAGTACCAGATGTCACTCATTCCTATTCACAGTATCAACAACAGAAATGCCAACCACAACAACAACATACATGCCACCAACAACAACAACCAAGATGCCAACAACCACAACCATGCCAACAACAACAATGCCACCAACAACCACAACCAAGATGCCAACAACCACAAAGACCACCATGCCTACAACCACAACGGAAATGCCAACAACCACAAAGACAACCATGCCAACAACCACAACCAAGATGCCAACAACCACAAAGACTACCATGCCAACAACCACCACTGAGATGCCAACAACCACAAAGACAACTATGCCAACAACCACAATGCCACCAACAACAACCACAACTGAGATGCCAACAACAACCAAGACAACCATGCCAACAACAACCAAAATGCCAACAACCACAAAGACAACAATGCCAACAACCACTACAGAAATGCCAACAACCACAAAGACAACTATGCCAACAACCACTACAGAGATGCCAACAAGCACAAAGACAACAATGCCTACAACCACAACCAAGATGCCAACAACCACAAAGACTACCATGCCAACAACCACCACTGAAATACCAACCACAACAAAGACAACCATGCCAACAACCACAATGCCACCAACAACAACCACAACTGAGATGCCAACAACAACCAAGACAACCATGCCAACAACAACCAAAATGCCAACAACCACAAAGACAACAATGCCAACAACCACTACAGAGATGCCAACAACCACAAAGACAACTATGCCAACAACCACTACAGAGATGCCAACAACCACAAAGACAACAATGCCAACAACCACAACAGAAATGCCAACAACCACAAAAACAACTATGCCAACAACCACCACTAAGATGCCAACAACCACAAAGACAACTATGCCAACAACCACAATGCCACCAACAACAACCACAACTGAGATGCCAACAACAACCAAGACAACCATGCCAACAACAACCAAAATGCCAACAACCACAAAGACAACAATGCCAACAACCACTACAGAGATGCCAACAACCACAAAGACAACTATGCCAACAACCACTACAGAGATGCCAACAACCACAAAAACAACAATGCCAACAACCACAAAGACAACAATGCCAACAACCACTACAGAGATGCCAACAACCACAAAGACAACAATGCCTACAACCACCACCAAGATGCCAACAACCACAAAGACAACCATGCCAACAACGACAATGCCCCCAACAACAACAACCAGGATGCCAACAACAACCACAACAACTATGCCAACAACCACCACCACAAGCATGCCAACAACTACAACCACACCAATGCCCACAACAACTACATGTAAGTAGCATTTTTCCTGATTTGTCGATCTAGTTCTGTACATCAAGCTTTCCCCTGTTGTCTGTCTCAATATGTGTCTGCATGTAATCATTTCCTTTTGTGGAATCAATGTCACTAAATTAGGGTGTTTTATTAGAGATTGTAGACATTCTCAAATACTGATAAGGTTCTATTACTTGTCTAGACTGCAACCCCTGCAACAAAAATTATACAAAACAATTTGCCTGTTTGAATTTCCATGATCATATGCTAAACACCTTATAGTAGAAGTAATGGATGGGGTGATATTTTAGTTGATTTCGTTGCCAAAAAGGTGTAATGATACGATACGTACAATATTAGAATGTGCATGTCGTTGTGTTTTGTAATGTATCAGTTTATTTACATATCAAGATGTCGCATTTCTCTTCTGCCAGTCTATCTCGATCTTGTTTGTGTCCTTTCCAGGAGATATGATTATAATTGAGAATAAAAGAGTATAATGTATCCATTTCTGTCCTTCCTGAACAGGGACATGTCCAAGCGGTGCTCCAGCTGAATGGATCATGAACTCCACAAAGCTAGTTCCAACGAGCCACATCACCATCAACGACCCTGAACCAGGAGCAGAACATGACCGTGACAGTGCTCGTCCTGTAGCCGATAAGAAGCTCAGGTTTGCCAGATTCCCAGGTGGCAAGCCATCAGTCGTTGTTGACATTGATGATGAAGGAATTGCTCATAGCTATGCCACAGTAATTGCTGTCAAGATCTACAATGAGAACCTGGAAACAGTCAGCATCCTCAAGAAGGAGACTGATGATGTTCAGGAGTGGACCGTGGTTTACAATGGAACCATCCCATCCGATGGAACCATCATACTTGATACCCCAGTGCAGATGGGCAAGATCAAGATTGTGCCAGAAACCGGCAGTGAGATAGTGGAGAACGAGTTCCTCATCTTCAACTTTGATGTAGCCATCTGTGCATATGGATCTGGTGAGTACACTTTGATACTGATCTGAAGGTAGAAGAGTTCTAGCTAAAGAAAATACACTGTCTTCTCTGTGATGAATTTAAGAATCATCCATCTCAAAGTAATTACTTTAAGGGTGTTTTGACTACTAGACAGCAAAATTGCATGGCAGGGGTATTTGTTAAAGTATTGTTTAAAAGAGCTCTTGCTTTCAATGGATCAGGCAGTCTTTTCAAAGCATTTGTGGTCTCAGTTCAGTAGATCAAAAGTAACACTTTATAATATTGTCAACTTACTCTGGCATGATATATAACTTGAGTGTCTCTCTCAGTACCAGATGTCACTCATTCCTATTCACAGTATCAACAACAGAAATGCCAACCACAACAACAACATACATGCCACCAACAACAACAACCAAGATGCCAACAACCACAACCATGCCAACAACAACAATGCCACCAACAACCACAACCAAGATGCCAACAACCACAAAGACCACCATGCCTACAACCACAACGGAAATGGCAACAACCACAAAGACAACTATGCCAACAACCACAACCAAGATGCCAACAACCACAAAAACAACTATGCCAACAACCACCACTAAGATGCCAACAACCACAAAGACAACTATGCCAACAACCACAATGCCACCAACAACAACCACAACTGAGATGCCAACAACAACCAAGACAACCATGCCAACAACAACCAAAATGCCAACAACCACAAAGACAACAATGCCAACAACCACTACAGAGATGCCAACAACCACAAAGACAACTATGCCAACAACCACTACAGAGATGCCAACAACCACAAAGACAACTATGCCAACAACCACAACAGAAATGCCAACAACCACAAAAACAACTCTGCCAACAACCACCACTAAGATGCCAACAACCACAAAGACAACTATGCCAACAACCACAATGCCACCAACAACAACCACAACTGAGATGCCAACAACAACCAAGACAACCATGCCAACAACAACAGAAATGCCAACAACCACAAAGACAACAATGCCAACAACCACTACAGAGATGCCAACATCCACAAAGACAACTATGCCAACAACCACTACAGAGATGCCAACAACCACAAAGACAACTATGCCAACAACCACTACAGAGATGCCAACAACCACAAAGACAACAATGCCTACAACAACCCCAGTGACAGGTACTCCAACACCAACTGCATCAACAACAAAAATGCCAACAACAACAATGCCACCAACAACAACCACCAGGATGCCAACAACTACCACCACTGAAATGCCAACAACTACCAGGACTACCATGCCAACAACCACAACAGAAATGCCAACAACCACAAAGACATCAATGCCAACTACCACCACTGAGATGCCAACAACCACAAAGACAACTATGCCAACAACCACTACAGAGATGCCAACAACCACAAAGACAACAATGCCTACAACCACCACTGAGATGCCAACAACCACAAAGACAACTATGCCAACATCCACCACTGAGATGCCAACAACCACAACCATGCCAACAACCACAATGCCACCAACAACAACAACAAAGATGCCAACAACAACCACAACAACCATGCCAACAACCACCACCACAACCATGCCCACAACTACAACCACGCCCATGCCCACAACAACAACATGTAAGTAGCATTTTTTCAGAGTTGTCAATCTAGTTCTTGACTTCAACCTTTCCCCCGTTGTCTGTCTCAATATGTGTCTGCATGTAATCATTTTCTTTCATAGAATCAATGACACTTAATTAGGGTGTTCTATTAAAGACTGTAAACATTCTCAAAAACTGATAAGGTTCCATTACTTGTCTAGAACTGCAACCCATGCAACAAAAATTGTACAAAACGATTTGCCTGTTTGAATTTCCATGATCGTATGCTAAACACCTGAAAGTAGAAGTAATGGATGAACAGTCAAATTTGGTGATATCTTAGTTGATTTCGTTGCCAAAAAGGTGGAATGATATGAGAAGTACAATGTTAGAATGTGCATGTGGTTGTGTTGTATTAGTTTATTTACATATCAAGATGTTCCATTTCTCTTCTGCTAGTCTATCTTGATCTTGTATTTGTCCGTTTCGGGCGGTATATCATTGAGAATAAAAGAGTATAATGTTTCCATTTCTGTCCTTCTTGAACAGGGACATGTCCAAGCGGTGCTCCAGCTGAATGGATCATGAACTCCACAAAGCTAGTTCCAACGAGCCACATCACCATCAACGACCCTGAACCAGGAGCAGAACATGACCGTGACAGTGCTCGTCCTGTAGCCGATAAGAAGCTCAGGTTTGCCAGATTCCCGGGTGGCAAGCCATCAGTCGTTGTTGACATTGATGATGAAGGAATTGCTCATAGCTATGCCACAGTAATTGCTGTCAAGATCTACAATGAGAACCTGGAAACAGTCAGCATCCTCAAGAAGGAGACTGATGATGTTCAGGAGTGGACCGTGGTTTACAATGGAACCATCCCATCCGATGGAACCATCATGCTCGATACCCCAGTGCAGATGGGCAAGATCAAGATTGTGCCAGAAACCGGCAGTGAGATAGTGGAGAACGAGTTCCTCATCTTCAACTTTGATGTAGCCATCTGTGCATATGGATCTGGTGAGTACACTTTGATACTGATCTGAAGGTAGAAGAGTTCTAGCTAAAGAAAATACACTGTCTTCTCTGTGATGAATTTAAGAATCATCCATCTCAAAGTAATTACTTTAAAGGTGATTGGACTATTAGACAGCAAAAATTGCATGGCCGGGGTATTCTTTAAAGTATTGCTAACAAGGGCTCTTGCTTTCAATGGATCAGGCAGTCTTCTCAAAGCATTTGTGGTCTCAGTTCAGTAGATCAAAAGTGACACTTTATAATTGTCAACTTACTCTGCCCGGATATATAACTTGTATATCTCAGTACCAGATGTCACTCATTCCTATTCACAGTATCAACAACAGAAATGCCAACAACAACAACAACATACATGCCACCAACAACAAGCAAAATGCCAACAACAACAACCATGCCAACAACAACAATGCCACCAACAACCACAACTAAAATGCCAACAACCACAAAGACCACCATGCCTACAACCACAACTGAAATGCCAACAACCACAAAGACAACAATGCCAACAACCACAACCAAGATGCCAACAACCACAAAGACAACCATGCCAACAACCACAACCAAGATGCCAACAACCACAAAAACTACCATGCCAACAACCACCACTGAGATGCCAACCACAACGAAGACAACCATGCCAACAACCACAATGCCACCGACAACAACCACAACTGAGATGCCAACAACAACCAAAACAACCATGCCAACAACAACCAAAATGTCAACAACCACAAAGACAACAATGCCAACGACCACTACAGAGATGCCAACAACCACAATGCCAACGACCACTACAGAGATGCCAACAACCACAAAGACAACTATGCCAACAACCACTACAGAGATGCCAACAACCACAAAGACAACTATGCCAACAACCACCACAGAGATGCCAACATCCACAAAGACAACTATGCCAACAACCACCACCAAGATGCCAACAACCACAAAGACAACTATGCCAACAACCACAATGCCACCAACAACAACCACAACAAAGATGCCAACAACAACTAAGACATCCATGCCAACTACAACTGTTATGCCGACAACCACAAAGACAACAATGCCAACAACCACTACAGAAATGCCAACTACCACAAAGACAACAATGCCAACAACAACCCCAGTGACAGGTACTCCAACACCAACTGTATCAACAACAAAGATGCCTACAACCACAAAGACAACTATGCCAACAACGACAATGCCACCAACAACAACCACCAGGATGCCAACAACAACCACCACTGAAATGCCAACAACTACCAGGACTACCATGCCAACAACCACAACAGAAATGCCAACAACTACCACAGAAATGCCAACAACAACAAAGACAACCATGCCAACAACCACAACAGAAATGCCAACAACCACAAAGACAACCATGCCAACAACAACACCAGTGACAGGTACCCCTACACCAACTGAATCAACAACAAGGATGCCAACAACAACTACCAAGATGCCAACAACCACAAAGACAACCATGCCAACAACTACCACAGAAATGCCAACAACCACAAAAACAACAATGCCAACAACTACAATGCCACCAACAACCACCACCAAGATGTCAACGACCACAACAATAACTATGCCATCAACAACAAAAATGCCAACAACAACACCACCAGTAACAGGTACCCCAACACCAACTCCGTCAACAACCACAACAACAACAACAACAACTACTGAGATGCCTACAACCACAACCACAGTTATGCCAACAACCACAACAACATACATGCCAACAACAACTACCAAGATGCCAACAACCACAACAACAACTATGCCAACAACTACTACAACCATGCCAACAACAACTACCAAGATGCCAACAACCACAACAACAACTATGCCAACAACTACAACAACCATGCCAACAACAACAACATACTCACGTAAGGATAATAAGATATCCATGAACAAATATAATAAGAAATATTGGGAGTATCATCCTGGAATAAAAGTTTTATTTTAGAAGTAGTGGCATGTAATAGATACAGAATTCCACTCAGCAGGTCATGTTATGTATATCTATTATAATTCATGAGTTTTTATTTGCGGCTCAGAATTTGTTGCAATCTAGGTATTTAGATATTAATTTTTTTTCCTTGCTTATGTGTTAGGTTTCTGCAATTTGGTATTTTCTCTTAAAATTTGGGCATATTGACGTGAAATTGTGGGTATATTGCAATGTATGCTCCCTTTGATGTCTATATTACAAATTCCAGAAATACAGTATCACATATCATACAAGAGAATTTGGAGTAAGCACCCTTGCAATAGAACCGTTGCAATTTCAAATTGCAAATGCAGAGAAAGCATCGTGGGATCTGAGCTTATGCAAATGTCCACTGGGATGTTGTCTATATCCGTGAATACTTTGGCTTTGTATTGATAGCATGCTGCTGTATTTTGTAGCTCCATGTGAGAACCCCATCTGGGGCATGAGGCACTCCGTCCTGATCCCCGATGACCACATCCTCATTGAGAACTCTGACAGAGACTTTGAGCCCAGTGACATCCGCCCAGGTGGTTCCGGACTCATTCTGCCACTGCAGCGTATTGGAGCTACACCTGTAAGTCCTATCGTGTCTGTCACAACCACCACTCTACCTCTGGGCACCAACACACCTGAGTGCTATATACAGCTCTTGTGTAGTAAGAAATGATACCCCAGACATATATGGATTTTTATGTATATAAGAAATGACGGTTCACATTCTAGATGTCTGGGTCTTATGTTAAATTTTCTAATCCATGTTTTGTTTAATTTCAGGCATCAGTCACCATTGACCTTGATCCATTTGATAACCAGAACGGACATGTCGATGTTATTGCAATCAGAGTAGCAGGAAATGTTGCTACAGTTGATGTGGCCTTTAAGCTGGGAGATGATTCTGGTCAATGGGAGATGGTCTACAACATGGATGCCAGTCACTCCATTGTGCTGCCAGCAGGATTCAAGTAAGCAGTGTTTTAACGTTGAGTGGCGTAAAGTTGTGAGCCGACCCATTTCATGTTACCCTGCATGCACTACCCATAGTATCCGTCATCTCAGTCATTGGTAGATTTATTTTATCTTATTAAAGTACATTATTGGTGTCTTGAATCAAACAAAGAATCGTGTCTCCAATGTTGTATTCCCGAGGAAAAGGCCAATGTGCACATAACAAATACCTTTGCATAATTTGCAGCAAAGTGGCCAAGCTCATGATTACCCCTGTTACACCGACTCGTTTCGACGCTGATGTGTTCGACTTCTCCATTGATATCTATGGCTGCTTCAAGTTCCCACCAACAACTGTAGCACCATCCACTACCACCACAACAATGCCAACCACACCAGGTAACTAAATGATAAAGTATGCTTTGATCATTTAGATTATTTCATGTCCTGAGTAGTCTCTAGTTACAAGTTATATATGATTGAGCTTACTACCTGTTCATCTATCATCACATTTAAAGATGAAACTTAAATTATAAACATAGTAGTAGATACACATGCTCATGTTCTGGTCAAACGGTGCTACCCTGCCATTAGCAAGACAGTTTGAATGGTTGAATCCTACTCTCCATGTACGTAACTCCTTTCCTCTATGTGGCTTGCAGTGTGCAGTCCACCACTCATCCAGACTTTCTGCCTGTGTAACAAGACGTGCGACAACATGCAGGCCAAGTGCCCACAGCTGGGAGATGCCGACTGTGTCACTGGCTGCCAGTGCCCCACAGACATGGTCATGCATGACGGCAAATGTATCCGTGAGGAGAAATGCCCTTGCACCTACAAGGGTCAGACCTACGGCGTAAGTATAACACACTACAATAGAACTAATGATAGGGGAGTAGCACATACAGCATATTGACACCATGTCTAGTGTGTCTTTGATATAGGAAATCATATCATTGAATGATTAATCCTACCTTGTATTATGTAATCCATCGTAGTTTTCTTCTTTCTTTGGCATCAATGGTTACATTTCTGCTTCGACGCTAAAGTTTGTTTTGCCAACTAAAGTCAAGACAATTGTTGCAGGATTTGCTTTGCAGCAAAACGCTTTTTTGGAGACGCTTATCTGTTGAAGAATCTAAAACAATTGTTGCCAAACAATTGTCTTTATAAAACAATTGTTTTGGACTTCAGGACCAGTTCGACCTGGAGAGCTATTATGATTGATATAATGTGATAAGTAGTGTTTATATAATGTTCCTTGAAAGGAATTTGGAGAATCACTTCATTGTACATATAGTATATATATAGCTTGTACATTATTCATCAACAGTTCGGAGACGAAGTTTACAGGAACAAGTGTGAACATGCTATCTGCAGTGACCAGTCTATCCAGATCATTGACAACAAGGACAGTACGTATATTAAGACATTTTGACAACCTTATGGCTTATAGCCAAGAGAAGAGGAACTCTTCCTGATTAAAAATGAAATGACATGATCTAGATGTATCATCGCGCCCTCAATAGGGGGGAATACACATGTTGCGATGTACTGACAGATGTTATGAATCATCATCATAAAATCAGCTGACTAACAAAGGCAATGTAGAAAATGAGACCTTCAGCTTGTCTGTTTTGTACATGTGAGACAAATCCCAACTTGTCTTAGACTCGGACTAATGTTGTGCTTTGTTGCAGGGCCTGAGGAGTGTGACTGTGTAGAGTCTAACTGCACACACTGTGAGAAGACCAAGTCAGGAGAGTTTAAGAAGATCGAGTTCTGTAACATCACAGAGGATGAGTGCCGCGCCCAGGGTAAGCGTCTGTGCCACCAGGATGATGGCGGCGAGTGCTGCAAGTGCTGTGACGTCGGCTGTACCGACAGCAAGAAGGTCTCCCATACGGTATGTACCCGCAGTCACTCTATACAACCAGCCCCATAGTACTGGGGCTGGACAGACTTGACACAGGACATGGGCGGGGTGCACTAAACACTAATGGAAGTACCAATAAGGCATGACCCCGAGTCGTAATGGTTAAAAGCAAAATATCATTCGAACAAGATAGGGTAGGTCCTAGGATTATTTAGACATTTTATTATATGATAATGACCTCAAGCTTCTATTTTCCCAGTGTGGAGCGATCTGGAACGATGGAGCCTGTGATAGCTATGTGTGCAAGTGCCCCCCAGATGTGCCAACATGGACCATCGACCACACTCACATCGACTGTCCCGATACTGAGTGCCCTGAAGGATATATTCTTGAATCAACACCACTCAAGTAAGTAATGCATAACGGTTAGGGAGTTTCAATGAAAAAAGTATCACTGTACTGTATTATTACATCTATAATGATAGATAGTAATTTCCAGCACATCAGAAATGACGACCATGTATGGCTATACATTCTTACATATCAATAATCAACACATCAACACAGGTGGTCACTATTATATTGACAGTTCCAGTAGAAATCAGGTGATGCAAAAGTCTGGTATAGAGGTCAGGTGATATAAAACCACATGCGGTATTCTTTTAGGTGCTGTGGAACATGTAAGCCAGTAAAGACAACAGTCATGCCAACAACTACAACAACAACGACTACAACAACAGTCATGCCAACAACAACAACCACAATGCCACCAACCACAACAACCACCACAATTCCCACAACAACCACCACAATGCCACCAACCACAACCACAGAAATGCCAACAACCACAAAGACAACCATGCCAACAACTACAACTACCATGCCAACAACTACTACCACAGAAATGCCAACAACAACAACTAAGAGGTATACATCTACATCCACAACCACAATGCCACCAACAACCACTACAAAAATGCCAACAACAACACCAGTGACAGGTACCCCAACACCAACTGAATCAACAACAAGAATGCCAACAACAACTACCAAGATGCCAACAACCACAAAGACAACCATGCCAACAACTACCACAGAAATGCCAACCACCACAACACCTTGTACGTTATGGCCATTCTGATTTCGCAAAGTTTGAAAACATTTATATTCATAATACGGTCAATGTGTAACAACAAATGTTTATAAAAACAAATTTCTATTCTTCAGATTTTGATCAAATATATCATAAGGTGTCACTCTTGTAACGTGTAATTTGACATGAATCATACTATTACTCCTCAGATCTCTGTCCAAGTGGTGAGGAGCCCATCTGGATCATGGGTGACACTGACCTTGTACCATCCAAGAAGATCTCCTACTACGACCCTGAAGGCGAGACCCACAGCGTGGATGACGTGCGTCCAGAGGGAGACATGATCACCTTTACGTCTGGTGGCAAGCCTTACGTCAGCATTGACATTGATGATGAGACCCACCAGAACAGCTATGGCAGTGTGCTGGGAATCAAGTTCTACCTCGGCAACCTGGAGACAGCTACCATCATGTACAAGAGCAGGGACAACGACGACGAGTGGACCACACTCTTTGATGGCCCCGTAGATGTGACAGAGGGTATCATCGACGTTGATGATATTGACATGGCTCGTGTTAGGATTGTACCAGAGAGTGTCAGTGATAAGGATGATCTGGAGGAGATCCAGTTCGCCATTGATATCGCAGTCTGTGCCTTCGGCTGGGGTAAGCTACTTGTTCCTTGGTTCTTTGTGAGCTTGCGATGGTGCTGAAGAAAGTGGTTTTAATCGACAGTTAATCATCATATGTGAAGATTTGGGGGTATATAGTTGAAAACAATGATGGGATAGAGCTTTCGAATTTCTTAATTTCTTTTAAGATTTCTATAGATCGGTTGACTCTTGAACTAATAGTTAGGAATACTAAATCGTTTGCAGAACCAATTCCAACAACTACAACAACCGAAATGCCAACAACAACTACAACAATGCCAACAACAACAGCAACAACAACAACAACTGAGATGCCAACAACAACAACCACAATGCCACCAACTACAACAAGCACATCAATGCCAACAACAACAACCACAATGCCACCAACCACAACAACTACCATGATGCCAACAACAACAACTATGATGCCAACAACAACCACAACTGCCATGCCAACAACCACAACAACAACTGCCATGCCAACAACTACCACAATCATGACTACCACGAGGACTTATTGTAAGCATATATTTGCACGTTGTGAAATTATGGGCTATAATTATATCTGCTGGAAAGGAAGCATCATCAACTAACAAGATGGTCTTAATTAGCATACAAAGCTGTGGATAGATATGGTACCGCTTTTATTCCATAATTCATTTCTCCAAACATCAAATCACCAAACTTACATCAAGCTGACATCAAATCTCAAATACCACTGAAAGCAAATAGTATACACATTAAGGATTAATTTTAATGTTGTTTACATACTCATTGTTGAATTCAAGCCAATAAGGACTGTACAAAACCAGTCCGTGGAACAGCAAAGATGCTCCTGAAGCCCCCCTAGTGACAGTTGTATTCCGCACTAGCGGTTAACAGTGGCACCACCCTGTGTCACCCTGGTACCAATTGTGTACCCCCTGGTCACCAATAACCAGCTCACCAAAGCTTGGGGACGGGATTAGGGTACACATAGATGTGCATGGCATGATTGGTATTTTAAATGGATGGTTGTTGAATGATAGTTTTGTCAACTATATCGGAGTGGGGGAGTGGTTAGGACAGTGGCTCCTTGGTGTAAAGGTCCTGACTTCGAAACCATGCCAAGGTTACCTAGTTTACCTGCCATTTAATTATGTAACAATATAAGTATTTTAGATTACACATTAATTGTATTAATTAATGTCAAAGGTTAGTATTCTGTTTCTGGTATTCAATACTTTATTAAACTGGGTTGTATCTCAATATGATTAATTTTCTAAAAAGATATAAACAGAATTAATAAAGGGTTATAAATATATATACATGTATATATATGTACGGTTTCGTTACCACACATGGCTTGGGAGGGATTAGAACTCCTGTACTTTGTATCATGACTCCAAATTTCTAACCACTGCCCTATCCTGGGCAGGTGACATGATGAATGCCCAGGTAGGACCCACTAGCAATCTCTACACCTTCCTTGTACCCTAATATCAGACACGAGATTTGGCTGAGCTGCTAGCTGGAGAACAGAGGGGATATAGAAGGGTACAATTGTAAATGGCGCTGTCCACTGGACATCTTGCTAAGGCGGAATACGCCCCCTAGTAATTGTTGTATACACCTAGTGTCCCTCTGCTGCCACCCCCTAGTAACGGTTGTATACACCTAGTTTCCCTCTACTGTCGCCCCCTAGTAACAGTTGTATACACCTAGTGTCCCTCTACTGTCGCCCCCTAGTAACAGTTGTATACACCTAGTTTCCCTCTGCTGCCTCCTGGCACTAAACGTTCCTTAATATGGCTTCCATCGTCCCTGCAATCTCTCCTCTGTACATATGAATTAAGCTCATACTGAAATGTTGATGGTGTGTGTTTCTAGGTGAGTACAACGGTACAGTGTACACCCCTGGAGAGAAGTGGAGCACCTCCCTGTGCATGGAGTGTGAGTGCAGTCAGCAGGGAAGCACCTCATGTACCGACAAGTCTGAGGACTGTGCCGTCACTGAGTGTGACGGAGAGCTGGTCAAGGAGCCTGGTACCTGCTGTCCAGTCTGCAGTAAGTCATCTACCTTATTACAGCTGTTACTCATCATTTGTCGCACTCGAGTAGACATTATAAACATATTTGTGTACAATGTATTTAAAGTAGCAGTGTTCTACCTACAAGGATCGGACAAAACTTTAGTGAGTGTCCCAACTAAATCAATCATGATACTTGCTGCCATAGGAATAACAGGAAATGCCTATCGACCATTATTGCTCAACAATCATTGCTGATCCAAAATCGCTGAGCCGAAATCATAAACCATGTTAAATATAACTCCACTATAACCAACACCAAACTAAATTGTTCTCATTTGCTGCATCTGCAGAGCCCAAGAACTCTACCTGTGTGCACAAGTCTAAGAACGTCACCGTTAATATTGATGGCTGCGTCTCTGAGGGACCAGTAGAGAAGACTAGCTGCCAGGGTACATGTGACTCGAGTGCCATGGCCATATTCAATGCCCCATACATGAAGACTGACTGCAAGTGTTGTAAGCCAACAGCCATGACACGCGTCCAGATCCCACTCACCTGTGGTAAGTAGTAATCCTCTCCACCATGTGGTGTCTATACACATTACCAGAAAGGATTATATACATTATTCCTGTTAGTCATTCTAGAATCAACGTCTTACTATGTATGGGACATGTGTCATCTTGCTAAGGTTTCACAACTGCCTATTGGATTTATTGCAAGATAATGCTTTTGTGTATTCTGTATACCCTGTCTGAGTGTAGCACTATATGTGAATGTCTTTCTGCCATCTGCCCTCACAGGTAACAACACCATGGTGATGCACGAGTACGTCCGGATCACATCCTGTTCCTGTGAGGCTTGTCAGTACAACCCCTTCGGACCAGCCAGCTCCAGCGTACCACCAATCACAACCAAGCTTTAAATGCTGATGCTATCAAGACGATGGAAACTTGACCCATGAAATATAGCTCATCTTTTATTGACGACTATAATCATTAATTATAATATATTCGCCCTTAGTTAGAGGGTTTCACATGTATATCATATTCAATAAAGATATATAGTATTGCATATCACCGTCTCCTATGTTATGATTTTATAGCACAGTTGTTTTATGTTCGGCCGAGATAACATGGCTGGATTAGATTCCGCAGTAACTGAGGCTGTCGAGGCTAGTATAAACAAATTATAAGAATCACAGCTACATACTTAAAAGGTCACTATAAAACAATTAAATGAATATAATATTATGCATAACCACGGAAAGGCTATTGCATTTTTGTATTATGTTTTAACGAAATCCAACACAAGCGTCTTTAGACACCCAACATAGTTGACATGATTTAAATCACAACGTTTAAAGTAGCATAGTCTGTTGATTAGGGGTCAAAAATAAATATTGCTAAAAATGAACCAGAATGAAAATATGACCAAACTTCATGTCCTAACTACTTCATTAAACATTATTCCCAGAATAAGATTTCAGCTAATTATCGGTTTTATGCTCAATTTGAGACTTTTGGAGTGCATGATATAAGCCCACACATTGAAAATCCACTGTAAAGGGCTATACCTGTGTACCCTCTTAATTGCCCATTAATACCCACCAATGATATCTTCTTGTGCCCTATCCTCCAAATATGATATTATAATGATATTTTGAACTCATTTAAGCAGAATTTAAAATATGGAAAATATCGGACCCCGCTACTCCAAGTATTTTGGCCTAATCATCTCAGCATCAGAATATGCCACATGTACAAAATTTTGTGAAAACACATCACATGTTATAAGGAGCAATCCTCATTTGAGGAAAGAACAGAATCTCACATACTTGCCTGAGCGTGTAACACGGTGCATTCACGGCAGCCTACTAGTAGTACTAGGACCAGCCAGAGAAAAAGCTGTGGGGACTTTGCTGTGAGATTCATCAACATACGTTCTCATCATGAATTAGCAGGTATTTTCTATATAATATATATATATTATATATATTATAGGAACGACAGGTTCAAAATGTTCGGCCATGTGAGATAGATGATACACAATTGGTCGAACCCTGTCCACTGATTCAGCTGGCTCCGTTCCACAATGCTTGGTCAACAGGTCAAAACACAGATGGATTAAGCCAGTTCGATGGATGAAGCAATCATTTGCAATAGTGGTGATGATCATTGTTCTGAGATATTAAAGGAAATCAGAACCTACAACCAAATCAATTCAGAATGCAGACAACAACAGGGACGCCAAATTAAAATGTGAATTGGCCGCTGACTCTGAAAGATGGCGGCACCCATGCTCAGCCAATCAGATTACACAGACCGAACTGCACCTAGACCCCTGCACCCAGTCTCTACGGCAGCCTGAGCGGACGGATCTCACGGTGAAAGATACTCTAGCTCCCAAATCCTTCTGAAGGAAGGCTCTGACCTTAAACTTCAATTTTGCTGGGTTAGGCAGTCCATGTGATTAGCTTGGAACCAGCGAGCAGGAACCAGAAATGGAACTAGAAGGTTTGATGGTACATTGTACAACTACCAAGCCATCAAGCATTCAAAAAATCTTTCAAACACCAGCCCCCTCGTTCGAAAGGATTTGGGAACGAGAGTAGGTGAGAAACTGCACCGCGAAATCTGAAACACACCTTTATATTTATACTCAGGAATATAGGAGGGCGTATGAAGAAATGATTCCACGAATCAATGATTTCTGGACCTAAAGACATCCCACAGCTGCCTGACCAGCTGCTCTGTTATCTAAGGCCGATAATAAGGGTTATATGGGAGGGTGAGCCGGTACAGTACCCCCCCCCCCCCTCCCTCCTTATCGTGTGGTCACGCAGCAGGCGTATCGATCTGTATTGATCACCGAGATCAGCCTTCCCACAATGCCCGGTGCCCGGATGGGAAGCATACTGATTACACCTTCATCAATAAGATGTTCAGTTTGAAAAAACAACATCAACAGAACATCAAAGAGTTCAAGATTAAGTTTTCAAAGTGGATTTTGATTGAAGATATGGCCGTGATTTTAGAGATGGACCTTCGATCCATAACAGTAGTTTAATATCGAGGGAGGAAATTCTAAAGGAGATGTTGCAACCATGATAGAGATGGGAATACAGCGACCAAACAGTCCAGACCCCCAGAACGTGCATTGCACTCACATGTACATGCTTCCCTATCAAGTGTCTTAGCAAGTTGTTCTCCCACACACGCCACAGGCAACACGGCAGCCAATACAGTCTATACGTCAGGGTGCACCTCTATACATGTATGTGAGCAACTCGGGGTCACCTATAGTGCACTTCCTCCCCGCTAGAGGCCAGCAGTGTGCCCATCTATTCAGCCCAACAGGTTTCACCGCACTCCCCATGAAGTACCCAGCTTCTCGCATGCTATACCTTTTTACACAGTGAACTGCATATCTACTTTCATCATAGGTTTCGCCAACTGTCTTGGATTTTCAGAGACAGGGAGATATCGCTCACAGATTGAACAGGCCTGCTCAACTTGGAGGTGAACAGGCAGACAGGTTGGGGCAGAGATGTGCCGGGAGTGCGTCAACGTTGAGATGAACAGGCAGGGAAGTTGGGGCAGAGATGAGAGCGCGTGGAGTTGGTGCAGTTCAACTTCAAGCCGCAGGAGGTGAATAATTCATCTCTGCTATAGGATCAAAGGTGGGGGCGATATCATAGGGACGTGGCCGATGGGTTGCTGTTTGCACATTGAATGAAACTCAACCCCTACAAGTGAAATAACCATGGTACCTCTGTTTTATGTTAGATGATGAATATGCTAAATACATTAATGACAAAAACATTTTGAACGCTACATTGAAGTTTATATCTCCCTCGTTTTTAAATAAAGTTATTTAAACATAAATAAAAAATAAACACGCTCCTCGTCATTATTGCGTGTGGTATTTGCATGGTATTACTACGTGCTAATGACCTCCGCCCCCTAACTGCCCCCTACGTGGTATCCACACATATTGTGGCTGTACACCCCCCCTCCCTCCAGGGGCCAGAGCTTGTTGGCAGTGTCCCACGGGCCTCCCCCTGCACCCCTCCCTCCCCATACCTGATCCATACCCCCACAGCACTCATCACTCAGCAGCTGGGGAGATCTCACCTGGACAACAAGATACCACATCTACCTGGTTATACTATCTCACTTACAGGATAGACACCCGCGGCCAGGTAAGTTGTCACAGTATCATCATCTTGGTGTTACCGTCTGGGTGGGGTTACATGTGTAGTAGTCCAATGTCCTTATTACTGTTCACAGGATACATAGACTGCGTTCATACCTGCATCTCCGTCTTCCAAATAAAGTGTGTTTCGAGCAAATTAAATTTAACACTAGAGAGAAGTTACCTAAGTTGCGGTTTACGATTAGGGAAAATTTATAGCATTTCAAACACGGATTATATACTGTACATGCCC
Source organism: Harmothoe impar (assembly GCA_947462335.1). Taxonomy (NCBI): domain Eukaryota; kingdom Metazoa; phylum Annelida; class Polychaeta; order Phyllodocida; family Polynoidae; genus Harmothoe; species Harmothoe impar. The sequence goes on from OX381715.1 coordinate 35,246,052, forward strand.
TGTAGTTAATACACCTTGACATATTTCTTTGTGTAGGATGGATTATATTAAGGCCTACATTTGACCAGGCCTACTCTACAACTTTGTCCGATATTTTCATGAAAATAGCTTCAGTGTGTTTTGGCAGCCTTTAAGCTATTTTTGTTCACTGATACACATGCTGAAGAACATTGGTAAATTGTAGGGCCAACATGTGTATCACAATATCAGGCGGGTCTTTTTATTTCTACACGGATGCATTGTGTACACTCAGGATATGACCACCCACTTTACCACCTGAAGCGTCTTTATCAGGCCCTTTAGATGCAAGCCACTTATTAATAGTTGTGGCTGGGGGTAGGTATCGGCGGTGGGCATATAGCTCAAGGACCACAGACATACCACTGTGAGCAGCTAGTGAGTCTTATCAGGCAGAGGGAGCAGCTCAGGCCTTCTGCCACACTCACAGAAGGTCCCGAGAGCAGTCGAGGGTTGCAGCTCAGGTCTTCTGCCACACTCACAGAAGGTCCCGAGGGCAGTCGAGGGTTGCAGCTCAGGCCTTCTGCCGCACTCACAGAAGGTCCCGAGGGCAGTCGAGGGTTGCAGCTCAGGCCTTCTGCCACACTCACAGAAGGTCCCGAGGGCAGTCGAGGGTTGCAGCTCAGGCCTTCTGCCACACTCACAGAAGGTCCCGAGGGCAGTCAAGGGTTTAGGCCCTCTAGATCTGCCACACTCATAGAAGGGTCCCGAAGGCGGCCAGGTGTTGCAGCTCAGGCCCTCTGCCACACTCTCACAGAAGGGTCCCGAGGGCGGACAGGTGTTGCAGCTCAGGCCGGGACCTTAGGCCCTCTAGGTCTGTCACACTCACAGAAGGGTTTACAGTAAATAAGATAGGTTGTACATGTAGAACGTTATAAAGACGTTTCAGAACGTTTAACTATGGTTCCTTATGGCAAAACATTATTTTGACGTGAAGTAATGTATTTTTGTTAGCTGGGTTCTGAGGGCGGCCAGTTGTTTCAGCGCACGTACCAGTATCAACAAAAAGTATTGGTGGAATGATGGTTGTTTCTGGGGTCATTCCAAAAGTATCTCACGTAAATTTCGGCCATTTTCAACACCACCCACCCCCACCCCCTCTCTGTCATCCTTTTCTCCATACCTCTATCATTGGGGACCCCAAGATCACCAAGGCCCTCACGACCCCTACGACCCCCATCACCTCCAACCCTTCCTGTGTGACATAGTTTATAAAAATCACTCTAAGATACCCTCCATAGCAACCCTAAAATGGCCACGCTATCCACTAGTCCATACACCACCCAGGAGCAGTTGCTGGTCCTGTGAGAGGAGCAGCTCGTGTTGATAGGTCAGGCCTGTTGAGCTGCTCACAGAGTGGCGCTGGCAGCTGCTCCACTCTCTGCCCCTGCACCACCCGCGGGAGGAGGGCTGCAAGAAGGGTTGGTGCAATGCACAGGTGTAAATGATGTGGGCGAATAACTCCAAAATCCTGGTCTTACGCTCGCCAAAAACCACAACCTCGCACTTCGGCATCGATGGGTATATGACCGTTTGCATACTTATCCTGTAGTACCCAATAGCGCTGGGCATCTGGTCTTCATAACTATACGTCATCTTATGAATTCCGTTTGATTTTGTTTGAAAAAGTACTTATGTACATAACTTTCTTTGTTTTCCTACGGAAACTTCTTGTTGTTTGAAGATAATCACAACCATTAATTCTAATGGGATGTAATTCTAAAATGTTTCAATACCACAGTAGTGCTGTTCTGCACTGATGGAAAGCTATAGACATAATGGGACATGAATACATGATGGGTTTCTTTCTCTTTCTAACACACCTATAATTACCTCTGGTTTGGTTTGCATTTGTGTCTGCTTGAAGTAGGGCTAGAACAGATCAATATATAGGTAGACACATTCACATCATGGCCACCGTCTGTACGGCCATTACATGCGCCATGCATATGGCTTATTCGGCCGTATAGAGCACAATGCAAGAACGGTGGCCATTAAAAAGGTAACCAAGTCTTCTAGTGGATATCAGGTATGATCCAAATCTGTATACATGGGGGAACATCAGCGATCATGAATCATTCATGAAAGGGTGGTTAATATACTGATGGAACATAATGTTATCACTCTGATCCCCTCCCTCAATCATGCTTTCTCTTCTTCGTTCCGTTGATTACCATCCCTATGAGTACATCTTGGGGTTTTCCATACTCATCCATATAAGGCAGAGGACTGCCTGAGCACATCCCAGAAGTCCAATCTGTTAGTCACAAATGAATATACAAGGTAAAACACCAGTTCTTTCTATAGATACACACGGGAAAGTCAACAGAGTTTATAATTAGGAGACTGCCTGTTTAAAGCTGACCGAAGTGGGGTAAGTAAAGAAAAATAATCCTATCCTGGTACACGGGATTGTCCGTATTACATGGTGTTTTCTACAGGGGTGAGAAGATTATACATGTATTAATCACATTGTATTTGTAATGTGGAAGTGTCTAAGTGGCATCTCCACTGCTCAAATGGGGGAAAACACCCTCCAGTCTAGGTTCTACCAGATCCCCCAGTCTTCACTTTCTATATCCATATATGGACTTATCGGGGATCCATTTGGACCTTGACAAGTCTCCCTGGAGGGGAGATGTCATATCCATATATGCGTTATATCAGCCTATACTAAGTAAACTGTTTCACCGTTTTTAATAATGGAAGGCCCAGATACATTTATCCGATTGTTTAAACAGTTACCACCGACTCACCGAACGTTATCAAAAACAATTGTGAATGCGAATGTGACGACCATGACTTATAGGGAGGGGAGACCAGGTGGTGCATCTTACATCCATACAAGTGTACTTTACTCTTTGATCATGTTTGTGATAGACATATCGATCAAACAGGTAGAGTTGATGTACCCATGCCCAGAGGCAGACAGTCGCCTGTACACCAGTACCAGGAACTAAAAGTACTTAACCTTGCACCTGAAGGGCAGATGGCCCCTGGGCAGGAGTCACAACACTACCACAGATATCAGGACATGGACTGTTGTGTCCGGCCAATATGCATCAGTTTACAATATTAATTCACTGTCATCTACGTTTTGGTATTCTAATCTTCAAAGGAGAGAGGGGGGAAAGGGAGGGAGGGTGGCAGCGAGGAGGGAAGGAGGGAGCGAGGGAGCAAGGGAGGGAGGGAGGGAGACAGACAGACAGACACAGACAGGTGTCAGGAATGTCACCAAATTACTTTCTTTGGAGAGAGAGTCCAGCATTTCCTGACTCCCTTTCAAAAAGCCTCTTGCTATCCCCAGCCCGGTATTACATGTCACCTTAGACCACCCCATCCCCTGCCCGGTATGATGTACTGCCCCTTTCCCTGCCCAGTATGATGTACTCCCAATCCCCTGCCCAGTATGATGTACCCCCATCCCCTGCCCAGTATGATGTACTGCCCTTCCCCTGCCCAGTATGATGTACTGCCACATCCCCTTCCCTGTGTGATGTACTGCCCCATCCCCTGTCCGGTATGATGTACTCCCCATCCCCTGCCCAGTATGATGTACCCCCATCCCCTGCCCGGTATGATGTACTGCCCCATCCCCTGCCCAGTATGATGTACCCCCCATCCCCTGCCCAGTGTGATGTACCCCCCATCCCCTGCCCGGTATGATGTACTGCCCCATCACCTGCCCAGTATGATGTACCCCCCATCCCCTGCCCGGTATGATGTCCCAGTGCGCACAAAACTCAGTTTAATGTTGAATCAACGTTGCATCAACATTGAATCAACATTCTCAACCAGTTTCCAAAGTTGATTCACTGTTGTGTGCCCACTGGGGTACTGCCCCATCCCCTTCCCAGTATGATGTACTGCCCCATCTCCTGCCCTGTATGTTGTACTCCCCATCCCCTTCCCAGTATGATGTACTGCCCCATCCCCTTCCCAGTATGATGTACTGCCCCATCTCCTGCCCTGTATGATGTACTGCCCCATCCCCTGCACCTGCCCGGTATGATGTACTGCCCCATCCCCTGCCCTGTATGCTGTACTCCCCACCCCCTGCCCTGTATGATGTACTCCCCATCCCCTGCCCGGTATGATGTACTGCCCCTTCCCCTGCCCAGTATGATGTACTGCCCCATCCCCTGCCCTGTATGCTGTACTCCCCATCCCCTTCCCAGTATGATGTACTGCCCCATCCCCACCCCCTTCCCAGTACGATGTACACCCCATCCCCTGCCCTGTATGATCCCAGTGGGCAAACTTCAGTTGATTCAATGTTGATTCAATGTGTGTAGCGACATGATATCAACAGTTGATACAGGGTTGTCACTTGGTTGATATTGATGAGGTCATCAACGTTGATCATTCATCAGTGATTCAACATTGATATGGCCATTGTGAATCAACAACAAATAAACATAATAAAATGATGCATAATTTGAGATTCAATATATTAGGTACAGTATTCTTATGTCGACTCATTCCTTCAATTTATATATGTGGACAGTCGAGGGAAATGGGTCCTCCAAAGGTTAAACTCAATTATAAAATTGAGGTCATCAGCTTTCCAGTGATATATTTCATTAGCAGGTACCACTCCTAGTTTTTGAGAACTGGCTCGTTGAATATGTGTGGGCACTGTCCAATCTCAAATGCCAATAAGCTCTATCTTACTTTGTTTTAGAGATATCTCTATCTAATTAGCATAATTCCGAAAATTCCGAAATATCCTAACTTTTTCAAACATTTGGTCACAGCTTTTAATCTTAAAATGAAATTTACATTCCGTTTTCAGCATAGAAACCTTTGTGGGCCCTGTAATCATTAATTTCTTGAAAAATTTAATTTAGAATGAAAATTATGTTTCCATGGCAACCAACAAGTGCAAAAATACCAATTTAAGCCCAAAAACGTTCTTTTTACATTCCAAATATGGAATGTTTTCACTTACGTTAGAATTTTCTAAAGTGGCTTATTGTATTCTCCATCAAAAAGTAGTATAGAACAATTTTTATGATATTTTGAACATTGTTGGCTATATGGAGCCCCCTGGTGGCCAAAGTTGGAACCAAAAATCCTCCCCGGAGGTCCCTTTTCCCTTGTTGATCCACATATTTTCATTACAACATCCCCTCCCCCTCATTTCTCTAAGACTAAATGCTAATTACAGCACCATCCAGGGTAGGGGTACATGAATGACCTCTGATGATCACACTAAGAGGCGTTCACATCCATTTCAAACTGACCTGGTCATGACTGAGGCTTTATCTAATATTCTTAGCAACATAAAGGGTGTCTTACTGAAATCATGCATGTATTCTTGTCATTTAATTCCAAATGTCAACCAAATGCACACACCATAGTTGTCAATGAAAATGAATGACATTTTGATCAATTGTATACATTGATGAGAAAATAAGAGCTTGCAGCTAGGAAAAATTGATGTAGCATGGAGATAGAAATGCTAAGGAGTAGGTTGTTAAGGCACCTATAGTGGGAAAGGTGGGAAAACGCATGGTTGATTCAAGGTTGATATCCAAACATTGCATCAATGTTGAAACAGGTGTTTGTTGACAACGTTGAAATTGCAACATTGCATCAATGTTGAAAACAGGTTGATCTACCCTGTAACCCCATATCAACTAGTTGTCAATATTGAATCAAGGTTTTGTGCCCACTGGGATGTACTGCCCCATCCCCTTCTCAGTATGATGTACCCCTTCATACTGCCCCATCCCCTGCCCTGTATGACATAGTGGGGCTGCCACCTGCTGCTAACAAGGCCCGCCACATATGTAGCCGTATATCACAGCACTGGCTCTACACACTATGTATCGTATAACCACTTCACCCCACCTTACAGCCCAAATACCACAACACGTTTGGCCCAAATCTCAAGAAATATAGGCTCCCCCACTAAATTTCAAACATTGGAACCTCTGTCACCGAAAACACAAAAGGAAGAATGTATTTGAAAAACATGATTCAGACATATTTCTGTTATATAATAGTTACATTTAGGTCAATGTTACCTAGATTCACGCCTTGCAATTGGTTACCATGGCTACAGGCATATGGATATTCAAAATTCATATGAAGACTGCTATGAACATAAGACTGTGGAAATGTGAAATGTTAAGAGACATCATGCTATTAAATCCACACAACCCTGAAAATCAGTTAATCCTTAACCCACATCCCCCATCCCCATGCTTATAAAAGAGTTATCTAGTACAGGGGCATGGTTGGGTCCCAGGACTGAGTGAAGGAGATACCAGTACACCAGTGTATACCTACACACCCAGTCACTCACTGAGGCTGATCAGGACGTACCCCTCACCCAGTGAGAGTCAGGACCGAGCTGTCACTAGACAACTACTCGTCTATGTAGGAGCAGCGCACCACCAGCACCACCTGAGGGTGTACTAGATAGCTGACCCCTGCCACGCCCACTCCTCCACTACCACCACCTCCAGGCCCCCTCCTCCTCCAGTCTCCTCCTGTCACACCCAGGGTAGTGGTACTGCTGCAGCCTCCTCCCGTGCTGTTGCTGCTGCTGCTGCTGCAACCCAGACCAGGGCCTTGGTGTGGCAGTGTCTAGTAGCTGCAGGGAGGTAAGCAGGCCAGCTCGGTGATGGGGCAGTGTTACCACAGTGGGTACTAATACCAAGGAATCCTCCAGTACCACATCGCCCCTGTGTACTGTAGCCGCAGTGGTGTGAGCAGGACTGTGTACTGGATGAGGAGACTGGATGTAACACGACTGTGGTGCTCCCCGAGGCTGCTCTGTCTGTCGGCCACCACGCCCACCTACCTCCAGCAGCAGCAGCACTCGGCCTCCCTCCTCAAGGTGTACCCACACACTGTACAGCCGCCATAGAGCCCCACTGGAGGACGCCCCACTGTACCAGTGTACAGCCACCTGGTACAGGAACCTGCTACACCACCCACCGTGCAGCCCTACATGATGCAGCCCTGATACCCCACCAGCAGCCCGCACACAACCACCAGCCTCCCCGGACACCCTTACCTACCCCCAGGCTGACAGTGCAAGGATACACCAGGTGGGACTCTTCTATTAGGCCGTGCAGGGTTGGAGGGGGGAGGGTGTAAGCGTGCCTCCCAGCTGATCCATACACGCTGGATGGATCCTCAGAAGTTGGCACTGTAGCAGTGGATCATTGCCCGCTAGATGACTGCACTGGATGTATACTTGAGATCCAAATAGCGTACCCTGGATTTAGAGTCAGTGTGGAGAAGGAATACTAGGTAATCTGCTGTCTTTTTTTGTTTTCCTGTATGTATCATCTATACCACAATGACTAGGATAATGCAGCATGCATACAAAACAATCACTATAGTGATATAAGTCAGATATAGCAGACTCAGATATAGTAGACCCTTACATGTATGGTACTGCCCTCAGTCACAGCTGAGTGCACTTGTGTTTGACTCGTGGTCTGACAGCACCACTGAGTCTTATAATGCATACAGAGCTGTGGTTGTACTATAGCTACATGAAGATGTATACAAGTACATCTCTCCTGGATACGTTTGCCACTGCTAGGAAGGGAGAGGGGATACTACCAAGGTAGCACTAAGGGTAGATATATACTATAACAAACCTGGCTGTAAACCACAGGGTTTGTATCCTGGTTAGGGCAGTATTACCTGCCAGTAGATCCTGGGTGTCTCTACAATAGGATGGCACGGACCCAATGTAAATCTGTCTGCTCAATGGTGCTACCATTCTAATTATATTCAAGCATGAATTCCACCAAATAAATAAAGATTATGGAATGCAATCGGGTACCATCAGGGCATATATTTTCCTCTTTTTCTGAAGTATGTCCCAATTGGCCAAATGTTTCAACTATCTCTGGTGGTATACCAGGTTTAGGCATAAGCATAATTATATCTGTCCTCACAACAAAATCTATGGCATTTATAACATTGTGTTAGATAGGATGGCAGAGACTGGCGGTAGATGACTGTTATGGCAACAATAGGTGGGTGAGTGCTATTAAGCTGATACTGCCAGCACGTTGTATCATAGACACACATTCCTGGCTCTGTCCCCATCACAACTGAATCATTGATTAAGGAATAACACATAAAAAAACTAATGTTTTATGAATGTGTTCTTGGGACGCCCAGTCATGGTATGAGGTCAGAGTAAGGGTGCTAATGAAAAATGTAACCGAGCGGTGTGCAACTGAGTGTGGGGTCCTGCCTGGAGGCTCCATGTAACTGAGTGTAAGGTCCTGCCTGGACGCTCCATGTAACTGAGTGTGGGGTCCTGCCTGGACGCTCTATGTAGCTGAGTGTGGGGTCCTGGCTGGACAATCCATGTAGCTGAGTGTGGGGTCCTGCCTGGACGCTCCATGTAACTGAGTGTGGGGTCCTGCCTGGACAATCCATGTAGCTGAGTGTGGGGCCCTGCCTGGAAGCTCCATGTAGCTGAGTGTGGGGTCCTGCCTGGACGCTCCATCGTAACTGAGTGTGGGGTCCTGCCTGCATGCTCTATGTAACTGAGTGTGGGGTCCTGCCTGCATGCTCTATGTAACTGAGTGTGGGGTCTTGCCTGGACGCTCCATGTAACTGAGTGCGGGGTCCTGCCTGGACGCTCCATGTAACTGAGTGTGGGGTCCTGCCTGGACGCTCCATGTAACTGAGTGTGGGGTCCTGCCTGCATGCTCCATCGTAACTGAGTGTGGGGTCATGCCTGGACCCTCCATGTAGCTGAGTCTACAAAACAAAGAGTAAAATTTCCTTACACATTATATCTGAAAACCATTTGAGACAAAGCAAGTGTTTGGTTTCAGCACTAGCGGCATGCCATAACTTTTTCGGCAGGAATGCACAAGAGGAGTAAATATTACCTCTCAAAATTTCCCTGATCTTTTTTGACCCATCATTATATTCAAATATTCAACATAAACCTCATCTGGACCTGACGATGCAGCATACACATATATGGCTAGACTGATCTGATATTTGTACACTTTCCAGTTGTTACAGCTATACTGCAGAAAGGTGGCGTGTCTTTGTGTCATATGGTAACTGATAGGTTGATAACCAGTAGCACCACACTGTGTGACAGCAGGGATGCTATCTCAGCTGTATTTACGCTGATCTACACGCTGCAGTCAGGGCACCACATGCAGCTCTGCCCTACAGAGACGTCATCAGGTCGCCCAGGGTGCTACTAGCCATTATAGGACCGCCATGATACCCCCCCCCCCCCCCCCCCCCCCCAGGGTATCGTCATGAAGGCCAGATCCCACAACGCGTGAGAGGGGAGAGAATTGTAGTGTATTATTCTAAAACCAGGAGGGTCTCTTTGCCGATATTGTGGAGGAATTTTGGCTATGAGATGGCCAAAATCGACAAGGGACTGTTGTGTTCTACATTCTAAGCAAACACCAAAAAGATTTAGACATTTTCCCAAGATTCAGTTAAAAAATGTAATGTATTAAAGGTGTATCTGAAGTCTGGAAAAGAAGGGGAGCCACTTATGATATCTTCCAGTGATTTCTTTTATTGGTACATGTATTGTTATATTGGTATAGGCCTATACTGTCATATCCTTACCTGCATTGTTGCCTTTCAGGTCTCGCCACACACAGTCCCCCAACCATGGGTAACAAGCAGGCCAAGACGCGGCCAGGTCACGTGGGCGGCGAGCGGGTGGCGCTCAAGGAGGCCGAGGAGGGCAGCGCGCCCGGAAACGGAAGTGCCGTGTACGGCCGGAAGTACGACAACATACCCTTTGACAAGTATGTCTTCCCCTTTGAGAACATCGTCTTTGAAGGAGGCGGCAACAAGGGGCTGGCCTACTGCGGGGCTGTGAGGGTGAGTGATTTATAGCAATGCTAGTTATGGAAAAGGTTATATCTAATACAGATGTCAACCCCCGCATGTATGTCCATGTATGGTAAACGAGATAGGCCTATACTTTAGTAAGCATACAAGCTGACATTTATTAAGGCACAATATTATATAGCATTATGTAGATTTTCTAATCTAGTGGTTCCCCAACAGTTCAGTCAGTCTATAGCCACAATCCGGATAGTTCATCACACTGACCTAGGCTAAAAGCTTAGTTTGAATGATATCTGATCTCCTGGTTATAATAGAGGTGCCACACCCTGTATTATATATGGTATTAGGTACTCCATTAAACATATCATCTCACCGAGGCTCACCATGCACCATGCAGCAGCTATAATCTAGATAATTGGATCCAATACTACCACACCCCGAATTATATTGCAGTTTATCCAATAAACAATCTGGATGGAGAGTTGGAATCTAAATAGGTAAATGCAATATAACCGTTCATCAAATAAACGCGGGTCTCGTATGCACCAGGGGAAAGGTGCCACTAGGTTAATAAGTGTATATAGTCACATTGAGGGGCCACTACGGTATCCACCCCCTCCTTTCCCAATGACCCAGACAGTTCTTCAATACCGAACCTACCCTATGCTAGCTATGATATCCCACAATATGTAATATCAGCTCGTCGGGGTGAGCTGCCATCCTCCCACTTACACGGTAGTTACCAGGTTATAACCTCAGCTCTCCACCAAATTGTACATGGTGTATGGGTGGTGTTCATAATGTAATCTGTACATGGTGTACGGGTCGTGTTCACAGTGTAATCTGTACATGGTGTATGGGTGGTGTTCACAGTGTAATCTGTACATGGTGTATGGGTGGTGTTCACAGTGTAATCTGTACATGGTGTATGGGTGGTGTTCACAGTGTAATCTGTACATGGTGCATGGGTAGTGTTCACAGCACAGGCCTACACTGAGCTGTGGTGGAGATCGTCTGCAGTGGGTTGGTAGTATTAGTGTAAACACTACATACAGCTAGTTCCCAGACCAATCACCAGGCCTATACTAGTGACATCTATTGATTGGTCTGGGAACTATCTGTACGTAATGTTTGGTCACGTGGTCACCTAGATGACCGGACCACCACAGTGTCAGACCTTTACACTAATACTACCAACCCACTGCAGACGATTTCCACCACAGCTCAGTGTAGGCCTGTGGTTCACAGTGTCAGTGTAATCTGTACATGGTGTATGGGTGGTGTTAACGTTCTCTGGGTACCGACATGATGAAATGGCATGCATTCCCTACCATGTACTTCAACAGTAAATACCATGCTCAGTTGTGTCCATACACCCTAGAAATCAGATCATTTTAGTCTCCTAGCTGTACCATACCTTTATTTTAACACAATAGTATGTCCAACTAACGCACACCCTTCCAATGTTTGAATTAAACGTAGAATTTCGTTTTTTTAAAATATCATATTTCGACCTAAGGTAGATTCTTCCTTGGTTGGATACTGTGCTAACACCAACCCACCTCCTGCGGTACCACTGCTTCTAAATTGGTGAATTTGTGGTATTCCCACATCTCTGGTAACGGTACACTGCCAATGGAAAGTTTATGTACTATCTATGCCAGGACTCAGACTTGGAGTGGCAAGAATATATTTACACATTCAGGTGAGACAGGTGGCAGGTTATTTTTAATAACGCTGTTACATGAAACCTAGGTAACAGATTATGCCATTGGTTACACAGTGTTATAGTTCTTTTTTTTTCTCTATGAAAGTGCAGTTCGCTGCAGGGAATATATCCTGCCTGCCACGTATAAAACTAGTGTATATTAACCATGTTGCCATGGTTATTGTCCAATACAACGAGTGAGAGGCGACATGTCCGCAGGCGTACAAATGGCCTTTGTCCACTCACACTGTCAGACAGATACAGGGCACTTACAGCAGATATGTGACATGACTTGTTAACTACTGTGGTGTCTTTCCTGGTGTATATGAGGATATCCTATTGTTACCACAGGGGATACACTGGCTGTATTCCGCCTGCACATTGTGATTATTACCACAGAGAAAGAAATGTGTGGATCAGCCTGACCTGCGAAATGTCTCCAAGACTACAGACTTCCCGGGGTCAGGAATCTCAATGCAAGCTCAGGCAATGCTGGACTCTCCTTCACATATTCAAGAGCGTAATATTGCCAGACTCACCAATGAGCTGCCAGAATATTAGGACTGTTAAGATGCCCAACTTCTTGATATCGCCAGTTTATATTTGATCTAAATGTCAGAATCATGCCCTGTCTGTTGCTTTTGTAGTGCATGCTTCATTTCTCAGTTTCCATCCATCTAAAACACATCATGGCTGGATCCTTTGTGACCCCCTTTACTCACTTACTGCGGCCTATAGATAACATTCTATTGACTCCTATCCCTTAAACATGAATGATTAACGATGATTGGCTCTGATGTAACGGCCTAACAGTCGAAAACAGTCACAAAGTACACTAAACTGCATCGTCTTCTTAAATATAGTTAGGGATGGGTAAGAGGGAAGTCAGACACACAAGGCCTAGATTACTGAGGTATGGACTTAATGCAACATAATTAGAGATTACCAGAATTCTAACAGCAAGACAGGGAGAAACATCTGATTGATTGTCCCTCCCGTGACCTGACCCATTACCTAATGAACGCCCACCCCCCCCCCACCCGCCCCAAAGCCCCATTCCCATCCCCCATGCAGCATGTCTAATAGCCCTTTGTGTTGGAAAGTGGGCCGTGGGGACCGTTTCTTACAAGACCACCAGGGCCTCACTTTTCCAGGGTTGGGGTCACCCCCCCCCCTCGCGCACCCTCCCTACTGCCACAGGGCCCCACCAGATAAGTGGGCCATGCTGCTCACGTGACTCATTAAGCCAATCAGGAAGCTGCAGATAGCGGAACATGTAAATGGTGCCGTATGTGGCAGTGGCGGCAAAACATCCAGCTCCCTGTTCACGTTTTAGGGGGCCAAGGATAATTTGATTACAGGCACAACACATGTATTTCCCCATTTCCTTAAAGTGTATATTGACCACGAAGCTAGCATTCTATCTCAGAAAAGCTATAGACTAATATGGGTATGGACCCCTAAAATCGACATGGCGACATGGCCATTTCTTAGAATCGACATGGCGACATGGCCATTTCTTAAAATCGACATGGGACATGGCCAGTTAAGTGACATGTGACATGGGCATTTCTTAAAATCGACATGTGACATGGGGCTTAGTGACATGAATAAAAATGTTTAAATTAGTTTAAAGTATGCTACCCAATTCTTTCTTTAAATTTCGTCCTTGTGAGTAGTCAAATTCCAAAATTTTCCTGGGGCCTGCGGCCCAAAGAGCCCCATTGTCACAATTACGTCGCCCCTACATTTTCCCCTTAGTGACACTAGTGACATGGCTTTTTCCTTAGTGACATGGGACATGGCCATTTCTTAAAATCGACATGCGACATGGGGACCCCCCCATCTACCCCCCCACTAATTGCAGATGGCAGAATAAAACCTTAACCTACGGTTGATCTATTGTACATGGGCTTAGATTAGCAGACCAAGGCACTCAGAACCAAATGGGAATATCACATGCCTTCCAAAGAACGCAAATAGGGTATCTTTCTGGAAATTCCAATGTCAAAAAAATCCAAGGCGCTATTTTTTTTTACTAAGGAAGTGAGAGTAGAAGGCCAAATGCTATATCCGTCTTTTAAGCACATCACCTCATCCAAGGCCACACCCTGTTACTGATAATAATTCAATTCATGTGGATTAGTTGGTGCATAGCCTGTTGCATTTCCTTATTATGTAGATGAACAGACAGTATATATGGACACCTACCACACTGATGTACTCCGTGCACAAAGAAAACAGTGAGGGCCAGCCTCTCTCTTTCAAGGCTTCAAGAGTTATGCATTGCCAGTGGTGTATCTCAGTGGGCTCACTAACACATTCCATGACAGGTATATCATACACTATATAGTCTGTTGAATTGTTATACAGTGGATCGGGGTCTGGTTTACAAGATGGATCCTCCATTGAATGTGATCCATCCATGCGGCACTGACCGTATGTTATACATGGGGTTTGCAGTGTCCTGACACACAAGTACATGAGTACTGTATGAATACTGCCTGCCCCCAATGTGGTACAGAGGGCGGCCTATTGTCAGACAATATTCAGGTATGTGTTTGTAGTGCCACCTCGTCTACGGGTGGCCCTCAATGCTATATATATATATATATATATATATATATATATATATATATATATATATATATATATATATATATATATATATACACAGAAAATGATATCTAAAAGTGCCAATTGTTCCATGAAACAACTGAGAGGTAATGTGAAGACACCTCATCTGTTGGTAACGAAGTTATATTAAGTCCTAAATGATAATATTCAGTTTGTATGATTTCTAACCCTTGTGGGATTGAGATTGGGATGGATTAAAGAGACAATTCTTTTTTAAACTGATGATACTTGACAACCATGTCTTTCACATTCAAGTGCTTGCATAGTTATAGCTCTATCAACTGATTTAGATGGGATCTATAGATAACACTATACAAACAAAGCTTATAATGTTCTAATTATGCAAATTAGTTCAATATTAGTGATTGTTTCAGTGGTCCTATATTTAAAATCATATGTTGGGCGACATATATGTATTACAGTGTTGCCCCGATATTTGATTTCTAACCATGGAATAATGTTAAAACATTGAAACGTTGGCTCAGTAGTGTGCCAACATGTAATCAGTATCACCATCTGAAAGCATGGGTCATTACTAGGCCAGTGGTCAAACCAGCAGTGTGCCAATATTGAAATGCCAATATTGGCCAATTCTTTAGACGTATAGTGACCCGACATGGCCCAATGTACCTGTGTTACCTGTGATGTTAGACCCGAGCCACTTTATAAAGGTATCTGGAAGGACAATTAGGGGTCGTAATGGAGGTTTATATGTGTGTGTGTATGGAATAGGTGTATACCGGGGCCTATATTATATAATGGAGATGAAGCAAAACAAAAATAGAGCATGACAGCGAACGTAAGTATATACATGTATATAGAAGTTACCTTTAGCATATCGTCCAGCATACGTTCAGGGTGCTCCTTCTTCAATGGATCATTCTGGCTGAAGCATCTGACTGTAATCTCCTCCGAAGGTTAGGGAAGTGTGCTCAAAAGATGTATGTCTTAACAGCTAACGAGATCTGGAGGTTCTGGAGTGGATGGATGGAGTGGGTGATGCAGTGATTCAGGCGCCGCCTTAAAGGGCAGCCCTAGAAATGAGGCGGATAATGAGGTTATGCCAGAGGCAAAGGGGGGATGCTGCAAGGCGTATAATCCTAAGGAGATGAGCCATGTTACATGGGGGATGGCGCTGGTTCTGACACCCACAGTCTTAAAGCTATATAAACCATCACATATATGGGCACTTTACATAATATGGATTAAACTATTAAAATATAATATTTCTTAAGGTCAGCGCATGGGATATAGAGAGGGTAATCGGTTAAGCTGATATTACCGGATTTGAAAAAAATGTACTGAGTAAGTGCCATTCACACTTAACTTTTTATTAAGAATGTAAACTATTTTGTGTGCTACAGTTGATTTCAAAAAGAGGCACGGCCTGGATTTCAGAGGAGGTGCTCGTTTTGGCGACAATGATCCATTCCTTAAAAGTGTGCCACGAAATTATATTGACCTTTAGCAATAATGTAAAGCACTTTATGAAACATAACATAGAACAGTCTACCAATCCCTCACACACACACTCTATCCACAATATAAATGAAATGTTATTTACAACAATCTTACTGTAAATCTCGAACAAAAATTGAATAGGTCTTGCCTTCACATACTGAAGAGACTGACAACTGACCCCCGAGGGGGGCACTGCACAGAAACCCCAGGTCAGTCATGGGGAAATTGGTCAGGCATAACCAAGTGCTATTCCAAAATGACTGAGGCAAAACGTATAGGAAGCCATGGAATCATGGAGTTCCAGTCATCTTGGACATCCCAGTGACCAAAAATATGCTATGACAACTCGCCCCTGTGACTTACCACCCACTCTCTCCTGCATGGACGGTTAGTTTCAGAATATCATGTCAACGTGTATATAATGGGGGTAGCTATCTGGGCAGATATTGATGCGGAGGCATCAAAAGGATGTCTGTAACCTCTATTTGTCATAATGACGGCGTCCTCACCATCAATGATGTTAGGACTATGATATGTACTGCTTTGTCTGAGACTAGACTGGATCTGTTTAGTAATAAGAGTGCGGTTTGGACCACGTATACCATGCACATGTCACGCATACACATCTACTGGGTCAGGGCCATTTTTAATGTTATAATCTTCGCAGGCCATAGACCGGGCTCGCAGCCCATAAAGGTCAAATCCCACAACGCGAGAGGGGGAAAAAAGTGGTTTATTAAGAAACCAGGGTCTCTTAGCCGATATTGCAGGAGCATATCAGCTAAGAGGGGGTAATATCAGCTAAGGGGGAGCCAATGTTGGCAAGGGAAAGTTGTGTATTGGATAGTAGCTAACATCAAAACATTTTGATATTTTCTCCCAATTCTGGAGGAACATGTTGCTTATTACAGTATGTGAGAGGTATGGGTTGTAAAGGTGTGTCATTCCAGCTACCTTCAGGCTAATCTAGAGGAAAAGTCAAGGCAAATCATCCAGTGAAGTAAGTCCCCCAACTAGAACCATGAAACAGTCCATTACACAACATTTTCCTTGTCTAAATCGGCTATAGTGGGATTTGGAGGATCCTAAGTATGCACTTTCCCATCCGTTTTTCACTCGTTTCTCACCCGGGATTTGGCTATAAGAATAAGGACAGTATCATCATGATTACTAATGGCCTTAAAATTATAGTGATGGCCGGGTGAGATGATTGGAAAAAAACAATTGAGATAACAGATCGTGATACCAACATCTATATCTAAAGTTAGACTAAACTCAACGATTTTGAAGAATATTACTCTGCACCCCCCCCCCCCCATGATGCCTTGTATTGGCTACCCCCCTGCAGGTCTGGTAATTGGAGTGTGTATAGAGGGCCTATCCCGTTACACCCACATAGCATGTACACACAGGGGGGGGGGGGGCACTGTCTTACTGTGGGACCCCACCCCACCATGACGACATATTGGACATACAAGGACGGGTCATTCATTGCAAGCTGGGGGGGGTCTTTGTAGATTTTTTTACCTAAGAAAGAACGTTTATTGATTGATCCACTGCATGGAGCTAATTACAACTACAATAGGTGGTCTCTGTTTACATCGATCAGGAATACACAACAGAAATAACAGTATCATTTACATCATTCACAACATTGTAAGCTTGGAGCTTCCTAATTTTTTTTCCAGCAACTATTATTTTGTGCTCAACAAAATCAAAGGCCTTACACAGATCTATTTGAGTTCCACCGGCGTATGTGATTTTGGACGGGGGGTTTCTCAAAAAGGTGGGGGGGGGGGGGGGGACTTCACTGTCAGCTAATTGGTGTGGTTGGGTATGGGAAAAAATTGCCATCGTTGGAAAATCCACCTGGTCCCCTCCCACCCCCAGCTAGTTATAAATGGCTAATAAAACAGAGTGGGAGGATGGCGTCCCTGCGTACCCTTCTGCCGACCCTGCTGCCGACCCTTGGACCCCGGAGACACAGTCCAGAGACCTCTCCTCCACTCACACTGACACAACAAGGCCCTACCTTAAAGTGGCCATCTACACAACTGTCGTCAGAGTGGGCTAGGATTGTACTAGAACAGCGACATGTAGATCCCCTCCCCCCACCCCCTGAAAAGGGGATCCACATGTATTCCCCCTCCCCTATATCAACAGGGCTCATTCATGATGTACAACATGATAATAGCCAAACTCCACAGTACGATTTAGGCAGGAAAACCCCTGCGTTTATGGGAGTTTAGACGATTTTGACAATATGGAAGGGTTGATTGCTCTATTGCAAGGCATTATCGGCTAAGGGTCTTTGCCTAAGTGTTGCAATTTACATCAAGTCAAATATCTAAATATTTAGATATATTTTCCTGCAATGCCCTAAAATCTCTGCGGTTTACACATTTGCAATGTTTTGTTTGATAATGCAAGACATTTGAAGCCTTTGACATCGCAATTTAAGCTCCACATGCCTGTGACAATGGTGGTTTTCCCTATTAATATAAAAATGTTTTACACTGCAATTTCTTCTCACCCCACTATTTATAAATTGCAATAGTTGAGTCTAAAACGCAAAGGTTTCCTGCCAACAAATCATAATAGTGTAGCTTGTAAAAGGCAAAGGAGTGTTGGGAACCCTTGCTGTTTGACATATTGGTAATAGTCTGATAACAAAACGCAAGGGTTTCAGGCTCATAAATCGTACTGTGGAGTTTGGCTATAAGGTGGTGTGGTGTGTAAGTAGGTTCAGGGGTTACACGAATCCTCCCTCCAAGTTTCGCGCTGCGTTTACAATCAAAGGTGGCTCAGTAAGCATTTTATATATTTCTAGTCTCATCATGTTACGATCTACACAATTCTCCTTTTTCCCTACACCCCTGCAGTTAGGATAATGATCGGCGATCATGGCGTGACTGACATTATAATTTGCTTCCTTATACATATACCAATTCACGAGAGACTTTGAACGCGTGAATTCAGTACCAGAACCTCGCGGGGGGCTATTTTTCCATGGATTGCAGAACCACTGCAGTACGACTGTCAAGAGCAGTAGGGGTCAACTTTTATTAGATCTTGAAAGGGGAGGGTGGTTATAGAGGTCCTCAAGATACTGATTTGTTGGGTGGTCAAAACTATAACCTTAAATTGCAATAGCCTAGTCCAATAAGTGTCCCTAGACAGTCAGCAATGAAATATAGGGGCGGTGTTCAGAGTCGGCTAGTCCATATACAGCTTTTCCATGAAAAGATAGGGCGCTCAAATTTCCCAACCTCTAATAAGTGGTTATCTATACCTTCAAAGACTAAGCACCCACCCCGGGACCAGAACCTAGAGTTCAGGGGGTTGTTTCTCAAGTTTGTACGATGCAGCCAATACCTGTGTACAACCACCCTCTATCTGGGCGAAGGTAGTGGCGTCCTCAGTCGTATTAAGGGGTCGTTTGTACGATTTGAACCGTACAAACTGAAGAAACAGGCCTCAGACAGCATTCATGTGTGGAGTGCGTCCCGATACCGGCTGATGGCGTGGTACGTCTGTAGGCAGCGACTTGGTGCGTGTCCTATTTCCTCCTTTGTCTGCATTTTCTGTGTGTAAACGCCACTATCAGTGCTCTACCTTGGTCGGCCCACACGCCACCGTAAACGTCTTTTTATACAGGTGCCTCTCCGATCTCCGAGCCACTCCTTCGTGTCAAAGCCACATGCTGATGGGGCTGCTCTCAAGTCTCCACCCCGACCCCCACCCTCCTCCTCCCCGCGCCCTAACTACCTGCAGTGTTCAGAGCTCTGTTCTCTCTGTATTAGATACTGCTCTTATCCATGCTTCCCTGTGATGATTATCAGATTATATTACATGTGAAGAGTTTGGATGCAAAACGACATATCACCATCCCAGAATTGAATAGTACTTTTCATAAAGACACCCTGAGGTCAATTATTATACTTTGGTCACAGAGTGTTTACTAAGTAGATCCTAAAGAGATGAAAAATATTAATTCCTTGAAAAATGGATCAAGATATTTATTTCACTATCTCTAATCTATATTTTTGTCATATTTTTGTCCCCATTTTTAAAATGGCGCTTATGTCGTTTTGCATACAAACTCTTCATGTATTGCCCTCTCGGTGGGGACTCCCCCCCCCCTCTCTCTCTCTCTGTGCCATCCATCTATGCAGAGGTTAGTGCAGTCAGGACCTGTGTTTGAGCAGGTTTCAGCCTAAGGCACATGGTGTGTGCCAGGCAGCAATTAAAGCTGCTATAAAGCTGAAATAATACAGACGTTTCACTTTGCTCTCTGGTAGCCCGTGCAGAACAGCACTTGGAGAAAAGACGCTCAGGATTTCCTTCGGAAACTTACCAGACCTTTGCTATTGCAGACTCATATCTGATATTACACTTGTCCTACACACCATTCCCCAGAATGACACTTCTCACCGTCGCCGTCACCTGATAACAGCCATTGCAGAAACCCAGCAAAAGTTAAAGCCTGGGTCATAATGTCGGTTACCAAAGCCTTCCTGTGGCAGAAGAGTCTGGTATAGGTTATAGTACTCAGACTTAGAATATAATTACATGTCTATGCCAATCAACGGAATATCAACTGCATGAGTGTACTCTGGTTGTGCAGCCTCATCACCACTGATGGCTTCTGTGTCAGTGGTCACAGTTGAAAACATTGCAGCTGAATAGCCCTGCCTGGAACCAGTCGTGATTTGCACAGCGCTCCCCAGGACTAAATGACAGGCAATAGGGTTTGCATTTACCTTTTAATGTTACCAGCCTATCTTCTGCTGACCTGGAATCAGAACTGCCTCTTATACTGCACCTCCTCTAGTGACCGTAACATTGGGGGGGGGGGGGGGGGAGAGGACCAGTACAGTGGGCCTTTGTAGGGGTCCAAATGTGATGCAGCAAAAGACCTTATTTCAATCTTGGCAGTTGGTTTCTCAATTCAATTCAGCCTCACCAAACTGCCCTAAACCTGGTACATGAAGAATAACATCTGTTCTACTCACCGATGGGGACACTGTGAGACGTGGGTATTGGTGCACTGCTCTATACTTAACTCCAGGCCAGGCAATGATAGGCCTGTAACGTTAAAAGGTAAATGCAGTGATCAAAAGCCGACAACCCGCAGTGCCTGTTATTTGGTCCTGGGGGAGCGCTGCGCAAACGGAAGCTATGACTGGAGTATGTGTAAGTAGGAGAGTGCTGCCTTGTGTTGGCAGCCAATAGCATCCATCAACAGCTGTACAAGACGACATGTATCTGCACTTCATGAACCCCATCAAGGCCACCTTCTATTCCGCATTAGCGAGATACAGTGGCTCCACCTTTTGGACCACTGGTAACAATCATAACCCTTTGCTCTGCAAGGACCAGCTCAGCCAAATCTCGTGGCCGAGATTAGGGTACAGGCAGGGTGCAGGTATTGTGAATAGGTTGTACCCGGACACTCCTAATGTCACCTGTGTCCAGTATAGTGTAGTGGTTAGCACTGTGGACTCATAATGGTGGGAGCCCAAGTTCAAATCCCTACCAGGCCAAATATCATTATGTTCTTGAAATACATATTTCTACATTTTCTTTAGTATTGTGAATAATGTATTCTGTTTCCAAAATAGCTTTACTTATGAATTTGATTACCAGGCATTGCCTGGAAGAGAATTGAACTCAGGTACTCTGCATCATGAGTCCACAGTGCTAACCACTACACTATACTGGACACAGGTGACATTAGGAGTGTCCAGGTACATCCTATTCACAATACCTGCACCCTGCCTGTACCCTAATCTCGGCCACGAGATTTGGCTGAGCTGGTCCTTGCAGAGCAAAGGGTTATGATTGTTACCAGTGGGAATGGCGCTATCCACTGATCATCTTGCTAAAGCCCTATACAAGGCCTTTCTGTCTCTCCAACAGGGTTTGGTATTGGCTATGTGGCGGCAATACGACTCCAAGAGGTCTTTTAGACTCGTTGGTGTTAGTCAACAGTTCTAATGTGTATTGTAGTGGCCAAAGGACACAAGTAATTTAGGCCCACCTTCTCTGTGATTTGGGGGGGGGGGGTCTGCCCACCCTTTCCTATGCCACTGTTAGGTTAGATATAGTTTTATAACCGACCCAGCCGAAGGCTTGTCAGCCGGTTCACTTAATGACAGTCACTATTATCCTTGGCGAACCGGCCAGCTCTTAAACTCGATGAGACATTTGGAAAGGGTGGTCGCCTAAATCATGTTGTTAATTTATTGCACATCAACCAGAGAGAAATGACTTAGACGTATCTGTTATCCTAAAGCTCAAATCCCACGATGCTTACTATGCCTCTGAAAACTCTGCAATTGAGACACTTTGCAATTTTGGAGCCTTGTATTTACTCTAAATTGCAAGAGTTATATTGCTTACTCCAAATCCCACTGTACAATGTATATTGCACTCCATCTCTGCAATTGGGGCATATCTGTTGCAATATAGACAGTGGAGGGAACATGCATTGCAATATACCTATGACTTCAGGTCAATATGCTCAGATTGCAAGAAAATTGCCAAATTGCAGAAGCTTTTCACATGAGCAAGGGAAATATATAAAAGTCTAGATATTAGAGTAAGCCTAGAGCGCAACAGATCCTTAGCAGTTATAGCTCCCTGTAGCACTTACATCTGTTGCAATTCAGAGGGAGGTCCCTATATTTCAACAGAATCCATAATTGCAGAAACCTTCAAGCATATTGCAAAGTGGGATTTGAGCTTAATCCTCTAAACGTGGAGACTGATAAAATGCAGACCAGCAATCTATCCACAGGTTCTGCAATACGAGCTGCTTTGCCTGCGTCCACACTGCAACTCCTTTCTGTTTTGTCAAATCATAGCATCTGCATATAGTGCCAAACCCAAGAACCGGGAGGGTTCGGCTTTTAAAACTCCTGTTTCTGCCATTCAAGGGGAAATCCTCTGGGTCCGGACCCCTCCTCCACCCTTTCGAAATAATTGTATTCGCCGCAAGTTGTGGGTGTGACATTTTCCCTACTTTGGTGGTTGCACTGAAAAAGTAAACTTGTCACCAGACTCGTCAAAGTGACTGTCATAAAATAAACGAGTCAAAAGTTGTCTAACCTATCAGGTTACCATCCCACAAATAGAATCTGGAGCTGGCAAATGTCGGGTTTTGGGCTGGCACATACCAAGTGGGTCTTCTATCTCCAGCTAGAAGACCCGCTTCCTTGTCACTTAGACAAGTTTTTGCCTCGTTTATTTTATGACCGTCACTTTGAAGAGTCTGGAGACAAGTTTATTTTTTGAGTGTGGTGTCAACTGTGTTTCTGTACCTGTTTATTCTTGTGTGGAGTATAGGAAAGGGGTAGAGGGATAGAAGAATGTGGAGGTCTCCCTGATGGGTAGTGCTTGCATAAATTTTTTGACAATTTGGTATGAATTTACAAAATACGATAATCTCTCGTCAAAGGCAGAAGCTGCAGCTGTCAACACCTCAAACACAGCACACACCACTGCCTCAAACACAACACACACCACTGCCCCAAACACAGCACACACTGCTGCCTCAAACACAGCACACACCACTGCCTCAAACACAGCACACACCACTGCCTCAAACACAGCACACACCACTGCCTCAAACACAATACGCACCACTGCCCCAAACACACCACTGCCTCAAACACAATACACACCACTGCCCCAAACACACCACTGCCTCAAACACAGCACACACCACTGCCCCAAACACACCACTGCCTCAAACACAGCACACACCACTGCCTCAAACACAGCACACACCACTGCCCCAAACACACCACTGCCTGAAACACAGCACACACCACTGCCTCAAACACAGCACACACCACTGCCTCAAACACAGCACACACCACTGCCCCAAACACACCACTGCCTCAAACACAGCACACACCACTGCCCCAAACACACCACTGCCTCAAACACACCACTGCCTCAAACACAGCACACACCACTGCCTCCAACACAGCACACACCACTGCCTCAAACACAACACTGCCTATTTTCAAAAAACCTGAGTAAAGCTAGAAGCATCCTGCACATGTTGTACTCTCCCTGCGGATTGCCATACCATGCATATTAGTCTCTATGCTGTGAGAGTGGAGGAAGGACAGACAGAATCAGACAGGGCTGTCATCAACCAGCTGTATAAACCACTAACTCTGTACTGCCTCCCCTCCAAGCCCCCAGACATAGGGATTAGGACCAGATAAACAGTGATAAAACTCCAAGTACCCCATCTATAGCACGTAAGAGAAAAATGGTTGTTGCTGTAGTACACTGCGCTGTGAGGAGAAAAAAACTGCCCCCGTACATAATCCTTACCATTGCATTAGTTCCCGTAATGTGCCACTGCACAATGTTTAAATCAATAGTGTTACACTAAGGTCTAGATTGTAAAGAAAAGGGATTCACTAACAGCAATAAATCAAGGTTACCACTTTGAAAATAACAGTCATTTTCTGTGCTATGGATATACACTAGACGGCATGCATTCAATCTCATACTCTATACGACACTGTAAAAAAAAATCCGTTGAAATAACGGAGATTCACTGGCAACACTGGGTGCCGGACTTTCACCGTTATTTTAACGGTCACCGTTTTTTCCTAAGTCACCGTTATTTTTACGGAACTGTCACCGCTATTTTTAAACAAGAAATCTCCGTTATATATTTTTTTTAACAGTGATTCTCAGTACCGTTAAAAAAACGGTGATTCACTGGCAACACCGGGTGCCGGACTTTCACCGTTATTGTCACGGTCACCGTTTTTCCCAAAGTCACCGTCATTTCTACGGAACTGTGAATCACCGTTATTTTAACAGAATACAAAACATCACTGTATTCTGATTCAGTGCCTAAACAATAATTGTAATGGTATTTTGTGTAATTTAACTGATTTGCCCCAGTGTTATTCAGTTCATTTATCCCCCTATACCTAACTCCATGCTCAATATGGTTCCAAACCCAATTTGGTTCCAATCAGCAATATCATCTTAGTGTCAAGACTTCAGACCTAATCATTAGGAATTAGTCTATGAAAGCCTTATAGAATGCTTCATGACACTTTGTAATACCAGTCCATGAGCAGAAGTCACTCTAGGATGGCTACAGAGCAAACATTACAGCTGTATCTGTATATATATTTCTTATCACCACAAAAATGGTGTTCCTAGCATCCAGGAAAATCTCTTCATGAACCAAACTGCCACCTGGTGTGATAAAACTGAAATCAATTAAACGTAGCTTCACCGTAAAATAAACAGTGTTTCACTGTAAAAATAAACGGTGTTTCACTGTATTGGATTACGGATATTCAAAGTAAAATTGATTGATTTTACATTGCCTCACCGTAATCATATGTTATGATGAATCACCGTTAAATTTTACACTGATTCTCCGTATATTCAACGGAATATTTTTACTGTGGAGTTACGAAAGATTCAATTGCAATTGCCTCATTGAGTGAAACTTTGTATATAATTCATGTGAAAAGTATTGAAATGAGGCTAAATGGTAAGCTACTGATATTGTATTACTATAAAGCATAGCAGCTAACACTATCATAGTCTGCCGCAGGGACACCCTTAATAGATTTCCGATGCTCAGTTATTGTCAGAACCCCACATAATTTTGCTCTCTGTATGTGCCCCATGCGTAGGCCTACATACTAGATATTATACATGTAGCATATAATAGGTGATATTGGGCCGCTGGTGATATGAGGCCTAATGTGTCTGTGTAACATGGAACTAGGCACACCTCCGTTATCATTATGTTAATGGTATGTTAATGAGATTCTGATGAGGCCTCTGGGAATGTAACAATGCATCATCAGAACCAACCTCAGACCTGAGGCAAGGCCACGAACCCACAACTATGTCTGCTGACATATATATATATAGGCCCAGAGCGCAGGGCTTGTACAAGGAACATGGGCAGGCAGGCTTTAAGGGAACGTGTACCATTCTTTGCAATTTATAAATTTTGAAGTCGCCTTGAAGATCCATGGCTAGATTTGCGCTAGTCACTCACCAAATCGCCAATGTCAAAGTTCATTTTGGCTAATTCAACCTGTTTGAAGTTGTGGAATTGTGGATATTGGTTTCATTCAAGTATTAGTGTGCCCCTTTGTGGTGGGTGTCTGAGGCATACCTAAAGAAAGCTGACACTACTACTAGTACTAGTAGCTCTTAGTGCGACACCATGCAGTGCCATAAGTGAGACACCATGCACTGATGCAGTGCCATGATTGCTTTCTAAAACTTCGGTGTGTGGGTTGAAGGGGGGGGTGTGTGTTCAGCAGGACTTATTTGTTATACCATGCATTACACCAAGCATCTTACTTTCTCTCTGACTACTGTAATAGTTAAAGCTTATATCAAACAGGTCTTAAGATATTTTGATGGTCAACAAGAAATAAGTTCAACAGCGATAGCGGAGGAACTCATGCTGGAACAGAAATCTTCTAGTTTTGGCCAATTTGCTGGAGATAATAGATAGGCTTAATGATTGAAACCACAGCAAACACACATATTATATTACATGTATTATAGATGAACATAAATATACATAAATGATAAAAAAAACTATATTACAGACTAATACAAACGATATGCATACTACATTTCACACAAAAAGATTTCTTTGGTCCCCCCCCCCTACCCATCTGTAGGGATCCACAATATTTAGTCTCCCTGTTACCACTCCTTAATCTATGTTGGTTAGATGCAGACACGTCGGGCGTTGTACCTGCATCTAGCTGTGTGGATACCGGTTGGATACAGCTGCTGCGTATACAGGAATAGAGACATATGGCACCATTACTAGGGTATTGAAATAGATAAAGGTAACCATATCATGTGGGCCCCAAGAATTGCAAGCACACACAGTCCCTCACCTCCTCTTCCTCCCTTTACCATATATTCCCTATTTCTTCCGAATCATTTGACCCCTTTATTTACTCAGTATGGATTTCAGCCGACAGATTGATAAAATTCTAAACCCCAAATTTGGATGGCCTGGCTCCTGTATGGATCCAAACCCACCTAGAGCCCCCTGCTCCCCCCTTGCCCCTCCCACAAGGTGCCGCCCAGGAGCACCTCCCGGGGTTGGAGCACTACATCACAGACGGGGCCCTTCTATAGACGCCTGTGCGTGACCACTGGTTTTCTGGGCAAGGATCGACCCCCGTCCCCCGCCCCTTCTCCCAGTAGCCGCGACCACTCCTCTCCCACCACCCTCTCTACACAACCCTCCGCAAACCGCTATTCAAGGAAAACTGGGATCAATGCTGAAAAGCCATTGCCATGGCAACGCTATCGGGCTCGTGGTGTTGGGGTCTGCACTGCCAACAAAGAGAAATAATTTTCTATTTGAATCGATTTATTTGTGTGGTGGCGGATGGTATCTGACTTCTCGCATGAAGGTCTATTACTAGTGTGCTAAGATAAGCACCAATCTCATATGGATGCAGCCCTGGAGTATCATAACTAAGGCAGCTATAGCTCCTAGAGCACCCAGAGGTAAGACTATATGGGGAGGTGTCTTGTGGCTGTAAAGCAATCGGACAACGAGCTGCAACTTGTAATCCACTCAACCCAAAACACAAGGCATCACAGTGCAAGTTAATCAGTTGACCAGATTTGCTGGTCATTGAGTGAGTAAGGGGGTGAGTGAGTGAGTGGATGGGAAGGAGGTTGAGTGAGTATATTAAATTGGTTGGTGAAGGAATACGTTGGTGAGTGAGTGGGTTGTAAGTGGATGGCTCATGTCCGGTCAGTGACAAACATGTGTAAATGGAGCCACGAACTCCATTAAATACATTCATAACATATTTTATTTACATAGCGTAAGCGTAATCACAATCTGTACAGCGTCAGATATGCATCATATAACCAATGTACCATTGATACATGTAATATGATTGACTAATGATAGGTATGCACTAAGTAGGCCATCTGATTCGGTGGAGTAAGTGAGTACGTAATTGAGTGCGAGCTTGGGTGAGTGGGTGGATGGATGAGTGAGTGAGTACGTAAGTAAGAAAGTAAGTCAGTAAATACGTGATTGAATGCGTGTGGTGGATTGATAAGTGAGTAAGTGGATGAGGAAGTAGATGGGATGCCAAGTGGGTGGTTCATTGATCGAGGATGTAAGTGAGTGAGTGAGTGATTAGGTGGGTGGTTGGTTAGTTGAATGAGTCAGTGATTGGGTAAGTGAGTTGGTGATCGGTAGGGTGAGTGAATAGGTAGGTAAGGGAGTAACAGAGTCAGGAATGAGTCACTCATTGGCACTATGTATGTAGACAATGGCGGGTGGTACAGAGTTGGATATGGTGAAGTGCAGGTGTATACCGTGTATATGTGAAGTGCAGAGTTGTATAGTTGTGCCTCTGCTTGATAGGCATGATACTATATTGTATTAGGGAACGTTCACAAATGACGTCAACTGTTAGGGGGTGGATGGATCTTTGGATTGAGTGACGAAAAGTGACATAGGGGTTGGGGGGTTCAGGGTATGTTTTTGAGTCCAAATTATGTGACACGATCTGCGAAAAGGGACCTTAGTGTGGACAGATTAGAATGGACAGCGTTGTTATGAAGATTCATATAGGTGATCAGAGTTTGGGTGTATGGACAATTCATAGAGAATTTTCTGTGAGTGTGGGGTCGCCTCAATAGGGAGTTTTATTTTCAGAGCTCGATGGGACTGTCATCATAATAGTGGCCCTACCAGATAGCAGATCATCCACAGACATAGTATTAACGGGCCCCGACAGGTGTGTTCCCATAGGAGCCTGGAGAGAGGGGCATACAGAGGCCATCTCGGCACTATTTACTGCCGCCCCGCCCCCACACATCCCTCCATGTGCTGGGGCCCCCCTGGGTGTCCTGTATAACTTGAGACGTGACACATCCCAGATCTGAGGCCTCTTCCCAGGGGTCTGCTTGATCCGCCACAACAGGTCTCCCCTCTGTCCCTCTATCTGTCTCCTAGTTCACCTCTGTCCCTCTATCTGTGTTCTAGTTCACCTCTGTCCCTCTATCCGTTCAAAAGGTTAGAGGAAAAACTGTAACTCTCAAAGGGTAAAATAGAAATCACAGTTTCTATGAATGGTAGCCAGCTTTGGACATCTATCTTAACTTTAAATCATTGCTTTATGTATTACACCAGATGTCTGTTCCTGACAAGTTACATTCAAACAAGTTTTCATATTCAGTACGTTTAGAAAAAAAAACATGCCAATCACTATATATATTTATATATATATGTGAGCAGGCAAGCAGAAAAGATGCTCCCCGCGGGGTTAGTTCCGATTTTAGCCACCAGGGGGCGCCACTATGGCCTTTCTAGAATGAAACAGGCTAAAATTTGTTCTGGGGTACTTTTTTCTGAAGAATTCAATACGATTACACAAAACATTACATTTTTGTTAAAAAGCTTCCATATTTGGAACGTAAAAAAACGTTTTGAAGCCTAAATGGGTGCCTTTGTTGATATGTGTTACCATGGAAACAAGATTTTTATTCCAAATCGAAGAAAAAAAAGATCCTCTTTGATAGGATGATTCATGAGGATTGCTACGATCAAACCAGAATAAAATTATCATTTCTAGTTCAGATTTTATGACCTAAAGACTGAAAATGTATCATAGATTTCCAATCATTTTAATTATGCTAATTAGATAGTGATAAATTGGAAAATATAAGACTTGGAGCTTATCGGGAATTTGGAAGGGGGAAAGCCCACACATGTTCATGTAGCCATTTCTCAAAAACTAGAATGAATATCTTCTAGTGTAATGTATCGTTGAAAAGCTTATGACATAAACTTTAAAGTTGGCTTTTTACTTGGAGTACCCTTTTCCCTTGCCTGTACACACAAATATATATATATATATATATATATATATATATATATATATATATATATATATATATATATATATATATATATGTATATATATATATAGTGACAATATAGAACAACATGATTTGAACCATCTTCATGCGATCCTGAATTATTAGGTGAGCACATGCAGGAGTTCTGGTAACTTCTAAGGATATGCGTGTTGGTACCCCGTTGGTACCCGTATGCAGCTTGTTCCGAATTTGTTAAAGGGGATGCACACTCAAAGTTTTAAACCTCCAGATTTCCAGCATCACTGCATAGTCTCTCTAAATATATATACAATTTCATGTATTTACATAACAGTATATAAGTTGAAACATTGCGATTGCATTTACCAGAGCAGAGCAGTGGCTAATGAGTAACTTGTGTCAAATTATTGAAATAACAGTTACTATAACTTATAAATTCATCATGTACACGGTATTTTAAACCTTCCCCCCATGGTGTGTGTGTGGCCAAAGCTCACCTTCCCCTTTAAAGTCTAAAATTCCTGGATTGTTAGAAAACCACTTCCACCTAAACTATCCATGAGTCCCAATACGTCAACCAGACACACTATATACATGGGTGTATGAGGTATCACTGTTACCATGCACTCATGAGTTGCTCGTTTGTCGCCAGGTGCTGGAGGAGGCGGGGGTGTGGCAGCAGATCCGGCGCATGGCGGGCTGCTCGGCGGGCGCCATGACGGCCACACTCCTCAGCGTAGGCTACAACTCACACGACCTGGAGAGGTTCCTCAGTCAGGACCTCAGTAAGATTTTCGTTGGTAAGTTTTTTGGCTCTTGTTCTTTACCTCAATACTGATATGGATATTTTATCTATTTACCTCGCAGTCCTCCCTCCCACTCAACTGACAAGGTTAAGACATGCCAAACAGTTATAATGCCGTTTAATCAATAAATGGTACCAAAAACGTGGTTGGTTCCAAAATAACCAGTGAGTGGAGTAGCGGTATACACAAGTACATAAGTAGTGGAATACACAACTGTAGGGACCACCGATAGTGTTTTCAGTCATCTTTCTTTTCATGTCTTTCTTGTGAGTATTCATGTTTAGCATGTAATGGGAGAGGAACCCAGAAGCCCAGCTTGCATGCAAGTTGAACCCTGGATGTAGGGGAGGGTCTGTATAGATTAAAAGAAAGCACAGGTCCAATGTCTCTATATCAATTATAACACTCAGGTCCCATGTCTCTGTCACTTAATTCTTAGAATGTCCTCTTTCAACTCGATGCCCCTTGTCGATTTGGAGATGGCCATGTCCCATGTAACTAGGGCCCTGTAACTATTTGAAGAAAATGCCATATAGATATGAGGACATGTTGACATGTGGACATGGCGGTGGTGGGCTGTAGGTGGCAGGTTGACCCTATATACAGACTGCACCAGGTGGTATGTTGTCTCAGATTCTCACCAGATGGCGGCTGTGTGACAGGTGGAGATGGGGGATATCTTGCAGACAGTGTTGCTGCAGTCTCTCCTTTTTACATGTCTGCCGACTGTATGTGGAGGGGGAGTCAAGTTGTTGCTGTAGGTTTTTGTCACCCCCGGCACCTGTGTGCCGCCTTCACATAGCCTGCACACAGCCTGCACACAGCCTGCACACAGCCTACACACACTCTGTACACAACCTGCACACAAACGTATGAGGGGGTCTGGGGACATTTCAGAGGAATACAAGTAAAATGGTGCATTTTGAAGAGGTGGTCCCAAATGGAATTTGATAAATATAGTCATCAGATGACACACTTCTAAAATTTGGTATTTTAATTTAGCATCTTATGTCTATTTATATAATGACCTGATATGTAACAAGTAAGGTAGGGGCGGACCCAGGGGGCATAAATACGCCTTGCCCTCACTTCTCAGAATTTGAAATGGACAGAAAGCAAGTAAAATAAGGTATTTCAGAGGAGTGGAAAGCAATATCTGTCTGTGGGGCCAAGGGATGAGACACTTCAATTGGGGACAACCTCTATACAGCCTTTGTATGGCTTATTGTGACAAAAGTCTACGTAACAACTACCTCTGGGCCTTTGAACTTGGTTCTCACATTCATAAGGACGAGCATGCAAGTCCCTAAGATTTGATGTCCTATCCTGGGAACTTGACCTCAAGTCATGAATATATCCACGCTCAAGTCTCTATTAGGTCCCTGGGATCAGATCTCTAGATCTGAGGACTTGCAATTAAGGACACCTCCTCCAGCAACCACAATCTCTCTAAGGTATCCCATCCCTTACCTAAATTATTCATTCCTCCCTGCACTCCCACACGCATAGATCTATAGTGTCTCCCACCCCTTCGTCCGACTCTAATCTCTCCTCCAGCACTAGTACCTCCTCCTGTGCGATCTCACACCCATCCTTTAGCTGCCCTATCCCTCCACTCGGGTCTCCAACCTCTGCTCCCGTCCTCATGCACAAGCTCATGTCATCTCTACAGGGTACACCATGTAGCTCAACAACAGCATACAACCCATCAACACTATCAGATATCCTGCCGAATTCCCCTACCCTATCCCAACTTCCTCCAGCATTTGATCAGGATTTCCAAATTTTGTGTCTCACACCATTTATCTGAGGTATCTACTTGCTCCTCCTGGGACTCCCTTTTCATGATACACCACTCCTCCAGGGTCTCCCATGCTGTTAAAGCTATTGAGAGGCACAATGATGTCCCGCCACTCGGAGTTCCACCCGACCATATCACACACCTTGGGGTTCCGCCCGGGGGTTCCGCCCAGCCATTTCCGGATCCTCAGAGCTATAATTATAACCACCTAGATTCAAACGTTCACTGCATCCAACCATCGGAGTTCCATCCACCCAGATCCATCTTTCCAGACGTCCACCTGTCCACATTCCAACCTTTGGAGTTCGACCCACCCAGACTCTACCCCACTAATTGCAGCCTCTGCCCACAGCGATCTGGCCCCCACAGTTCCTCCCTACAAGATCCCACTCCCTCCAGCCTGACTGATCCCTTTGCTAGGACTAAGTAGGAGTTCCACCGAAACATATCCCGCCCCTGTGAGTTCTACCCTACCCACAACCTGATTATGAGAGCTGTACGTTCATCCAACCGCTCAGAGTTCCACCCATCCACATTCAATCCCTTCGAATTCTGCCTACCCAGATCCCACTCCTCAGAGTTTCAACCTGACCTCATCGGAGTTCCGCCTCTCAATCTCCCGCCCCTCGGAGTTCCACTCACCCAAATCTCGCCACTATACAGTGGCCGATCCAGGATTGTCTAGAGGGGGGGGGGGGAGCAAAACCTGGCTCACCTGGATAGACTGTCTGTTTCCCACGAGCGCAGCGCAGCGGCCACATTACGTGGGTTTGGGGGCATGCCCCCAAGAAAATATTGATGTACTGGACATGATATGATGCACAATGTTTTGAGGCTCAGCCCCCTCCCCCCATCCAGGTCATTCATAGTCCACTGAAATAGACTATGATGTATCATATGATATCATCTCTATCTCTCTCCCCTTCCCCTCTTTTCTTTTCTCTTTTTTTTTGGATCCGCCAATGCCCTACCAGATCCCATCCTTTGGAGTTCCACCCTACCATTCACCTATAGATATAATCAATATTCAATATTCTTTAAAGAATGCTATCTTCTTAACAATTTGATTTCCATATGGGATTGGCATAAATAATTAGCTTCTCCGGGGACATGACAATGCTGACAATGCAACACTTCATATTGTTGTGGTGAAGGGGAGTGAGAGAGGGGAATCTGTATACTATTGCAGTCCATCCTTTTGCCATATATCATGTTCATTAAGTAGTAGTTATAAGACGTGTACCAATCTGTACACGAAATACAGTGAAGGAGCCTTATAGGCTCCTTCACCCCTACAGATTGGTACTAGTCCTATAACTACTTTATGCCACAAGCTGTATACAGTATACAAGAGGTGTGAAATGCTTCGTTCTCCGTGCCCGCTGTGGTATAAACGTCATAAAGAGATGTACCTGACATTTACCATATTAAACCCCTATCTTCCCTGTGTTTACCAGACCACAAGTGTGGCTATTGCAGCCTATTACCAAACGTCCGCAAGCACTACGGCTGGAACCCAGGCAAGAGACTGTTTAAATGGTTCGGTGCCCGTTTGAAAGATGCAACAGGAAACGCCGATATCACATTTACAGAGGTAAGTTTTCACAATGATGAGGTTGTGGGTGGTAACGGTAGCAGTAACGGGAGAAGCAGTATACATAACTCCATGTCGTGAGGTGGGAGATCGGTATCAGGACAAGTACCCCCCGGACATCTACCCCCAGGACATCTACCCCCTGTCATTTACCCCCCTGGACATCTACCCCTAGGACATCTACCACCTAGCACTTTTACCCTCCTGGACATCTACCCCCTGGACCGTTACCCCCTAGGACATCCACCCCCTTGGACATCTACCCCCTTGGACTTTTACCCTCTAGGACTTCTACCCCTGGGGATGTGACTCAACCATATGAGCATTTGGAGAGGGTTGATGTCCCCAGGGGTAGAAGTCCTAGATGGTAAAAGTCTAAGGTGGTAGATGTCCTAGGGGGTGGATGTCCAGGGGTAGAAGTCCTAGAACCTAGACATCTGTGTCAGGGAACACCTGCCCTCGGGGGGGGGGGGGGCATAGACCCATCAATAAGCAGCTAATGGCTAGTGACGGCTGATGCCCCCCCCCCCACCCACACACACTCAGTTACCCTCTTGGGGAAATTAGAGTGTGATTGATGGACATGGACGACCTCATGAGTAAACTCCCAAAATTGGATGATCACAAATATAAAACCACTGACTCTATAAGACTGATTTCTGCCCAGGAACTGGTTAGCAATGTGCCATGTATTGGGTCCTTTATAACCTGAGTTGACAATGTGTGCTGCAATGTTGTGAGTTGGTGTGTGAGCTGCTCCGTGTGCTGCAGGTGTATGAGAAGTACGAGAAGGAGCTGTGTATCATCGTCACCAACGTGAACCAGATGAGCACGGAGTACTGCCACCCGAAAACCACCCCTAACATGCCCGTCAGACTCGCGGTACGAATGTCAATGGCTATCCCAGGTAAGCAGTATGGACATCAGTACTTTTTAACACAATGCATACATCAAAGGCTAGCCCTGAACATTTTTGCTGTCGCCACTATGGAATATAA
The DNA here is from genome assembly GCA_947462335.1 of Harmothoe impar. Taxonomy (NCBI): domain Eukaryota; kingdom Metazoa; phylum Annelida; class Polychaeta; order Phyllodocida; family Polynoidae; genus Harmothoe; species Harmothoe impar. The sequence continues at coordinate 35,280,814 of OX381715.1, forward strand.
TCATTAAGAATTTAATGAAGTATACAAAGATCCTACCACTTATGCTTACCTGTGTCGCTGAGGCCCGCGAAACGGCCGTTTCTATACTCTACTTAAGTAGTTCTCCCTTTTTTATAAGAAATAAATGGACTATTAGGAATATTGTGTGTGTGTGCTGCAGGCATGTTTGAGGCGGTGCCCTACACGCGGGACTCCTACACAGACTACTACGTGGACGGCGGCGTGCTATGTAACTACCCCATACACTGTTTCGATGGTACGTATATTATATCATATTATATTCTGCATGTTCTTTCGAAAAAAATAATAACAATTTGGCATGACCAGATTTTATCGATGAATCGCTTTGGACCTAACCTAATAAGTACCTTAGAACTGTTATCCAATTATAAAGTTGAGTGTCCCGTTATATTATCTTCAGTGCTAACTTCCTAAATATAAATAACCGTATCGAGGTATAATAGTCACTCAGATTGTAGTTTATATTTGATAAATAAGCTCTATAAGCTATTTCAAAGGGATTTAGATAAACTAGGGATCAGGGTTGGGGGTGGGGTGAGGCTGGGCTCATGTCTCCTTAAAGGGTACCTGTTTTGCTCGCAGGGTGGTGGCTGTCTATGGAATCTGAGAACAGCTTCTTCCGGCGTCTACATCCACTCACCGAGTTGCCGAGACTGTACGAGAAACGGGAACGCTTTGGACATTTCAACCCTAAGACATTGGGATTCGTTCTGGTAAAAATACCGCTACTACATGCCTAAAGTATATTGTTAGCCTATAGATGGCAGCAGCAGCCACGCCAGGTTCGGGTATTGGTTGTAGTTTTAGCCACTGAGGGCGCGGTGGTGAAGCTTCAAATGGTCGTTTATAACATAAAATCCTATTCATGTTCCAAGTCAATGCCCCGTTTTTCATAGTTTCTTTCAATATGATCTCTTGTCCAATTAAATCTCAATATAATTGGGCAATTTGTCACAGGGATAAGAAATGTTGACTTTACACAAGGCTTGTGATAGAAACCCATGCACGTTTTCAAAAGCATACAGATCGAAAGCAGCTTATTAAACGTTCAATCTATATGTCCATTTGTTTTCTATAATACTTCCAAAGATCATAACCTGAGGTTAAATTCAGTCAAATAGGAAGCAATGTTTTTAAACAGGTAAAGCCTAGATTCCACCACTTCACTCGTAACATTTGTATTCGTCTTTTCTTTCAAAAAAAGTCAATGCACTCTCAATAACTAATGAACGTACCGCCGGATGGTGTATATATAAAGTTAGTTTTGGAAGATGTCAGCCCTTTTCATCTCCTCTTCCAGTACAATGAGAATGAGCCGGAGATCCTGCAAGTGCTGCTGGAGTCACGGGAGGGACGCCAGGTGCCGGAGTCAGCACCCGACACCAAGCTGGCCAGGTGCGTTATAACTTAAAGGTTATCATGTATGTACAACCGGCACCAAGTCCAGCTAGGTTTGTCAGATAAGATGATATAGTTTTAAAACCAACATAGCCGGAGGCTGGTCAGCAGGTCCACAGGGCCCATACGGACCGAACCTGGGAGGTTTGTCATAAGGTAGCTTATGATATGTAAGGCCAATGCCAAGATGACAATCGATTGTGACTGATTCATGCAGTAGCAGGATTGTCAAGTGGAAGTGGCCACGACTTGGTCGAACCAGAGTGAATGTATGTTACCCCATCACCACTGCAAGCGATGTCCCTACACCCAGGAAAAGCCCCCCCCCTACCACGCTACAAATGTTGTCTTCTAGTATAAGTTGGCAAAACAAAATCCTATTGCTTCTAGAGAATTCCTACTTCACTGTCTTTTATCAATATTTTTCTAGATTGCAAGGGGGGACCTCTGAATCCGCCACTAAAGCATTTTATACAGTAGCTGATCATGTTAGGATTATTTGATGATACTTTTATCAACAATATTAAACCGTTCTTTTTCTACAACTTACAGGAAGAGATTGACCAAAATTGATGCTCGAAAAGAGGCTGCAAAAAAGCATGACACAGTTGCGAAGGCTGTGGAAAAATTGTTAAAGGTAAAACTAATTAACATTTAAATATCCACCTTCCTTAGTATATTTTGAATTGGAATGATAATATGTTTATTTAACCAGCCTTTTCCAGAGTTCCCCAATTAACTCATGCTTATTTATAGGTGCTAAATGACAATGACTTGAACGGCAGCCATGGGATTGTCCGGGAGCAGTTCCAGAATGCTATCAGCAAGGTAGGTCGTTGTTGCAACCCCTGATGCGACTCCCAAGTCCCCATACGAAGCACCGTACACGGCACTCCTTATCAATCATGCAAACACTGTACACTTCTATGTTAAACAGGCAATCTGTAACCATTACCGTGTGACATAGTGAGAATATCAAACTTTGTAACCACCAGAAGGCAACAGAAAACTCGTCCTCTGCCTGTTCGGTGCGTTTAACATTGTAAAGTAACGTCTGTCAGCATTGTCTTCATGCAGTATATCATACAAACATGTATCAGATGTACGCCATTCCTGTATTGCAGAGTGGCGTGTTCACAGATGACGACCTCCACGTGTTGTTTGGTGCCACAGCTACAGTAGAGGACATCTTCACACAATTAGACAAGGAGAAAACTGGCAAGGTTGGTGCCAAATATACATAGTTGTAGCAGGGTAGTATGATTGTCTCCTCTCCTATAGGGGTTATGCACATTTGCTATGTCAGTAGATAATAAGTGAATTAGCCTTAACTCTATCTTTTGACTGCCTCCTTCCCTCCAACCCTGCTGCAACCATGTGCCCTTCCCACCCCTTCACACGTTACTCTATCTTGTCCCTCTTCAGTGCAGCCTCGCTAACCTCCCCCACCCTCACCTGTAGATCCCGTACTGTGCTGCAGTGCAGCCTCCCTGACCTCCCCCACCCTCACCTGTAGATCCCGTACCGTGCTGCAGTGCAGCCTCCCAGACCTCTCCCACCCTCACCTGTAGATCCCGTACTGTGCTGCAGTGCAGCCTCCCTGACCTCCCCACCCTCACCTGTAGATCCCGTACTGTGCTGCAGTGCAGCCTCCCTGACCTACCCACCCTCACCTGTAGATCCCGTACCGTGCTGCAGTGCAGCCTCCCTAACCTCCCCCATCCTCACCTGTAGATCCCGTACCGTGCTGCAGTGCAGCCTCCCAGACCTCCCCCATCCTCACCTGTAGATCCCGTACCGTGCTGCAGTGCAGCCTCCCTAACCTCCCCCATCCTCACCTGTAGATCCCGTACCGTGCTGCAGTGCAGCCTCCCTAACCTCCCCCATCCTCACCTGTAGATCCCGTACCGTGCTGCAGTGCAGCCTCCCTAACCTCCCCCATCCTCACCTGTAGATCCCGTACCGTGCTGCAGTGCAGCCTCCCTAACCTCCCCCACCCTCACCTGTAGATCCCGTACCGTGCTGCAGTGCAGCCTCCCTAACCTCCCCCACCCTCACCTGCAGATCCCGTACCGTGCTGCAGTACAGCCTCCCTGACCTCCCCACCCTCCCCTGCAGATCCCGTGTCGTTCTTCTGTGCAGCTTATAACCTTCTGCACTCTGACCCGTAGATCCCGTACTGTGCTTCTGTGCATCCTCCCTGACCTCCCCCGTCTTCACCTGTAGATCCCGTACTGTACTTCTGTGCAGCTTATAACCTTCTGCACTCTGACCCGTAGATCCCGTACCGTGCATTGACGGAGCACCTAGAACAGAAGGGTATCAACCTCCAGTCGCGGTTCCTTGGTTGTCAGCGGCGGGAGGTGACCAACCTGACCGAGTTCGCCCAGTGCCTGGAGGACGCGCTGCTGCTGAACACCAAGCGGATGTCCGTGGAGCCTCACGACGTGCACCGTACTGTGGGCATCAACACCTTCTATGTCGGTACCATGGACTTCCGCCTCGAGCCTGACGACCGCAAACTACTTGTTGAGGTGAGGCCAAGCCTACGTTTTCTATTATTTTAGTGATTTTTTTTTCTAATATATACTTTTCAACTACAGTCGACCTTCACTACCTCGAATTCTAGCTATAGCGGATCACTCATTACCTTGGATAGTTGCATTAGCCGTCTCTGTCACGGCTTTAGAATTTATAAATCCGAAGGAGTGAGGGCTAACTGTACAATGAGGACCCGAGATTTGTTCTATACTAGATGGGGCTTCAAGTAGTCCAGGTGCTAGTTTTCATTCATGTTTTCTACAGGTGGTAAAACATGTGTGAAAACTGGGATCGCGTTTACCTGGACTACTTGAAGCCCCATCTAGTGTAGAACAAATCTCGGCTCAACTCTGTTCCAGTGCACAGAGCTGCTGTTTTGTAATTCCATTGGTTCACGATGATGTACTTTGTTTTATGTACTATGTTTCATTTCTCGTCTTTATGTCGCCTAATCGCCCCCGGCCAATCGCATATCATCAGGGTTGTCAATGGGCTAATCTTTATGTTGGGTTATACTGTAGGCAGTAGGCATTTCAAATACCCTCTGGCCTAGTCCTGTTCCCCTTTCTGTCCATATGGGTATATGCACAACGCTTCTTAAACATTATGTATATGTCCAACCTTTCGGTACTTCGGTTTCCTTAAGAATATTCACCTTTAGATTATGGTGTGCAATGATTTGACGGATCAGATAGAATGCAGCATGAAATCTCTAAGTCCCGTATTCTTGGATCGAAATTAAAGCGTCATTAGAATTCAAAATGCCCACTCTATATTATACTCAAAGTATTGCAATAGCGAGAACACGTTATATTTTGTATGTTTTGTGAAAAGCTATCATGATAACTACTCGATACCAGGGAGACTTAACAAAAATAGTTCCAGAATATCTCTAAGTTGGAATTACTTGTCTTTGCTGTATTTCAGCAAGGTCGAAGTGCAACGCTACAATATCTGGAACATTATATTGGAAACAGCGCTTTGTCCAAGTCAGAGAAATGACAGAAAAGTAAACCATTCAAATCAGTGCATATTAGAAAATTGTTCTCCAGTCGAATTAGACTAACCCATATCATTTCCTCTCAGGATATAGCCCATCCTTCCATGCTCATGATCGTATCTGTGCAACTTTCATATTAAACCCAGCATGTAGGTCACTTCGGTTCTATCCTTTCCATCATAATGAATTGCAAATCCAACTTTGCCTTGTACGCCTCTCCCGATGATTTTATATGTGTATTCCTCCTGGTTCACCGATGGAATTGTGGTGCAACTAACTTTAAATTCAAATCAATTCAATTCAATATCATCTATTCATGCTGTACCCGTGTATGGACATATCAGTCTGTATGTATGCTATCACAGTGTGTTTCTGTAGTTATAAACGGTACAATGTGGAGCCGTGATCTTGTAGTACAGTAACTTAGCTCAATGACTGACATAGCGGATATATAGACTCTCAAGCGTAGAACCTTGGGGGAGTCTAATGTTCTTTCATTATCAGAATTCCCAATCAACTTCAGAGGATGGTTGAATAATTGGAAAAAGATCGAATAAGATTAATTGGAGCAAATCTGTGTTGGTGAAAGAACCCCCTGGCTTGATCCAAAGCAAAGTTCTAGGCTCAAATCGTACTCTTTTTTTTAATTGGCAAGAAAATGTCTTTAAATCCAGAAGATGTACACATGTGAAATGGGTTGACCAGAATGATACTCGCCAATTTCCAAATCGGCTCCAAGCTTCCACTCTGTTACACGTTTTGGGACCAATGCTCCTCATGCTGTGCTCGTGGAAGTGGACCCATTGTATGTATGGTAATTTTGCTGCAATGTGTGTCTATATGTACAGCTATGATACGTACTTAATACATACTATGTGGTGCACCTCAGATAAAACGGGTCTGGACAAGGCATGGAAACTTAGGAAGACTTGAATTAACCTAATGGCTGTTTTGTTATGAGCTCCACCTTTACCTCTACAACTGCGCCAGTACTCACAACATTCAATTCAAGTGGACACGCTTATACATATCGATCTCCTCTAATTACACTAATTAAGTACAGAAGTTTATAAACACCGCACTATACTCCTCAAATACAGTAGTTTAAAACTACAGAACCGCATCACATAATAAAAGATACAATACAAGTCATGCTTAAGTTCAGAATACTTAGTTGCATCTATTGGAAATATCAATGGCACATATGCACTTGTCCGACGAAGTTAAGAGATACCCGCATCCTATCTTAAGGCCTCTACAGTGCAAATACAGGCTCCTACTTGAAGGGTTAATACGACGTATCTAGTGGTATAGGTTGGCATACGTATGTTCCTCCAGATTCCTGTGTTGTTGTCTACATTATAAGTGTTTGAATGTCATTATGCTGCATACAATGTCATGTATCCATAGGTTATATTTGCGGCACATAACTGAACTGTCATGTCTTACCGTATGAGTGTATAGTTCTACCACATAGACCTAAAGCTTATTGTTAGTATAGGAATCAATGTCTAGACCATTAATTTTGTAAGCCGAAAGGACCATTCAATGCAAATAATATAATTATGAACTAACTTTTAGAGTAATAGGATAACTGTAATGGAGTAATGGATAATATACTAGGTATCTCACTGTTAGATTGATGTACATAACTGGGTATCATAACTTATAACCATATAGGTGACAGTGCATATAGCTTAAATGTCAATAAATACATATTCTATACACAAATGAAATGCACACGACCTGGCATCTCATTTTCCCGCCAACAAAGTAAAGCACCTTTCTTTCCCCCCCCTTGCCTGAAAAGCTAAAACAGGAAGATTATTAATTAATGTTAATATGTATCCACTTATCAATAATAACACTTGAAATGACGAATCGCTACATGGAACGTATCCGATAAAGCACAGATACTAAACTAATAACTAAATAGTTGGGTTGCGAAATGAACCAATATTCCCATTGAATGTCCATTTTCAGCTAATCCAATTGATTCTGTTCATTAAAATTATGTTAAATCAATGTTTAGGCCTTAAAACTGATATGACTTCTATTATAATTCCAAATTAAAAAGACATTGTGTCAGGTTCTTGTGTCCTAGCCTTAGTATCAAAATCCGTGATCAGTTGAATACCTCGTCATTATTACAATGCTCGAGCATTATCTGATATGTTAATAATATACACATAAATGGAAATTGAAATATTGGGCTTGTAATTAAGGGCAGTCTCAGCAAACCGTTCTCCTAAATGTCGTTTATTTACTGTGTCTTTCAGCAAGGGAAGAGGGCCACCAAGTCCTTCCTACTCTACTACATCCTGAATAGACAGCCGTGTTTGAGAACTGATGCCAACCGACGCTCGTATTGCCGAGACGACATCAAGTACTATGTCGATGATGAACATCCTGAAATCATAGACGAGAATGACTACTCAGAGCGTATGATGATGGACCGGATATTGTAGATGACATTTCCAACATGTATGATAACTATATCACTATCTGTCAGGCGCGAGTCAGGGTGACTTTTAATTGGAAAATGACATGTTTACTGAGACCAATGTGTGTGCGTGGGGTGCAATTCATGGTATTGTACAGATACATATAGGGGGGATTTCACATATACAGGGCACATTTTGTAATGAGTCATACCAATTTCATTAACCCTACATAGCCATTGAACTGCTCAAGATATTTCAATACGTTAGAATATTCATTCACATAACTCACATGAGACAATGGTGTTTGAGAACTGTCCTGCATAGCTTATTCCTTGTTCACAATGCTGTAGCAAAGCCTTATTTTCTCATATCAAGGACTAGACCCGAGGGCTATCTGGGATGTGAGCTCTCTGGGGTGGGACCTTGGACCAGAAGCCCCTAGCTGAACCAGGGGCATCATGATGAGACCTTCACGGGCAGTGTCCTTCTCAGCGGCACCTTGAGTCGGTGCCACTGACATGGGCACTACCATGAGTCATTGACTGTTCTACTGTGACTGATCGACAAACAACACACGCAGTCTCTAACCTTTACTTTGTCGTGTTTCCTGGAGTACATCATTAGTATATAATGCACCCCAATCGAGATTATACCTTTGCAACAGAGCTATAGTGTTGGTAGAACTGAAATACATATACCAAAATGTAAGTGAGCGTTCTTATAATTTCAGCTAAATTCAGAATTAGTGTCATTGGAGCACCATACATAACCACAACTCTCTGTAACATGGCTGGTTATGGACATACCAGGCCCATGTGTTGCCCCGCAACTCCTAAAGTAAAAGTAGTTGGACAGTCAGGCTAAGATGTAACATCAGCCAATAATCATAGCCCATGCTATATGTACATATTGTATTGATATTCCAAACAAGCTGAGTCAACATGACCTAGACTACTGAGGGACAGAGGGCACTAGATGGCAACATAATGTCAGGCCCCACACCCCTACCCCCAACTGGTGATTAACAGAGGTATTGGGTCTGCTGTTAGCCTGTTTAGTCCAACGGGCACATTTTGATGCATAATGGTATTCATCTAATGGCTGCCATCTATATGGTATGAAAATCTATATTATCCTAGTGAAGAAAAGTCGAATCATGATCCATGGAATTTGTCCCAATAATGTCATGAGGGTATTTTCCCTCTTGCCTCCATGACATCTCATGGTTTTCGAATGGTAAGTCATATCATCCTTAGAGGACATTGCCTTGATAGATTTCTTGCCATTTTCTGTGGATACCTCCATTAAGAGATATAAGAAATTGGTTTACTAAAATACAACCCATTGTACACTGAGGATAGGTTAGTAATCCGATGCGGCATATTACAGTCAGTTTAGCATCAAGTCATTAACGAAGAAGTGTATACTTTCAAACGTCATCTATCATATTGTGTTATAATTGAGGTATACAATACCATTGATCCCAAGTTGTTTTGTTTTTCTTCAAGTATCAAGAATAGTAGATACTTTGCAAACTAAACTAGTAATTCCGGTTGTTAAAATTTATCAGTTATACTGATTTTATTTTCATGTGCTTACATTTTGTTGTTCAGTGGTATATGGTACTATGTACTTCATTCTGCATAGCTATTTGCAGTATAAGCATGCACATAATGGAGAGGAGAGTGATTGAGGAATTGAAGCTAGGCCTATATGTTTTAAATGCAAAAGCATGTTCACATAACACAGAGAGATATTAGTTTTGCTATATACAGATGCCTTAGGAAAAGTGGAACCTAGTTATAGGATAGACCAATTATAGAGGAAGCAGGGAACCATGTGCAGCATACTCTAAGTTGGCTGCAGGGCTCTCTGGTATGGGCAGTGGACTTGCAGGAGGCTGCCGGGGTCCCCGTATCAGGGGCCAGACCAGGTGATACCCTGATGGGCGACCATCCCTTATCCTACAAAATGCAAAGGTTTTGTAGAATAAGGGCCTGACTGACAGCCCTTATACTACAAAACTATACATTATTGTACAATAAGGGCAATTTTGTAGGATAAGGGCCTAACAGTCCTTCATTCACCGACCTGAGGCCCTGGACAGTGGGTACCAGAGTGTACTGCTGCCTGATACCACAGACGTCTACATGTACCATAAAACACAACATGTCTTTGTGAAGCCCAACTACTTGTTGCATATAAGATATATCCAATACTATATCACACAAGGTTAGCTATGGTAACAATACACAAACACCATGGTCGATAAATCCTTCACTTGATCACAATACTATTTTGTAAATTGCATTTCATATCATTGGAGAATCAATTTGAAGAATAAAATGTGTAAAAACGCATAGTTTTATCATTTGTAATAATCGCATATATAATAATGTAGGCTTACTATAAGAGGGAAAAATAAGAAACAAACCAGGGGGGACAACGTCGCGGCTCCATCTGGTGTCAAATGCATGCATAACATTGTCCAGTCTACACTGAAAACCCAGAGCAAGGAGCCTAGTCATTATGACGACCTAGGTAGTCATAATGAATAATGGCAGATGGAGTGGAGAATGGTGTATGAATATAGTCTCTAATTAGTTCACTTCTTAATGAGAGACATCCTTTTCACATATTTGGTGTAGTCTTGATTGAACTAAGTAGCATTACTTGTTATAAATAAGTTGCCAATGGGTGAGAATGATGGCCCCAAAGGTATAGAGACCACTCTGCTCTCTGTCACCAGTGTATATCTCACGACAGATATAGTTATGCAAATATTAAAACCAGGTGGCAGTAGCGTGCCATAAGTAGCAAGTGGGGAATAGAATTATGTACCATAGGGTAGTCAGTGGGACAACCTAGGACTTGAGAGTTGTCATTACTGATGACTTTAGGTCTTCAAATGGACAATACCTAAATTAACAACCTTAAGGTAGTCATTCTGACTACCTAATTATTGTGACTACCTAAGGTCGTCATTATGACAACTTTGGTCTGAATGGCTCAGAAGGGTAGTCACAATGACGACCTAAGGTGGTCATTTTGACTACCTAAAGTTGTCAGTTTTGGTATTGTCAAAATGACGACCCTGAGGTTTTCAGTGTAGCTGCCAAATGAATGTTCAGTTGTCTGAGAGCCATCAGGTGGTGACACCAATGGCAGTTTCGGGAACTAGCTATTATGGCTCAGAGTGGCATGTTGTTTTTAATAGACAATTAGAGCCTAAAATGTTCTTTTCAACCACAGGCAATGATGCTCCAATATGCTACTTGATATTTGTATTCATCATTTACCATTCTATTTATTTTAAATCATGGATTCAGTGGAACTTCCCTTAAAAGTTGCAGTAACAGTTCAAAGTTGACTAATTCTAAGCTTCATGAACAACCCAATCCCAACTAAACTAGCATAGCTTTCGGTATTCGCATGCATTGGCGTTACTCTAACATGCATCAGACTAAAAGTGTTAAGTCCTTTTGATGTGGATGTAGCATTTACTTCTTGCCACATGTGATAGTATTAGAGAATTATGATAATTCTCGGACATGCTGAGTTGAAGAGCCAACAGATCATGGGACAATGCTACGAATGTGTTTGACACCAGATGGAGCTGCGGCATTGTCCCCCCCCCCTCCTGGGTCAGAACAATTTCAAAAACAAAAGCAGTGCTGCACTGCCACCTGGCAGCACATTATAGGATCCTCAGCTGGTGACGATAGTTGCTGCCACCTATAGTATTATGTGGAGGTCTCGTTATCCCGATCTGGTTTCTTTATAGTCATACCAAGGGAGGGTTTTGTCTTCCAAACATATGGACAATCATTGAAAAGACTGATAAGACTGCAGTACCATTAAATTGCTCTATGCCATTTTGGGCAGTATGTACCTTTCATCTCACTTGGAGAACACAGGAGGTCAGCGAATCTTAGCCTTAAAAGGCTGTTATGGTGAAGCTTATGATTATAAATATAAACATCACTTAAACACATATATATATGGGGCATTATCATTTAACCAATGGATTTGGCCGATGGGTTAGTAAATAGCTGAAGAGGTAAAAATATGATTTTGCCTGCATACATGTAGTAGAGGTCGGAGGTTTAGTGGGGGTCAAGCAATGCCCCAGCCAACACACCCAAATTGGCTCCAAGTATCCCAGTGAATTGATTAATTTATCTGCATTTAATGTCATCTCTTCCCTTTATTTAAGGAGGAGAAGCTAAATGCATCCTTTGACTAACTAAAACTCTGATCACATTGGGTCTGATAGTGATACCTGAGGGAGTCCTGGGATTATGTACTATGTGATCATCATATCCGGGGAAAATGCGTTGGTATCAGAATGCTCCTTGTGTCTCTATTCATATGCAAAATCGTGTAGACCATTTCACATAATATGAACTTACTGTGGAAACTGTTTCATTTTAATGGTTTTAAAGGAATTGTGAATGTATGCCTCATTGTAATAAAAACAAGGAATTGCCTATAGAATTATATCAAATCCCATGTACTCTCAATATGATGACATCTAGTGGTAAGGTCAGAACAATACTTGCCCACTTCGCCCAGGGCTAAAAACCCACTATTTAGGGAAAAGGTCTTTGAAATGTGATCATGTATCCGCAATGTTAGAAATCCATTAAAAACTAAGTTCAGTACATAGGCTCAGCTCACCTGGGCCCCATCTGACTGCCCATGCTGAGCCCATGGGAAACCCAGGGACACCTTTGTCCAGTTTGCCCATTTCCAATATAGGTGAAATCCACTTTTGCAACAACACATGTAATGTCAATTTAAAATATAAATTAATTGAATATTTTCAGAAATGAGCATGAATTGAAGGATTTGCAGTGCAAACATGACATGTTGATATTCTGGGCTGAGCCCACATGGGCCCCATCAGGAAGCCCTGACAATTACAAGTAAATACCCAGATATGGGCTAGCCCATTTGGGTGTGTTGGCTGGAGCTGGACCGTCATTTAGAGCTCCTGGACTCTTGGAGGATGAAAGAGAGGCTCCTTAGAGTCTAGCTTTGTCAGACTTTGGGTCTCCGGCTCTACCTGTGCATGCGTTATGGATGTAAGACGCCTGACACCGGTGCAGCACCTGTGGGTCTCCTGCTGTCCCTGCGGTAAGGGCCTGTTACATTGGCGGCACTTGCAGATGCCACACAGCTTGCAGTAGGAAAGCTAACACTGTTACCTTTTGATGCTGTAAGATGTGCAGCAAGTTTGCAGCACGTTGCAACCCTATCACTATTGCATCTGCTCCACTGAATGTTCTGTGGTAGATGCCGCGCGGCAGATGCTGCACCTGAGGGTCTATGGCCTGGTTAATTGTAAGTCCGATTCTATTTCTATTTAATAGGATGAAATTATCAGCATTTTGCTGAAATGTACGCAATCATAACTTCATCATAGTTTCATGTATATTCAGCCTTTCTTGCTGCATAAAAATACATATATAGGGAAGTGATTTGACTGGGCATAACTATAAGGCACACATATTTGTTGTTTCGTCTTTTCCTATAAGGCGGCAGCTTGGTTAACAGGGATACATTTCTGAGGGTTCTAAGTATCAATTTTCTGAATTCTTTTATTATTACGTCACTGGTGATCCCTAAAAGCTCCCAGTAATTCTCCCTTCATGTGTATATGGCATTTACTTTACAATGTAGGAAAGTATATATCATATATTGGCACATTTTTCTGACAAAATAAACACCCTATGACCGCCCATCAGAGCTCTGCATGTACGCATGTGTAAAGTACAGTTGTTGCACAGCCATGTAGTCAGTGGATCCCAAAGGGAAAAGAATCGATTCGGTTACCATGGTGACGGTGAGTATTCCACAGTGAAAGCATATATCAGTAGGCAACATAGACTAAGGAAGTACATGATACAATCCTATAGTACACATTTCCATGTCTATCTGAACTTCTACCAATCTTTCCCTCTGTAGCTGCTCTTTCTGTGTACTTCCCTCCCTTCTCTGTCACTGTCTCTCTTTGCTACTTTCCCTAAGCTTCCGTCTGTGCAGGTCTCTCTATCTCTCTCTTTCTTTGGTGTCTCTTTCTCTGTCGCTGCCTCTGTCTCTGTCGACGTCTCTGCCTCTGTCTGTCTGTCTGTAATGTCATGCATGATTAAAACTCATATACAGATATGTTTCAAATAATACATTCTGACTCTCCCAGCAGATGCTCTGGTAGTGCCTTATTGAGTGGCTGTGCCCATGGCAGTGCTGTGAGAGAGTCCTGCTGGTAGATGGCTATAAAAGGGCGGTTAGTGCTGAGCAGCATCATTACAACACACCAGACACCTAACGTCGGACGTGTGCGTGAGCAGCTCAGCGTCCTGTGCCACCCACACCACCCGCACCTTCCACTAACACCAACATGGTAAGGGATACACCACTTATACATTCTACACACTATTTATGTGAACATTTAGCTTCTCAACATTTAGGTTTTTACATAGGCTAAGGTGGCTTGGTCTTCTCCGTGCAGCAGCAGGGGTAATGGCGCCGGAGGGAGCCTCGCTCTGACCTGAATAGGGCCTGGGAGGAGTGCATGACAGAATTAGGCATCCGGAAGCAGCATTCATCCTGCCTGTACACTTAACACTTTCCATGGGGTGGGGGCAGTGTGGTCACTATATAGCACACTTGGAGTTGGACATTAGCAGTAGATGTGGCCATGATGTGAGAGGTGGGATGAGCTGCTCCTGTGTGTGGTGTAATGTATGCATGGGACGGTACAGGACGGGTGGCGGTCAGCACGGCTGCAGCACTGCCGGCCCGCCAGCACGCAGCTACAGACCTGGGCAGCCCAGGCGGGGGGTAGGGGGGGGGGGTTGTATTTTATAACGGGTCGTATTCAAAGCTGTTGAGACTTTCTATCAAAATAGTCTGCGAGTGTGCCGAGGATGGACTGTGGACGCCTCCAGGCAGGCTTTACTGTGGCGGTACAGACATGTGGACGGGCACCCCACACAGGAACACTCTCCTGTTCAGGAACGGTAGAAACACAAGCTGTTCTCCCGTATGGCCAATTGGAGAAAACACTGTCTCATTCGGCTCAGACAAGGTGTTCTCCCATACACCATGGGTGAACAGTAGTGTATCTATATCCACTCTCTCCCTCTCCCTTCTCTCCTTCCTTCCTTCCTTCCCCTTCCTCCCTCTCCCTCTCTCCTTCTTTTTTCACTTCCTCCCTCCCTCCTTCTCTCTCCCCTGCACTCATCGGCGCGATTTTTTTTCAAAGTAGGTTGGGTAAATCTGAAACACAACTTTTTTAGGCCTTGTGTAGTTCTACAATCTCTCATTGGTAGAACAGGGTATATCTACGTTAATATGTAACCATGTATTTCACTCTATGACTTATGGAAGAAATTAAAAAATTATTAGATGATGTTGTTCTACCAACTCCTAATGCTAGAAAACAGGAATTCTCTATGTATATATATAATTATACCTAATTATGTATTTCACTATATGATCTATGGTAAAAATCAAAAATTTGATGTCACAGACCTAGATAATGTTGTTTTACCATCTTCTGATGGTTGAAAACAGTGTTTCTCTATTTATATATCTAGCCATGTATTTCACTGTATGACCTATGGTAGAAAATAGTAGTTGACACACCAACCCTAGAAAATGTCTTTCTACCATCTCTTAATGGTAGAAAAAGGGGTTCTCTGTGTATGTACCTAACCATGTATTTCACCCTATGACCTATGGTAGAAAATAAGAATTGGCAATGAAGAGCCTAGATAATGTTGTTCTACCATCTTCCAATGGTAGAAAACAAGGTTTCTCTATGTATATACCTAACCATGTATTTCAGCCTATGACCTATGGTAGAAATCAAGAATTTGACATAATAAGCCTAAGCGATGTTGTTCTACCATCTTCGGATGGTTGAAAACAGTGTTTCTCTATCTATATATCTAGCCATGTATTTCACTGTATGACCTATGGTAGAAAATAGTAGTTGACACACCAGCCCTAGAAAATGTCTTTCTACCATCTCTCAATGGTAGAAAAAGGGGTTCTCTGTGTATGTACCTAACCATGTATTTCACCCTATGACCTATGGTAGAAAATAAGAATTGGCAATGAAGAGCCTAGATAATGTTGTTCTACCATCTTCTGTTAGGTAGCTACTTGGATTACCATAACTAGTATTTAGGAGAACGCCTGGAGTAGAGTTGACGATGAAGTTTATTGAGTATAAGTGCTGTTGAGGGTGGTACACCGAAGAACCCTCAACAGGCACGTCCGGTGGATATTATATATGTATATAGAGTGAAGTTCTCGCTGGTCGGCAGGTGAGATATACCTGCCTCACAGCGATGTCATCATACCCTGCCTGGATGGCGACATGGTGTCCCGGGGCGCGATCCCGACCCACCCTCCCACCCAGGGTGCAGGGTGCATCCCGGGGGGGGGGGGGGAGAGGGAGAGCATGAGTCGGCCAGACACCAGCGCCCTCCAGGTGTGTGGCAATCCCCACACCTAGGGGTGAAACTCCAGGTGTGTGAGGATCGCCTCACCAAGGGTCATTGAGTGCACTGTGAGACTCTCACAATGCATTATTGTGAAATGTAAGGTTTCAGCGCGTCCACCAGCACCCTGGCACATCCAATGGTAGAAAACAAGGTTTCTCTATGTATATACCTAACCATGTATTTCAGCCTATGACCTATGGTAGAAATCAAGAATTTGACATAATAAGCCTAAGCGATGTTGTTCTACCATCTTCTAATGGTTGAAAACAGTGTTTCTCCATTTATAAATCTAACCATGTATTTCACTCTGTGTTAAATGTAAGAGCGCCATGAGATGGGTGCCCTGCCTGCTGCGGGCCGCCATACTGGTATACTGCTCACGTCCTGCCGCCACTGGAGAACCAGGCACCAGGCCTGTCTGTGTGTGTGTGTGTGGGGGGGGGGGTGACTATGTAGGGCATGTGGGTGATCTGGTGATGGCGGCAGTGTGCTGTATTGGCGGACTGTACTGCCACATCGGGATATAGCTTAGGGTACCAGGTCCAGGTTAGATGGCACACTGCACGTGCAAAACCACACAGCTTTTATTAAGGCTTAAAGCTCACATGTTGGTACCCCTACAGTAACAGTCAGAGTGGAGCCAGGGCAGATACTTACCCAGTAAACAAATAACGTTATACACCATTTTATAACGTTATATGTCGGGGGTCTGGATAGGGGGGGGGGTCCCAATTTCCCCTGTCGATTTTAAGAAATGGCCATATCGCCCTGTCGATTTTCAGAAATGGCCATGTCACCATGTCGATTCTAAGAAAAGGCCATGTCCCATGTCACTAACTCTTAAATTCCTCATGTCGCATGTCACTAAGCCCAAAAAGGCCCATGTCGCCGTGTCGAATTTAGTGGTCCACACCCATTATGTCAACGTTTTTTAAGGCTCTCTAGTATGGCATAACGTTATGTAAAGTTTAAAACGTTATTTTGACATAAAATAACGTTTTTTTTGTTAGCTGGGTAGGCCCTATATATAGTGTGAATGGGAATTTAACCCCCACGCCGGTAAGGCCAGAAAGGACTAAGTTCCCTAAGGTGAAAAGGCCCACTACATCATATATTCGTAAAAGGGAAGTAATTAATACGTCACCCCTTGCGCATCCAATCATTCTGCATCCCTTTCCCCATCATATCTCCACCGCCTACAATACCCCATCAGTAGCCTAAGTCATTAAAGCCCCTTCACATATTTACGGCCACCCCTTCTTTCTTGAATTGACTTGAGTTTTTACCAGAAATACGTCAATAATACCTCACCAATATGTCATTAAGCCTCATTGATGATCATAGTCTGCTGTGTGCTCTCTGAAACACTGTCATCAAATTGTTCCAGTAGTAGGTTAACCTGACATGATTTGACATGAGTATCTATATGTCTATGGAGGCAGGAATATTACTGCTTCCATTGAAATGCATAAGCTGTCCCCCTGCAATGTGCAATAGCATCAAGTACCTCAATGTTTAAGGTGACCGGCTAGCATGGCAAACACGTTTTCTGCGCAGGTTACTGCACATATGTATATGTATGAGTTGTGCGACCATCTCCATAAAATCATTGCAAGGTTTAGCAGAGACTCGATCTTTCAACCTTCTGATTACAGGACTAGCCCTTTAGACAACTGGGCCACAAATTTATGTTATGGCAGATTATGGCTGCAGTTGGCTTCCCACCAGTGAGTCTATACCTGCACCCCAGGTGGCAGCACGGGTGTGCGCGGGAAGCTACCGGGTAACATAAGTCATTAGTATTTATAGCACTATAAGCGAGTGCTTATACTCACAGCATACATTGAAAGCAATACAGGATACCTACCTGACACACATTACCCTTTTCTGAACTTTATAATTTCAAATAGCAAAAAACATGCAACTATGCTCGGGACCCTATGTTTAGAACACGTTTTACATTTAGACGATATAATAAATTATATTTTGATAGAGTATCAACTATGTAATCCTATTACAGGTCACCCAGATTCTGATGTTAAATTTCTCAGACACAAGCTGGGGGCCCCCATTATTTTTTTGATTTTCGGAGAGTATATACCCTTAGGGTCCTGTGGTAGGAATATGGTAAACTTATAGTTACTCTAAACCTATGCCCGCCGGTCACCTTAAAGGTTTCATGCAGACATTATGGATTCGGCACTAATTTGTATCTAGGATAAATCTTCTAATCCACATAATATATTATCTGCTAGCGATCATTTATTAACTTTCTTTCATCGTTATCTGCTCCAAGTATATCATGTACATAATAGTATTTATGTCAGTCTCTTGGTGTTTTAGATAGGCTCACATTTAGTCACCACAACCTTAATGTAAATTACAGAATGGCAGAAAGCCAAGTCCCTAATGGAGCTGTATACATGTTGGCAGTCCACCACTCGGTGCATGTCTCTGTCACACCCACCATACAATGTTTATGTATGTGGGTATGTGGGTATAGGGGTTGCTACACCAATAGTTCATGTTGCCGGTTGTAATGTTGTAATGCTAATGCATGGAGTCTAAAGTTGTCTAATAATGGTAATCACTCAGTATGGTTAAAACCCTGTCTTACCAATATAACATACTAACAATGATTCGTCATTGACCTGTCACAGATATAATATAATTTTGACAATTCCACTATTCTTGTGCTGTTTATTTCAGCGTGAGTGCATCTCTGTCCACGTTGGCCAGGCTGGTGTCCAGATCGGTAATGGGTGTTGGGAATTATACTGCCTGGAACATGGCATCCAGCCTGATGGCCAGATGCCCAGTGACAAGACCATTGGAGGGGGTGACGACTCTTTTAACACCTTCTTTAGTGAAACTGGATCTGGAAAACATGTGCCACGTGCTATTTTTGTGGATCTTGAACCAACCGTTGTAGGTGAGTATGATATTTACCGGGGTCAGTACATTGGAAATAGTGGTCTGTTACAAATCTTTATAATTACATGATAATTTCATTTGTGTATAAAATTTAGTTCGGTGTCAAGTGAGACTTGATATATAAATAACCATTCTTTTCAAACCTGTCTCTGAATTGGAGGTTGGAAGGTTGAGATGGCAGTAACTCTTTTTGGCAGCTATATGAGATATTCTTTAGTATTTAACTGAGTGAGTTTGTCACTGCATTCTAACATACATCATTATTTTTTACCAGACGAGGTCCGTACTGGCACTTACCGCCAGCTGTTCCACCCTGAGCAGCTGATCACTGGAAAGGAGGATGCTGCTAACAACTATGCCCGTGGTCACTACACCATCGGCAAAGAGATCGTTGACCTTGTATTGGACCGTGTTCGTAAACTGGCTGACCAGTGCACTGGTCTCCAAGGCTTCCTCATCTTCCACTCTTTTGGTGGCGGCACTGGTTCTGGCTTCACATCTTTGCTAATGGAGCGTCTGTCTGTGGATTATGGAAAGAAATCCAAGCTGGAGTTTGCCATTTATCCAGCACCTCAGGTATGCTTATTTTAGTAAAAAGAGTGTGGATGAGGTGAAAAGCATTTTCAGTAGATATTTTCTCAACTTTTTGGGCATATAGATAAGCACTTTTTATACAAGGAAATCTCGTTAGGCTAGTGAGGCTTGTTAAGTTTGCATTTTTCTAAAAATTGTTCTGCAATAGAATAAGTGTGGAAGTAAAAGATCACTGTTGGGCTCAATCTGTCCACACTGCTATAGGGTTTTGATAAGGCATTGTGCAGCTGTTCTGCAGGTTAAGAGGAGCATGCTGGGGATAATTGCAAATTAAGGCTAGTCATTGATATAATAAGTTATACAAATCCAATACAAAAATAAAATAATCTGTTTATATGATTTTGTCTGTAGGTATCAACAGCTGTTGTGGAGCCGTACAACTCTATCCTCACCACCCACACCACCCTAGAGCACTCTGACTGTGCCTTCATGGTTGACAACGAGGCCATCTTTGATATCTGCCGCCGTAACCTCGATATTGAGCGCCCATCCTACACCAACCTGAACCGCCTTATTGGTCAGATTGTCAGCTCAATTACTGCCTCCCTGCGTTTTGATGGTGCCCTCAATGTGGATCTCACAGAGTTCCAGACTAACTTGGTGCCCTACCCACGTATTCACTTCCCGCTGGCAACCTATGCCCCAGTCATCTCAGCTGAAAAGGCTTACCATGAGCAGCTCTCTGTTGCAGAAATCACAAACGCCTGCTTTGAGCCTGCCAATCAGGTAAGTATTATGCACAGAAAATATAGAAAATATAGTTAACTTTTGGTTAAAGTGCTGCAGCGAATTGTATTAAAACCAGTTTAGGCAAATATCAAAGCAGTATTTAAATGGTGTGTTGTATACTAAACAATCTAAGACTTGAAGTTAGTATCCCCACTTTTGCGCTGGTCAATTTCTTTTGGAGCCTTGACAGTTTGATGCTCCATGATGCAATTGGAATTCCAAAGAATCTTTGAATAAATGAACCAAGTAATCTGTGAGCAAGTAACCAAAAGATGTTCAGTAGTTTTATCCAATATAATGATAAATCAAATATAAATGACAATATTGATATTAGCATATCATGTTCATGGTATAGCATAGGATTACATACCTTTACTTTTTTTATGCAGATGGTGAAATGCGACCCTCGTAATGGTAAATACATGGCATGTTGCATGCTGTACCGTGGTGATGTTGTACCCAAAGATGTCAACGCTGCCATCGCCACTATCAAGACCAAGCGTACCATCCAGTTTGTTGACTGGTGTCCCACTGGCTTCAAGGTCGGCATCAACTATCAGCCACCCACGGTTGTACCTGGGGGTGATTTGGCTAAGGTGCAGCGTGCTGTCTGCATGTTGAGTAACACCACAGCCATCGCTGAGGCTTGGGCCCGTCTTGATCACAAGTTTGATCTCATGTATGCCAAGCGTGCTTTTGTCCACTGGTATGTTGGGGAGGGCATGGAGGAGGGAGAGTTTTCCGAGGCTAGGGAAGATCTTGCAGCTTTGGAGAAAGATTATGAGGAGGTGGGAGTTGATTCCATTGAAAACGAGGGTGAGGAAGAAGGAGAGGAATATTAATTTGGATATTTCCAACATTGAAATGTAAGAACCCCTTTAAAAAGTATGTTAAACAATAATGAAATTATTCGTTAAGTATTGTCCTGATGGCTGAAATTGTTAAAATTCGAATGCAAAGCAGCTTGTGTTGAAATAAAAATGTTTACAAATTCCATCGCTATTCTGTTATTTCTCTGATTCACACACAAAACCTTGATGGTACACCTTGCTCTCTCCTCGGCTTTGCTGTTTCTACGCCCCTGTTTATCAGAGCATTCCTTACAGAATGTTCTCTGGACATTTGCTTTCAATAAAACACAATAAAAATAATTTGATAATGTTGAACGGCTAACCATTAGTTAACATGAATCAATGCTCACCAGACATTCTCAGCAGACTAAAAAGACTCCCCCAATTTATCGCAATATGTAATGTAACTTGGCAATGTTTGGTGAATATTTTTTCCAATTTCTATAGTCGGAACTCGTCTTGCCCTCAGTGCGTGCCAGTTATGGCTATTGCACTAGTGTAGTTAGTGGTTTCCTCAGTAGGGGGATGAGACCTATACCACAGTTCTGCATATAACAGACAGTTCTGCATAAAACAGACAGCACCATCAAAAATGACAAGGAAAAAAAGAATACACACCGCAACACTCGCATCTATTAGTAGGGTGGCTGGACGATTTCTAAAAAGATTACATGACAGTTGTATGCTCTATATTTATTCAAAGCCTTCATATTCACATTAAATAAACTGATGTTGCTGTCTTAATATGATGAGTTGGATGGCAAATACAGCCTATTACAAATGCCTCACCACTGTACGCGTTCTGACAGGCTGTAAGACAGTGGCGCCATAGTGATTATAGCATGAACTAAATCTCCCAAAACTGGGGCCTGGGCCCCCATATGACCCCCGGGAGATGTCCTGACGCTGGCTGGCGCTGGGTTGCATCATTTCCATTCCAAATGCTTCATTCTGAGTTGATTTAGTTCTATTTACAGTAATTTAATATTGCCCTGAATTACCAATAAAAACTTCTATGAAAGAATGAGCTCTGAAAATACACAACTTTAGATGGCTTATCTCAAAAAGATATAAATTTCCTAAGATGTTATAGGACCCCCCAGGGGATACCTGCATGCAAGACGCTTCAATCAAAAAAAGGATTTCGTTGATACATGGCTTTGCCATCAAGAAGTGTCCATTCTCCCAAATGATAGCTGCAGGTGATAACTCAGTTATACAGCTCAAGACAGACTCAAATTCTGACGGTCTGTCAATATTGTCCCTGAAATACAGTATGTAATACTATCTCGTATGCTTATTCCAGCCTGTATATGATCGACCCATTCAGGATCCCTTTATGCTAATTTACTAGAAGTCTCTATCTGCTCCCCAGTTAAAATGAGGGCATATCATAAAAGGGTCATTTAACATAGGATCAGATACGGACTGGGCGATCAGCTAGACCCTAGGGCCAACCTACTATTGGTAGAATGATACACTAATAGGAGCTCAATCGGGATGAGTATGCTTCTGGGTCAAAGATTACATCAATTATTTTTGCTTTTGAAATGTGTGTTATTCATAAATGATATTTCAAAATGCAACAATCAAAAAATACATGTGATCTTGACCGAGACATATATCCAAATTTGTCACAATGTTAGGGTAGTTTTGCTTGGAAATATCCGCATCTCCAACTCCTTCACACATACGCCACCTACATTACTTAGTCTGAACTACTGACGCATTACCGTCATACAGAGTCATCTGGAGGAGAAGTGTGCATGAACACCTACCTCTAACGTCTCTAGTACTGAGTGTACAAGATAAAAGTGCAGCCTGCTTGACATCGAGAGGTTTTAGGCACACAATTTAATTTCTCCAGTGGTCCTTCTATATCTATTCAAGACAATAGTCAATAGTCATACGTGATTAGATATATGCATCTTCCTGAGCATAAGCAGTGAAGTTTGTGCTGTACAGTACACCTAGCACTAGTAGCAGTTGCAAAGACACTAGTGGCAGCAGCAGAGTGTGACAGACACTATTGGCGACAGCAGGGTGTGACAGACACTAGAGGCAGCAGCAGGTGTGACAGACACTAGTGGCAGCAGGGTGTGACAGACACTAGTGGCAGCAGCAGCAGGGTGTGACAGACACTAGTGGCAGCAGCAGGGTGTGACAGACACTAGTGGCAGCAGCAGGTGTGACAGACACTAGTAGCAGCAGCAGGGTGTGACAGACACTAGTGGCAGCAGCAGGGTGTAGCAGACACTAGAGGCAGCAGCAGGTGTGACAGACACTAGAGGCAGCAGCAGGTGTGACAGACACTGGAGGCAGCAGCAGCAGGTATGACAGACACTAGTGGCAGCAGCAGAAGGGTGTCACAGACACTAGTGGCAGCAGCAGGGTGTGACAGACACTAGTGGCAGCAGCAGGGTGTAACAGACACTGGTGGCGGCAGCAGGGTGTGACAGACACTAGTGGCAGCAGCAGGGTGTAACAGACACTAGTGGCAACAGCAGGGTCTGACAGACACTAGTGGCAGCAGCATAGTGGCACCAGTAGCGGGGTGCATGGAGTAAGCTACACCTGACAGTGGGGAACGGTTAGTAAGAGACGGTATTTGATAAATGGTGGGGAGTAGCGTATTTACAAAGGAACCCATCATGTAAGACGTGCTAGTAGCCGTTCTGGAAGCTCCAGAAGACTATTAAAGACACATTCATCCTTCTATATCGATCAGACCAGTCCTTGGCGATCAAGATTGTCTACTTTGTTATTGAGATGAAGTACACCATTGTATCAGGAGGGTGTGTGTGTGTGTATGTATGCGTGTGTGTGTGTGTGCATGTGTAAGGACATGATTTGGGAAAGAAAAAGTAATCTAAATATAGCAAATTAATGATATGGCTATCTCTCTATGCCTCAAGTCGAGTTGTCACATCTGTACCCACGCCTCCTGCCATCCCCACATCTTGTGAGATACATGGGAGGCACTAATCCCTATCTGTCCATACTCTGGCTTTAATAACCCTACCCGTTCAATCACAAGAACCCGTCCTAGCGCTAGCTTTTATAATTCTGGAAACGCTTTTCTGCATATAATGTGGGTTTCAGGCAAATGGGAACAGGTAAGGTTTGTAAGATGATGCCTCAAATAACTGCACACATGCTCCCATTTCCTGGTTTCTTATCGTCATACCCACACTATTAAAATACACACTTTATCTCTATTCCCAAATGTAAAGCAATACAACTAAGATATATCCGTCATTGTGGTGGGAAGAGAAGGCTATATATATACCCCTTACCCAGCTTACAATATTAAAGAATTTTATTCTTACCTTATTCTCTGCACATAATATTATAATATTAATGTCAAAGGAAGTTCACGGATGAAATTTTATATCTAAAAGTGCCATTTACTGCATGACATCAGTGGGAATTTGTCAAAATTGACTTGAAGACACCTCATGTGCGGGTAATGGAGTTAGATAAGTCCTAAATGATAATACAGTTTGTATAATGTCCAACCATTTTGGTATAAAGATCAAGATGGATTGAAAAGACAGGAATGGCTTTTTCTAAACTGATGATACTTGACAGTCATGTCTTAAGTATGCTTGCACATTTAATTATACACATGAAAATAATATTGTTCAATATTAGTGATCCAGTGGTCCTATATTAAAAATCCTATGTTGGGGCGACATATGTATTTCAAGGTTGCCCCGATGTTAAATTTCTAACCTTGGAATAATGTAAAAACATTGTAATCAGGTCTGAGCAATGACCAGGAAATGACCCTGCAAGGACTTATGAAGCCGGGGCCATTTCTCTCCATGCCTCCCTCCACATTACCCCCCACCCCTCCCACCTCCCAAGGTGTGAATGCTCAAGCCAGGTTCATTTTTGGGGCTGCCTTACCCCTCTGCTTGTTATGTAATCCCATTGAATACACCTCCCTCTATGCCTTTCTGGTGTGTTAGTAAAGAATACACATACAAATATAATTTAAAATTCAGTTTTCTCAGCTGCTATACTTCTGGTACCAAAGTTATCCCGGATTTTACTAGATTATATTGTGGTTCTACTGATGGGGTGCTTTTTTTCTGTCACAAATCTGGCACACCAGTCACATCTGCATTCTTCTGAGAATAGAGAGCTACTCTCTCCCATGTCTGGTGCAAGTATTTAGTATACCACTTAGAAAAATCATTGGGAGATATTTTAAAATACTAAATTGCTATTCCATATAGTTCTCCTTCCATTTATGATGATTACACAATTGAAAAGTGAAGGCAAATATCTGAAACATCCATTACAAAAAAGCACTCACTATGATTTAAGAGCAGGGTCATTTTCCACAATGGCTTCATAAGCCAGGGTGAAAAATGACAACAGGTTCAAAAGTCGCTGGCATAGTCATTTTAAGGAGTTGCCAGCACCTGGTAATGTTGGCCCACCATTGGGCCAACATGAAATCAATATCCCTTTCTCCAAGCATGGGCCATTACTGGGCCAGCGGTCAAACCAGTGATGGGCCAATATCAAAATGCCAATGTTGGCCTATTTTTTAGTGGTATATTGGCCCAGTCATGGCCCAATGTACTTATGTTACCTGGGAAGATGGCATCTACTAGCTTTGTGCACTGTGGGTGAATGCAAACCAGCGAAAAATAAAATTAATGAGCAAAATGACGTTCTGTTTCTTTCAACGTCCACACAGCAGACACACCAATGGACACATCATAGTCGCCGAAGTATGTACACAACATTGGTGTAATATCAAAATAAACAAAGCCTAATTCTGGCGAAGTTCCCTACTTTATGCTCTGTGGACAGTGGCCATTACCCAGTCTTCACCACAAGTCTTGACCAGAAGCTCATGTTGCAGAGGTCATTCTTGAACAGAAAGCTAGTTCTGCCTTCGCCACAAGCTCTATTTGTACTCATTCTGCCAGCCAGTCCCTGAGGGGTCACTCCCTCAGTTTGAGGCACTATTTCTGATCACAACTTCAAGAGAAAGGGTGTGTTTCTGGGCCCTAAACATGGGACCTCAATGACCGATGATCAATATGAGATTTCTTTAGTCATGTTGTGAGGTGAAGGGTCTTGCTAAGCACTTATATTAGCGACTGAACAATGTCTAGTAACAGGAGAGTAGGCAGAGGGACAGAGTAGTCTTTTCCAAGTCTTCACTTGGTCCTTGCCAAGTTACCAATGGTGTCCAGTCTTAGGTAGGACAAGTATAATCATTACAGACTATTAAATAATAATATGTTCTGAAAAGAATTCAATAAAGTATATCACCTGGAAGTGTAATATATTTGTGCATATGAAATCCACACATAATGGAAGTTATATCATAGTTATTATGGTCTAAAGTGTAGGGTAGGCTTATACTTGATAGCATATTACAAATGCAGGGCAAAGACATGGTGATAGGCTAAGTGGAAATTCATTTAAATAATCCCTAAGTTGCAAAATGCTGTAATTCATTTATTCATTTAATATGTATTTAACTTGTAAGATTATAAATTTCCATTTTTAACTGATTCAAATGGACAATGTTCATATTGTTGGGTTGGGCACGAAAATGCATTAAGAAACACAGATATACTCTTCGCACAAGGGCTCTTGTCTGGCAGATATGTGTAATTATTAGTCTTGGAAATATTAAGCCATGAAAATTAATCATGAAAAATGTATGCGGGAGCTACCCTATTCTTAGTGCAAGAGGAGCAATGCTATGTATTGTAATGGCATCCGGTTTTACAGTTGGATGCCCTTGATTCTCATATGAGGTATTGAGCCAATTCTCACATAGAAAGAAATATTTCACAGCTGTTTCAAGAGACTACTCACATGTAAACATCTAAGATTTACTGCGCTGAGGAGAAAAAAAGTAGCTTTAACTCGTCTACGCCTGTTGTGGTACATGCATGACCCGAAACTCATAAAGTAGTATCTGTCCACCCTTTAGGAGTTGTTTGCAATAAGAAACATCGTACTGTCTGCCGAACTGAAAGATCACAATTCAGGGACATTATGGAGAATATTGTCAAGAACAGCAAAATGTGGAATCAGCTTGGACGCCCTCCCTACCCCCAGCTCCATCTCCATCCATCACCCTGTGCAGCAGGCTATAATGGACGTGAAAGCTCTGCTCGCTGCTTCATCACGGTGCATTTCATGATGAAACAAGCTGTGATACTGCTCTATTCTGCTGGCACTTTAATTAAGACTGACACTGAAGGATGGGAACTAAAGCATCCGGTTCCATGCCGCAATGGATTGCAGTCGTTTATCTTCTAAAATTGTTCAATTTAATTCTTTTCCAATATCTCCATCTGCATCGGGTTTAACATAAGCCGAGCGCAAGATGGAAGTCTATGAGCAAACACAATCTGTGTACTCCATCTTATAGACTGTTTGCTATAAGCTGATAAGGGGAATAACATGCAATAAAGGCTGGTGAAGTGCGAAAAGAATAAGACAGTGGACAGCAGGGCCAGTGTTTTTATTACACATCACCTGTATACAGGCAGAAAGTAATTTCGAATTTTGAATTTTGTATTGTATACAACTAATGAATTCATCAAAATGACGAAGCGATATTCAAAAATCATTAAGAGGTCACATGGCCTGCTGGAATCCAAGTCTCCTAAAATGTTGATATTTATTTTTAGGATTCGTTAGCTTGTCTGACCCCCCAAATAAGTCATTTTGTCAAACCCTAAAATTATACATTGATGGCAGCCTGTAATATTGATAATTTTGCAATTCCTATACACATTTAACGACTTATTAATTCTGAACGTTGAATTGAGGACAATTGTGCACATTTCAATATGGATCAGATTCTGATATAGTTCGGACAGTTCGGACAAGAACTTTCAAATGGAAAGATTGTATTAATGTTGGCACCAGGTTAATTAAATACTTTGGTTAACCTTAGTTAATTGGAAGCCCCGTCTGGCTGATGGCAACGACGGCGTGACATGATCCTGTCGTCCTATAGTGGACTCATCCGGGGTTCTAGTTATCAGCAGAATCAATAATTAAAAGGTCCAGCGAGAGGGAAGATGAAGACTCTGGGAGGATATGTAAAGGGGCTCTAGGATAGTAAAGCTTCACATAAGAAGTCGGTAGATGCAGTATATGGCACCAGTGTCATTGTGTAAGTATTATGAGCCAAGGACAGGGTAACATTTTGTCCAAGGCGCCAGCCGAATATTTATTTGTCCAGACTTATAACACTTATATATGCAGCTACTCATACATATATCCATATCTGACTTATCAATACCCAGTGGTTGGTTTGTGATTGGTTTGTACATGTTATGATACAGACATGCAGTTCCTTTTCTTCTCCCAGCCAAATGTGGCATAAGTAGTGGTTGTGTGAGAGTTTAAGAATGTGAAACTGCATGTGGTCGTTTCGGCATTAAGCGATGCTTGTGATCTATCACTGGGAGGACCAGGCCATTGAATATTTGGTAAACTTTATGGCTTATGTTTGGACATGAGCCTGTTGCCGACCGATCCAGGGTTCTAGTTATCTGCTGTTCATATCATCTTAATGTATAGATCCATATGGAATGCAACAGTGCATTCTAATTTTACATATCGGGATCCACTTGTTCACAATGTCAATTAGGTATTGCAGAAATACTGCCCCCTAGTGGTAACACCTCAGTTTATTGTTGCTATTAGATATATGACTTCACATATTCACTTAGGGGTAGGAGGGTTTAAATCAAAGTAACACAGTTGGAAGGCTATGGATCAATTATTGAAAGTCCCACCGGGAAGTACAATTGCAGACGCTGGAAGGATTTTAAAAGCTCTAGGATCATAAACTGTGTGATCAATAAGTTGCACATTAGTATTGATGTAGTGGGTGCGTTTTGTGGTGGTTGTAGGAGAGTTAAAGTACGTGGATCTGTAGCTGTTCCGGCAGTAAGGTATGTCGCTATGTATCACTGAGAGCAGCCGGGGTGAGCCTCTCCCTACTACTCAGTGTAAGAGCAACACAGAGCACCATATACAACTAATACCTTATCAACCAGACGCCCAAAGTGTCTTCCAGCCACAAATGCCTCCGTGTGGCCAAATGAGGCCATTTGCCATCACATGAAATTGCATACAAGCAGAATTGCTTCATTTGATATGCGTTTCTATATGGTATATCATAAAGATCCTGCACTCCAAACTTAATGTTCATCAATGAACATACGCACCCCCTCACCAAGTTGAAGTAGGATATACACACTACGTATCTTTCTTAATTGACCTATTGGTCTTGCTTGTGTGAAAATAGAAAATGTTCCACGGGCTTAATTCTCGATAAAGTCCTGAGCAGCTGTGATATGTTTGGTACCAGATTAAAGATATTGACACCCTCTATTCGATGCCATATGTATATATAAGTGTGATCCTTCTATTCAAACTGTTAACCATAGGCTTCAGCCTATAGTCTATCTTCTTAATTTCATGAGATACATAAAAAATGGAGATGGACTGTCAGTAATAAACATAACCAGATAACTGACTCATTGCTTGTTTGTTAAGTTTGAGACTAATACTACTGCAGTATCTGACATCATCTATTTCAACATATTTTCGGCATGATTCCTAGGCTATGACCAGTGTAGTTTATGACAGTAAATCTACTGTCCAAAATGGAGAAATGAAACCTGACACTGAGAGCATCTGTGGTCACCAGGACACTGAGACAAGGAGAGGTACAGGGGCCCAGTGTAGGTTATAACAGGTTGATGTAAGAGATGGGTTCGATAGGCCGCTCTCACAAACTAGACTGTTACTATCAAATAAGTAGTGAGATATCATGCTATGTAACCATGGTTTTTTTGGTTAAACACATTCTAAATGTACATAAGCAGTGATATAAACATAAAGGCTACTTTCAGCACATGTCCTGTTGTATTGACATGGTTACCAAAGCATTTTCCTCCGTACAAAATGTTCTCCTTTTTTTGTTGTTAATTTCAATGAAATTAGCAATTTATGTTACAATGACCACAGGTTGTGATGAAAAGGAGTTTCATTAGGAAAAACTAGAACATTCATATACCTTGATCCATGGAGTTTTAACATCATGGGTAAAACATGAATTAAATATTAATGAAAATGATCTATTTCAACCCATTTGTCATGGAAACTTGTGATGGAAGGGGTTAGAACTATATGATTCAGGTCCCAAACCACACACGTAACCTCCTATAAACGTCTATTGGTTGTGCTTTGACTCCCCCAAAGTTAGGTTGCTTCCAACGCAAATCATTAGCATTAGCCTAATGCTATTACCTATGACCAATCAGGGAATAATCCCATGACATCTCTGAGGCTTTATTTAAACCAGTTCTAGGATTAATACTATGACTAGCATTACATAGAGATAGAAATTGTAACAGATGGACATTTCCTGTTTTACTGATAAAGTTGGAAACCCAGTTGCAAGCCCAAAGAGGAAGATACACAGTCTTTTCTCACACCAAAAAGACTTTTTACAATTTATCTGAATTTAAGTTAATCTTAAAAGAAAAGCCAGATGAAAAGCCGCTCGGTGTACGAGAGTTATACAGCAGCCCCATAAAGCAGTAGACCTTGATACACTGAGTATATAGCTCAGTGGTACCCCCTCCCCTGAGTGTGCCCCACTCTTTTATTGCCGATTCATTTACCATCATGGCCGCCCTGCGACCGCCGGAAGTGCTGTTTGCGCCTGGGCGCAGCGCGGGATCGGGTTCCGCAGGGACCGGAACCAGTCCCGGGTCGTTCGGTACGATTGGCGGACCCATAAAGGATGTAATATATCCTCAGTCTGACCGCAATCTATCAATTCCTTCTCCAACCAGTAGGTGGCGGGGGCTGGGCATATGTAGGTCAATTAGATCGAAGAGAAATTAAAACTAGATACTACTCTACCAGACCAGCTACATTCTGTACCCCCATGGGTTGTACAGTGTGTTAAAGCTACTATGTCAGCTCATTTTAGGTGATTTCCCATTTTAGGTTGATTACATGATTCATATGATTACATGCAAGTGTGCAAAGTTGGAAGGCTCTCATTCATCATTTAGGATATTAAAACTACAATATATTGTCACAAATGAATAACTATCGGCTTGCAGAAATCAAGACCTGTTAGGGGTGCATCATAACACCATTGGATTTAACCTTCGAACACAACACAACAATCTTTCAATCTTATTTTATAACTTGATTCTGATATTGTATCTTTAAGTTATCTCTGGTTTCACTGACTATCACGATGGGTTCAGTGCACCATATTAAAGTCAGAATAGTAGGCTGAATATGTTTTGTATCAATCACATTTGTGTCTCTTTATGGGAAGAATAATTGAAAACTGTCATATGAAAATGGGATCAAAGGCTACAGATGTAATTGAATCAAATCTGAGATTGAGTATCTATGTGATTGACTAAACCAGCAGTAATGTGGATGTAAAGTGCAGCATGTGGTGCAGGGTGGCAGAGCTGTGGTGAGAACAGTAATCATCTATCAGCATGTCAAGGCCCTGATTGTAGGTTACAGGGCGTCCAGAAGACGGATAGTGGCACATGGGTGACGGAGGAGGGGTCACTGGAGGAGGAGTGAGCAGGCCGTACAGGGTAGGGTAGACATGGGGGTTAGGGGAGGATATTAAGAGGATGATATGACTCAACAACTCCCCACGTGTGAGGCATACATGGTGTGCGCCCTGATAATATAAAAATAATACTAGTACACCAAGTATATCGGTATAATGATGTCCAATGACCCTCCACCCACCCTGCATCCTGGTATGTTCGGGGTTACCTGATCGGCATGCTGGGGCATGTAATCAGTGACCTGAGTAGCGAGGTGTTGAAGGGAGGGCTCACATAACTTACTACATCAAGATCATAGACCAGCCTAATCAGATCACCATAAGGCTGCTTCACACCCTTTAATTCAACCCAGGAAACACCATACATATATACCACGTTCCTCTTTATCAATGTCACTGTCTCAGTCGTGGCCATGCCATGGGTTGTGTATCGATGGGGTGTGGGTGGTGGAGGGTGGGTGTTGGAGGGGAGTGGGGTGGGAATTACTGTGGTCAGCTACTACAGTATATGCTCGCAGCAGGTAGTAAAGTATCTGGACATTACTTTTTTTTTCATATATCATGCTGGTGGATTATAAACCTATGTGATAGATGGTCATACCTCTAGCTCTGAGCTTTCTGAATATAATATTAGTAACCATGGTATAGAATTTATGTTGACATTTAGAGAGGAAATATAAGAAGATTAGTCATTGTAGATAAATAAATAAATATACAACCAAGATAATTAACACCAGATATAACCCTAACAGAGAAGTTGAGTTTCGGTTATTTTATTTGGTTTAATCACATACAAGGGGCGCTTTTAAGCAAAACAAAAAAAGAGGAAATGAACAGTCAAGTGATTTGTTCAGGATAGAGTTGTGATACATGTTATACAATTAGGTTCTATGTCATTCTTCATGTCCATTGTGAAACCTTCAATCCAGGATTACCAAGTCCTGGGGTCTCTCAATAGAATAACGGAGGGCCACAGCGGATATATCACCGTTGCTTTTCCCCGGCCAAATTGGCTTGTACTGTTTCTTTTCTTCACTCACACCCCCTACCCAACCAACCGAGCCTAGAGAGAAATTTCACATTCCATGCTCAAAAAGGGACCATCAGTCTTATGGGGAAATACCTTCATCCCATTTTGGAATGTAACATCTTTCCAAAAAAGGAAATAACATCATCCTTGGGGAAACAATATCAGTCCGATTGATTAGGTATATATTATATGTGTTTTTCAGGGAAATCTATTCCTATATTTGTCTACAGCATCTAAGACATCATATATGTACTGTGTTCTGGTGGACTACTAACGTATGTCTACCAGACACCTTAAGGCACAATATTTGTCACATATTGGTATATATGTTGCTGTTGAACTGCAATTCTTTAACGGAGCCTGCCCCCACTGTACATGTTTTGCAATACATGTATAGATAAACAGGAATAATGAATCAATGAATCAATTTTATTTCTAGGAAACACTGCAATCATTTGGAAAGACACATGAAGCCTAGTGCGTGGTCAATTCGATTGAAGGTGGCAGTAGCTCCGAGTTTGGTCCCGTCCGTTGATGGTTGTTTTTGTTTTCATCACTTGGAATAATCTGAAGAATATGTACATTTTCTACTTTTTCCTACATTCAATGATAAAACCATAAATCCTTATGTAAATTGACTATTTATTCCAACCATGGTTCTCTGCCATGCCAAACCGATACTCCCAGCCCTCTCCATCTTAAAACTGACAGTGAAGACAGAGGCTAATTTCGGGGACATCTTATCTTTCTCTCCAAGATGTCACAGATGAGTGACGGGTGCTTCCAGCTGGTCCTTGGGATTGGTCATTGTTAAATGGGTATTCAGGAAGGGTAAATCTAAGAATCTGAAGGAAAAAATTAATTCAAGAGCAAAAGAAGGACAGAAAGAAAACGATATGGACAAGAATGGTAACAAAATATCAAAATAAGCAGGAAAGCTAGGGATAAAAAAATAATAACATCGCCTCTGGAGGGTTTCTATTCTTTAATCATTCCAATGGAAAATCTTCTGCCATTTCATTTGATGCGGAGCCACGAGAAGGAGACAAAACGTGCTGTTCTTTTTTACACAGTGTACAGGCAAGTGGATAGGTTCAATGGAACTAGGAGTAGCAATTATCTCCCTCTTTAGGAAAACTAAATTGCATACATGTTGACTTCCTTGGCCTTGGTCGTCACAGATACTTTCTTTTAATGGTTAACCGAACTACTTTATGGTTAATTCAGTTTTAATATTTTCACATTTTCATTGGGGTTTGATTTTAACCAGAGGCTAACTTGAGACGATATGGATATTGACCTTGAATGTTTCTTGAATATGGATCTACATATTTGGCTTTTAAACGGACCTAAAAGTGTTTCTCAACATTTGAAAAAGACAAATGCAGACCTTCGCGTTCAGATTTATTCAGTCCTCCATATTTGAATGCGGAGGTTTTGTTGTTTCTCCACACAATGTGGAGTAAGACATTTTCATATTCAGGTTATTTACTGGTAATTGTCAGGACTTCCAGATGGGTCCCATGTGGGCTCATCCCAGAACATCGACATGTCATGTGTGCACTGCAAATCCTTAAATTCATGTTGAGGCCGGTATCCAGCCTTTGAGGGCCATGATGGGGGGCATGCACAACTTCAGATACTTTAATTTATCCACACTTGTCCCTTTTTTCTATATTACTTTATTTATGCTATGTTGGATGCCTGGGTTTCACCTGGGACAGAGCTGGGCTAAGGTCCCCATGGGTTTCCCATGAACTTGGTGCCGGGTGCCAGGTGGGCCCCATGTGGGCCAGCCCACCAACTTCATTTTCTGGGCTAATTCTGCCAACACAACTTTTATGATCACGTTTCAAAGGGTTCAGCTAGGCTAGCCCTGGGGTAAGTGGGCTAGTATAGTTCCTGAGCTTACCACTGTCATCATGGGATTTGATATCCTATAGACATTTTCTTGTTTTTATTACAATGAGGGATAAATTCACAATTACTTTAAAATCATTAAAAATGAAACAATTTTCACAGTAAGTTCAAATTATGTGAAATTGTCTACACAATTCTGTATGATTATGAATAGAGATGCAAGGAGCATTCTGATACAGTCACCTCTCCCCTGGATATATGATCATGACACAATGTCATAACCTCAGGCTCCCTCAGTTATCACTACTATCAGACTTGCAGGAACTCTGACTGTGTCACCCAGTGTGATCAGAGTTGTAGTTAGTCAGAGGATGCATTTTGCTTCTCCTCCCTTAAATAAAGGGAAGAGATGACATTAAATGCAGATAAATCAATCAACCTACTGGAATACTTGTTGTTAAGTACTCTTAACAGATGGTCATCAACTACATTATAACAACTTTATAGCTTAAAATACGTTGTGCCCATCCCCCCAACCCACCCCCCAATTATGTGTTCCCCAACTAAAGGAGCCCACCTGGGCCCCACTTAGATCCGAACAGGGCAAGCCTACTTCAAATCTGGGCAACTCCATATGGGCCCCTGCTATCGCCCTGGTCAAAAAGAAGTGGGCCCCATATAGGCAGCCCATCTAGGCCCCATATGACAGCCCATCTGTGCCCCACCTGTGCCCCATATGGGTGTGTTGGCTGGTAGTGGCTAATGACAGTGAAAATTTACAGTGAAAATTTGCAATTTGTAATTTCAAACCGTGATGTTCCCAAACCTATGTTATAGCCAATTTTCAACTCTGATGCACATAATAGGTATCAATCAATAGGAAATTATGTCTTCTTTTCAATAAGCTACCTACCATAGAAATCCTCTGAAAGGGAGGTGTTATTATAGTTCAAAATCTGAACACACATCCTAAATTCTGTGAGGTAAAAACAGCCCGAAAACTGGTATGACCCCGCCCATGGATAAGCAGCCAAACTCGGTAGTGCATCCCAAGATATTCAATGTCAACATACTATTGTTTTGTCCTTTGTAATTGTTAACCAACCACCATTACTTTGGCTTAGATCTCTTTGAGCAAAGGAAAGGATTTTACCTTTTACATTTGCCAATACCTAGGTTTACTGTACTTATACAGTACTACACTGTCGGAATATTCTGATAGTGTAGTACAAATGTACTTCGAAGTTAATGAAGCCGAGCAGTAGAATCTACTGTAGTTTTATGAAACAATATTTACAGCGTAGTGTGTAATTGGTTATTCAGGAGCAATGACCTGTGTACAACATCACTCATTGTACTGAATGTAACATATGGAAAAAAAACTCCCAAGAAGAAATTTCTTTCAATATTAGGATGAAGACCGTTGTTTTATTTATCCCCGAGAGTCTTATGCAGTATTCCATCATAACACAGCTGTGAGGACTACTCTCACCTTCATTCGCTAGCTATAGGCACTACTTTCTTCTCTGCCATAAGGTGGCCGATCACCCTCAAAACTTACCTATGCCATGCCTTCAGTACAACCGTATTGTTCCCATGGTCGCAATTGAAGATCTTGCTGGGAACTATGTTTCGTGTAGGGACACTAGCACTGTGCTATAGGGTAAGGAGAGCAGAAAAGTGGTACCCCCTCCCACTTTCTTTCACAGAAGGGTTCCGGCAGTCCAAGCAGAGTCTTATATTTGTATAATCTGTGCTGGGAGAGTGCCTGGTGCAATCAGCAATGCTGTAGAGAGGCTTATCGCGAAGCAGGATGATGGAAAGTCAGTCTCCTAATGAAATATGAAATCGAAAAATGGACATGCTCCTATAAGGCTTCTCCAAGTGCTCTTATCTGGCTTATGTATAAAGCCCATCAGTACTGACAAGTTCATTACATTGTGAACAGCTGAATATAGGGTCTGCAGGCCCTTTAATAAGTATACTCTATAGGCAGCTCTTCTTAAGCTATTGTTGTATTTCTAATTATCCTTTTTGATGGAGTGGCTTATCCATTGACAATGTTGAAGTTGGATTGATGTATCATCCTGTTTCTTCTACACGCTGTTCCTTCTTCCTCTTTATGTTATGTTTCCAGTAGCCTAGTGCAATCTATTGCATACATACAGCAACGCTAGTGGAAGGGTCTTAAAGGGAATAGCTACAGCCTTCAGTGCTGAGCCCAGTTGTATGTCAGAAAAACAACATTTCTTAGCTTGTGCTGCCATCTTGTGGCAGCTCCACACATTAACACCGGAGTCTGTAGTATAGTGGTTATCACGTCTGCCTGCTTATCGTGTCCCTTGCCTATGCTATAAGTCCACATATATTGTGTCTGACTTTCTGCTGTGGTACCGGGTACCGAGGAAGCCATGTATCAAGCCCTCTCTTTGTAGTTGAGTAGCTTTCCACAACAGGGTCGCCCACCTGTCCTCGTATGCCGGTCCCCTTGGACGGCACCTAAAAAATGACAGAAGACTAGAGTACCGTGGGGTATTACTGGCAGGGGGGGGGTATTACCGGCACCTTGGCAGTGTCGTGTGGATTTCTTGCTAGGCAAATTGGCTCAGGGTAGCCAATGATAATTCAAGACCTTTTGGGGACATATCCTCTTACCCTGAAAGACAAAACAAATGGAGATAAAACTTTGTGATGAGGATATTTCCCTTCAAAATTATGATCATTGAGTCATTAAGCTCAATATTGGTGCAGTTATAGGTTTTGCCAAGATGTAAGAGGAATTGGATGCAGATTCACAGCTTCACCTATATGTGTTTTCGTAAACTGTAAGCAGAATTCCATGGCCAATTTATGTCCTCTGTCTGCTAGAACTATCATTTATAAGTGGGACTCGATGCCCCAAAGATGGCGGGGGTGCCAGTAATACCAACAGATTTGTACAGTTTTGGGTATTACTGGCACCCATCTTGCTGTCATCCTTTTAGTTAAGATGAGCATGACAATAATCAGTTATTGATTCTTTCTTTGACACTGCATTGTAGGTTCATACATTTGGTTTAAGAGCAAATCTGTTTCCTTAGTAATTTGGATTTTTTGGGTACCCAAAGCAACATTCAAAAATAATTTCACTGCAATCCTGTGAGGTGCAGGTCTGTGTTTGTGTGTATATCAATGACGTATGAGTGTGGCATGTCAGGATGTCTCTGACTTCAAGTCCTTAATTGATCACACATAATTGTGTGTTCCCAACATGGTCGGTTTATATTTTTGTAAAACTATGGCTTTTTCTAAGGAAAGCATAAGGGTGCCAGTAATACCCCCAGCCATGCCAGTAATACCAACAAAACTCTGAATCATTCAAACATAAATTTTCATATGATTACAGATATAATTTTGCCTATAACTGATGGAAAATATGACAAAGACCATGCTCAATAGATGGGAAAAGAGAAATTCTCAAAAAATCTCACGGAAATCGCACCAGGGGGAAAAACTCCTTAGGATGCCAGTAATACCCCTCGGTACTCCACGGTATTTAAGTGCCACCTTCAATTGCATGGGTTAAATGCCTAGAATGTCTATAGCGAAGAGTTTTCTTCTCTTTAAAATGTGCATTACAGAAAAATGACCACCAAACACAAATTCTAGGTAGCCATAGTTCAGAAGCTTTTTTAAGTAGCTTTCCCATAGAATTGAGCACCGTAACATGCCATTTAAAAAAAAGTTTCTACTTTCTAATATGCTAAACTATGTCTATGCACAGTTATTTGCAGATATCAATATGATATCTCGATCATCTAACAGGTAGCAAATCCCTTTGAAATAGGGTACTAAAACCTTGTTTGTATAAGCACTGTCGGTAACACCACCTTTCAATGTATAAGCGCAGGCGGCCTGAATATGGTGCATCGTATAGCATACCAGTTCTCAATCTTCCCACCTTCTATGAACTTCTAACAGCTATGTGCTTCCCTCCCAGGTCAGGCGCGTGTTTTAGGAACCCTCCCTTAGCATCGGTTTCCATGAAATATTACATAAACCAAGTATGATACAACGGACAAGGGTAGTATAAATAATGCCAGGCGAGGTATGTAGCACGTCCGATAACAGCAGTGTCAGAACTACATAAAGACGTGATAAATGTCACTAACACCATGAGTGTACAGCCTGGCCTCCCTAAGTCTGCACGACTAATGTCCACATCACGCCCCCTGTCTGAGTCTGTAGCCATGGTGATAGGACACCCACCCATCATCTTGTACTTACTGGTGCCTCCCGGGATGCACCATTTGGTGGACATGTCTTTAAGCAGCCTCCATATCCTATCTACAGCGTCCAGGGCTGCACCAGATCCCTACATGTGACGTATTGATTCACCTTGCTGTGCAGTAAAGGTGAAGCCAGCGACATTTAAAACGGGAGGTGACATTAGCCATACGGTTAATACTACAACATTTAATACGGTAGCGCCATCATCGGTAGCTAGCAGAACCTGTATGAAATTCACTTTATCTAACCAGTCCTGTGTATCTGGTAGTGGTAGCGCCTAGTTATTCATTTTCAAGTGTTTCACAGCCACCCTCTAAAACCCATACATTGATGTACTACACATGGAGGTTCAGTAGGAATTACAGTCATTTCTCAGGTGCTCAGTATTCAGATGGCGGCCATCTTGGTTTCAGAATAAGTACAATGCCTTCTATGCCTCTAAATGCTCCTTGGGATATGCAGAATCTATGGAGGAAATATAAACAATGTGAATAGTTGCCTAGATAAACCCTATGACATATTTGGGGAACAACCCCATTGTTGTTCTAAATGGAACAAAATGCACCCATTACCATCTAAATTGCTGCTAATGGAGCCCGTAATGGAGTACCTAATGTTAACCGCTCTAATTACATTTTTGCTATACATGTACTTCTCAAAGTCACAATAATATTTGTCATAATATGACTCTATATTATGTAGTCCTATGTACGGGTCTATGAGTACAGGGGCTGTGCACACAACATTCTGGTGCAATCATAAATCCTGTAGTCTTCTATCGCAATGATAAAATGTCATTCTTCTGATGAGATATGAAATTGAAAAAGAAAAAAGGACATGACACATCTCCATATTGTCTTATCTTGCTGGCCTATGTCTAAGTGTACAAGTTCATTAGAGTGTGGATAGCAGAGTGTTTGGTATGTAGCCCCTTACATAATTACACTTTATAGATGGCTCTTCTTAAGCCATTGTTGCATTTGTGATTATACTTTTTTGATGGAGTGGCTTATATAACGATAAAGTTGAGTGCATACAGAATCCTGTTTTTCCAAATACTATATTCTCTGTTTCAGTAACATACCCCTCTTGGAGCCGGTACTGACATTGCCTATCATACATATTCCAGGTAAATCTCCAAAATCTCTAACTTCACATGGCAATTCGTCATTCTTACAACTTCTTCCACAACAGCTGAAGTATGCTCTTTTACAAATTTGACATCAAATTTCATGTTTTAATTTTTCACATTATTGAGCTCAAGCTAGCTGTCTCCGTAATGCAATCCATCAATGTTTACAGTGCGTGCCCAAACATCAATTTGTATTCTAGTTAGCCATGATCCCACTTAAGACTCTGTCAGCAGCCCAGTGGGCATAGAACATTGAATCAATCTTGATAACTGGTTGGCAATGTTGTTTCCATATTGATTCAACGTTGATTTAAAGTTGAACTGGATTTTGTGTCCCTTGGGAATCAGGGCCATGCTGCCAGAATATTTACTTACGTTACCTGCTGTCTGTAGAAGAGCTAGATGATAAGATCTGATAAGCTGATAACATTTGAGGTAATGTGCCATGTCTATAACTTGATACAAACATGGGGGAATAAGCCGTAGTTCCTAAGCTGTTAACCAGGGTGAGCAGCAGTTGTTAACCCAGGAAAATAGGGCGAGCTTGTGTAAGCCTAGGGCATACCCAGGTCATCTGTATTGGGTTGGCTTGGGTATATGTTAGGCCAGCACAACCTCGCCCTAATAAGCTGGGAACTGATCCCTCATTGGACAGCCTGGGAGCCATATTACGCTCACTGATTGGTGGGATCTGAGCAGCCAAAGTTACTTCCTCATATTCACCAGCCAGGGGTATTTTAACTTGGCGAAATATCAGTATTGAAAATCACCCTAGTATGACAATAGAAGAAAAGGGTAGCATTCCAATATAGACAGTATAAGAGGTGAGGTATTCCACCTACACCTTAAACCTACACCAAATCCTTAGCAGGTCTACAGAAATACTGTCCACATAACGCCCCCTGTCTTCTTCTGTAACTATGGTGATAGAACACTCAACCATCAACTTGCTCTTGCTTGTGCCTTCCCATGTTATTCTCTGAAGACCACATCCAGGGGTTTTCGAATGGGTGTTTTCTATTATAAACCTGTACCTATACATATTGGCTGACATTCTATATAAGAATTACATTATTTGGGTGTATACTTCTTTATTTATCCTTTGTGTTAGTGATGCATAGCTGATATCATGCTCAGGCCCAAAATATCATCGACTATGGTGTCCCTGGAGTCAAATAGAGGCACTAGATTCCCCTTACCCAATGTCACGTCATATTTATTACTTCTTTTCTGTAATTGCGAACTTCACTTCAAGTTTGGTACCCTTATATCATGGGAGGTATACCAATAATATAGCACCATTTTGACAGGATATTCATTGGAGCCCTTTCCTAGGGCCCAAAAAGAGACACTATCCCTTGGAATCATGTGCAACACATGGTAACTATTTCTAATGTAACTAAGGAAGGGCCTCCCCTATCCCACCCAGGCCCCAGTAGTGGTTCCACAGCCACACAACCATTGGCATCACTGCCCCCTTCTGTGAAGTGAAGAAAACACACAATTGCAAATTCAATATTTGGGGAGGTTTACTACTTTACTTAAAAATACCACTTTTTCGGCACATGTATGCAATCTCATTTAGAGAATTATTTAAAGCAGTATGTTTTGAAGTACACTCTAAGAACAGTGTGTTGTGGGAACATGCTTTAAGAGTAACACACATAAATTTGCAACAC
Organism: Harmothoe impar; assembly: GCA_947462335.1. NCBI lineage: Eukaryota > Metazoa > Annelida > Polychaeta > Phyllodocida > Polynoidae > Harmothoe > Harmothoe impar. The sequence goes on from OX381715.1 coordinate 35,322,439, forward strand.
ACTTTGAGATTTTACACACTTATGAATTGTAACACACTTTTTGTCAACTCACTTACCTGCTTACACACTTGAGGTCATAGGGGTGTGTATCATATACAAAAGGGGGCAGCAGCAGTACAGGTCTATCATGTACCTATGCTACATTCTTACAGCCATATAGTAGCTGTCGCAGTGGCTCAGTGGACTAGTCTTTGGACTGAGAACTTGAAGATCCCCGGCTCGATTCCCAATGGGGCTGACCGTCAAATGGAAATGTTTATTTTCTAAGAAGGACCATAATATTTTAGCCCCCCCTCAAGAAGTGTCAAATTTCTCTTCCCCTCAGGAGGGGTTGAACTGTTTTACAACCCCCTCCCCAACCAATCCCCTCTACTACAATGAAAGATATGACACCTATTTACTTTGCAATGAGATACATACAAAAACTGTATTATTTGAATCTCATTGAATGAGCAAACTCACTCGATCCATATTGGAAATAGATGGGAAGTTTATTCTCTTCAACTATACACACATGCTCTTTGCATGAACCAAATAACCATCCCATATAAGACCTCATTAGAGGTTCTGCAAGGCTGTAAAAGCATGGCTTATCAATAGCTGATTAACTATTGTCTTTATAATAGATATAAAGCCCTGCAAATTATTAGTCAGTGCATTGGCATCCCTCAATAAGGGCAGTCTTTGTATTGTCTAAGAACCACTTCCTGTCATAACATATCAATACCCAAGGGTAAGTTATATAGCTTACTGGTAACTGGTAAGAAGTTGTGTGATCTTTGAGAATACTTTGTGTCTCCTCACTGTTGTGTGTTCTGGTACCTATTTGAGTGGGGAGTACACCATGATTGTACAAGGAGATTTGGTGGCCTACTGAGCAAGTGGCTGGACAAGTGTGTGAGAGGTCCTGGGTTCGATCCCCAGAGAAGACCTGGCACCAAATCTTCCCAAGTGAAACAAGTTGTCCTGACAGGAGTCGCGTCTGTAAGTGTCGGTAGACAGACTGCGGTGAACCTTCGGTGTCCTGGTCTCCCATGAGACTTGCACCGATCCGCTACAACCCGTAGAAGCATAATACACTTGCGACTGGTAAAGATATAGCAGATATCAGTGTTGACGAAGGTGGTCCTAGCCGGGAGGGGAAAAGGCTACAATGGACCACTGGAGACTCTGAGAAAAGGTTGTGAGAGCAGCCATCCCACGCTATCTGACAGTGGTACGGTCATGGCACATTGCGCCACAGTCACCAGTTGGTTATCAGGTGTGTCAGTTTCGCCAGGGTCATGAGCTAGGATGTGTTCAAAGTGGTTGACTATGATTTGTTCACTGTCAATACAAAGTCAGTTTTGATATAATACTTCTATTCTCTATTCTATTTTCTATATATCATGAGCGGTTCAATAAACACTTTTCCTAGATATAAGAAGCATTTAAAGTGATACGCACAGTATATGCACAGTATGAACATGAATAGACCTGACAAGAAATTAAATAAATCTATACTAATTTAACTCTTAACCCATATAGAAAGTAATCATACTTGATATTGAAAAAACAATAATTGTCAAGGGATTCAAACCTGCATGGATAGGACTCATGTGCCAGCCCCTAGACCACTCAGCCACGGCACCTGACACACTCTGTAAGGTGTAGAACAGCTATTTTAACCCCCACCTCCTCAATACCATGGCTTTGTACACCAACACACTTTTTAGATTCAACACACTTTTGCCAAAAGTGTGTAGTGTGATCCCACAAAAAAGTGTGTTAAAAGTGGCTTCAGAAAAGTGTGTTGAAAAGTGTGTAAACGTAAGACACTGTTTTTAGAGTGTAGCATATTCTGGTTTATCATTTTGAGCAAAACCTCCGGATGTGGTCTTCAAGCAATCTCATTATTCTATGTGCAGTCACCAAGTCTCGGCCAGATTCTCTGGTGTTATTACAACGTATAACATGTTAAGTACTGTGCATGCATGCAGTGTAGTAAAACATGTAATGGGGATAGTTTAACAGGAAGTGACATACAGATCACAATTATATCACATGACCGAGAACTCAAATATGTGTATCTATGAACAGTGTTAACATCTACCCTCGGCTAGCTGTGATCACTTATAAATCAGTCATTTATTATTTATAGACTATAGCCTTTTCTGAGATTTTGGGGCTTCTGTGTTGTCACGCTTTTACTTAATTCCCTAGCTAGACCAAATTCATTATAGTTTTATGAAACAACGTCAGCAGAAACGCTGTCACAATGACACTGAGGATAGTGCTTGCACCATATATGATTAATTGATGGAAACAAAGCCTACTGTTTCCGCCAGCTTCGTTTCCTATAGCAAATGGAGGACATTTATGCCATCTTCCACGACAGACAGATTCAACGGCTTGATACCAGATAAATTTAAATGGAAAGTATTCTTGTCACCAAGCCTGAAACTCCCTGTGAAATCCAAGTCAGTGGTTCATCAGTTCATCTGCATAAAGATCCACTATGCTTATTGGGATATGTAAAAAGAAAAATGGGAGAAGTGCGAAAGGTAAGCCGAATACGCTAGAGAATGGGCGTGCAATGTGCGCAGATGAAACCCTTCCCCTGCCATTCTGTTGTACAAATAATTCCAACAATGAGTGAAATGCACACAGAGCGTACATAGCAATAAGGGCCTCCAGATTGTCATATTTCTGTTTGTTTTCAATCTCATGTATGTTTGATTTAGATAGAGAGGTCTCTTCGCTTTGCCGTCTGATATCCATCCTAGTGATGAACAAAGCAGATATTCATGCTATTGTTTGAATATGTATCCCTGACATACCTTATGGATTCTACTTGAAGATTTTAGAAGGATACCTGACTTACAGTAGCCTTGAGTATGATAGCAAGGATTATATAGGGTAGGATGTCCGACTCGGTAGATTCCCATGTTATAGCCCCCCCCCCCTCTACCCCCCCCATGAAAGTGGGCGACTTTGTGTGCTCACTATTGAAAACTATGGAGAATAGGGAGTTTTATGTGGTTCTTTTGAGTCTTTATTAGAGTGATATCAAATGAAAAGCAGGGTTTTTCTATACCAAAAGATCCTGCTGAATCCAAATTTTGTGGTCTTGATTCCCAAAAACTGACCAAATCCACTCAAAAATGAAGTTTGATGATGTAAAGTATTAAGAAAATGTACAAAATAATGTTGAAAATGTTTGGGACATTACCTATATATAAACCTGTCAATCAAAATCAGTACCTGAATCTACCTATTCAAAATTGGCCTATTCCTCAATATGACAGGCATTCTTCCTATGTATCACTCTACTTATCCTGCACACTGCCTATCCCTCAGCCTACCTATCCCTCAAGTTACCTATCTCTTGAATAAGAACCTTCTCTTGGATTAGCTCATCCCTCCAAAAGCTTAAAGGCTAAAGCCTATCCCTCTCCTTGCTACTCATGCCCCCTTTCTGTGCCTACCTATCACTGAGTCTACCTATCCCCAATCTGCCTATCACCTAGCCTACCTATCCCTCATTGTGACTATCCCTCACTCTGCCTATTTGTCATGTTTTATCAGCTTTATCCATATTTTAACTATGCCCATCTGCTAAACATAACATTCCTCACCATGTCCACTATGATTTGTACCTATCCTCGATTTTCCTATCACCCAGCCTACCTATCCCTCAATGTGACTATCCCTCACTCTGCCTATCCCTCATGTTTCATCTACATTCAATTTATCTAATCCCACATGGAGCTCAACATAACATGTCTACTATTTCTATGTATAAGTTAATTTTCCTATCATCTAGTCAACCTATCCTTCATTGAGCCTATCCTGGCATATCCCTCATGCCTAACCTACACATCCCTCAGACTCCCTAGCCCCCATGGCATTTACATATCCCCACCTTGCAAGATACCCTCCATATCTATCTCTCACACTGCTTATTACCCACACTACCTATCCCTCTCAGACTTCATTTTGCCGAATACCTATCCCTCATGTTATGACTAGCCCTTATTCTGCCTATCCCTCATACTCCCTATAACCTTTTACCTATCTAAGGTCTCCCAGCCTTCCTTTTTCCCAATGTACTTACACTATTCCTTAGTAAACATACACCTAAGGTACCTATCCCACAGTGAACATACACATGTACCTTCATCTACCTATCACTCATGCTTCATATAATTGAGTCTACCTATATCCTCAGAGTGCCTATCCTTCATCCCCTTCATGTTTTTATGTAAAGCCCTTAATGTATCCATCTATACTACATGTTGCATATCCCTGCCCCTGACATTTCCCCTGTCCTCCTATCACCCATGGCCAATATCTGCTGATGGGTAAATAGAGAAATGGGTTAAATGAAGAATATACAGAATGTGTGATATGCAGCATGGGGGATAGGAAGATAGAGAGAGCTAGAGTGAGCAAGTAGGATAGATAAAGAGAAAGCTAGGCATCTTCAGGGCAGGCAATGTCAGGCATAGATCTGGACAAGCACGAACATTTAAGAGGCTAAGGGCTGTGCACAGAGACATGAGAGATATGTAGGCTGAAGGATAGGCACAGAGAGGGACAGGCATAATTTATAAGAGGCAGACTGAGAAATAGAAAGAAAGAACAGAACACAAGGTGAGGGATATGTATACGGCAGGTTAGACACACTGAGGGATATACCGCAACAGCATGAAGGATAGGCATCATGAGGGATAGGTAGGCTGAATGATATGAAACTTGAATGATAGCTAGATGGAGGTATATGTGCAAGTAAACTGTAGGATAGATACCTTAGGGGTATGTTAACTAAGGAATGGTCACCATAGGTAACAGTAAAAAGTTATAGGGAGCATGAAGGAGAGGCAAAATGAGGGACAGTCATAGAGGGCATGAGGGATAGGTATTCAGGAAGATCAAGTGTGAAAAGAATAGGTAGTATGTGTCTAATAAGTAGTTTGAGAGATAGGTATGGAGAGCATCTTTCAAGGTGGGGATATGTAAAAGCCATGGGGCTAGGGAGTGTAGTTTAGACATGAGGGATATGCCAGCATAGGCATAATGAAGGAGAGGTAAACTGGGTGATGGGAAAATTAACTTATCCATAAAAATTGTAGGCCTGTTATCTTTAGTAGATAGGATCAAATAAACAGAAAAATAATACAAGTTAAACATGGGGGATAGGCAGAGTGAGAGATTGTCACGATGAGGGATAGGTAGGCTGGGTGATAGGAAAATTGAGGATAGGTACAAATCATAGTGGACATGGCGAGGAATGTTATGTTTAGCAGATGGGCATAGTTAAAAATATAATATGGATAAGGCTGATAAAACATGGCAAATAGGCAGAGTGAGGGATAGTCACAAGAGGGATAGGTAAGTTGGGTGATAGGCATATTTGGGATAGGTAGACTCAGTGATAGGTAGGCACAGAAAGTGGGCAGGAGTAGCAAGGAGAGGGATAGGCTTTAGCCTTTAGGCTTTTGGAGGGGTGAGCTAATCCAAGAGAAGGTTCTAATTCAAAGGATAGGTAACTTGAGGGATAGGTAGGCTGAGGGATAGGCAGTGTGCAGGATAGGTAGAGTGATACATAGGAAGAATGCCTGTCAGATTGAGGGATAGGCCAATTTTGAATAGGTAGATTGAGGTACTGATTTTGATTGACAGGTTTATATATAGGTAATGTCCCAAACATTTTCAACATTATTTTGTACATTTTCTTAATACTTTACATCATCAAACTTCATTTTTGAGTGGATTTGGTCAGTTTTTGGGAATCAAGACCACAAAATTTGGATTCAGCAGGATTTTTTGGTCTAGAAAACCCCCTCTTTATATTTGGTATCACTCTAATAAAGACTCAAAAGAACCACATAAAACCCACTCTTCTCCATAGTTTTCAATAGTGAGCACACAAGGTCGCCCACTTTCATAGGGGGGTAGATGGGGCTAGAGGGGGGAGGCTTGTCACACTATGCCCATAGGCGAGGTGCTAAGTGAGACCTCCTACCCTATATGCTTCTTGATGATAGGGGATAATAGCTCAGGATGTGTATCAACTTCTGGTACCCTGCAGCAGAAAATAATTAGAAAGGTTGATTAAGAGTGGAGAGAACAAACAGCTATGATCGGAATTAATTATATAACAGAATAAAAGGGGTAGATAATCTTCTCAATGAACGGATAAGGTACAGAAAATACTGATCATTATTATCTCCACCGTCTATTATAAATCGTTGTACAATGCCATCTCTCCTACTTATACAGGACCGTGACTTTGAGAAGTAACCGACTACAGTATATCAGTTCTATAAATGCACCATCCTAGGCAGTACAGAGACAGTGTAGGGCACTGGAGATATTAATACTCAAATAGAGTATGAAGACCACGTCACGTGATGCCAGTCACACCACGTGTGCTCATCAATAGCAGCACGTCACACTTAAAGATGGCATTGGACCAAACACACACGGTTAGAAGTAAGTAGTATTCCTGTACAGCAAATATTGGGAGCAACTTTGGTTCCAGTAAATTCTGCTGTAGACCTACACTAGAATCTACTGTAGACGCGGACCTGAGTTCTAAAAGGGCTCAAATATATTCAACATCTTGGAGATTTGAACCCCTAGCTTCCAATCCATAGTACCGAACCATGACCACTACAGCAGTGAATCCTGCATGTCAGGTGCATTGAAACACCTCCTACTTATGTGTGAATGGTAAAGAGGTCAACACAGGATCCCTGGGGGCAATTTTAGAACTAGGCTATTCATGTCTTAAGGGTTGATATGAAAATTACCCTATTGCAGTAATGTACTAATAAGTACTGAACTACCATTAGTTGGAGTGTAATCTTGATGGCCTATGTTTTTCAAAGTAAGTTTTACTATCTCTCCTTCAGATTGTAGAGATACATTGGTCTGCATATTTTCAATAGTAACAATTCAGTGTACCAAAATATATTATACTTTAGAATTGCATCAGGAGAAATGTAGTTTGTATGAGAGTTTCCTGTTGGGACTGGAACCCCTGACCCTCAGACTACATCACCCACTGCTCTACCGACTGAGCTAGAGGGGCAATCACTTATATGTAGCCTGCATCAATAGGCTTTTGAAAAGATCAGGTCATATTTGAGCTGTGGAGTATGGTACTCCCTCCAACCTCTCTACTCTCTCTCCCTCTGGTTGCTGGTTATGGGATTCGAACCTGCATCTACACTAACAGAATTGTACATGTACAGCAAGATTTGCTGTAATATTTTTTTACAGCTAAAGTACTGTATAGTTACAGCACATTTTGCTGTTCACGAACAACAACTTTTTACAGTGCAGCCAAAAGGACAATTCTATCTCATTTGTACAGGCTTGCTATTACCTGATTTCTTTTGCTGAAATTCCACCTTTAACTAATGCTAGTGGACGGTAGACCTAGATCTACAGTCACTGAGCTGTTCCCTGGGTGAAGCACCCCCTAGGGTGAAGCTGCTGGTTTTGTTGGCCAGGATTCCCATGATATACACTTACTATATACACTCCTTAGGCATAGGCATCTTACTAGCCACCAGGGGAACAATACAGGGAGGGCCCCTGTGTATGCGGTACAGGGGAAATATTATTCCCTCCCAAAAGATATACAGAACATGATATGAGCATAGATTCAGGTCAAATCTTTGACCCATTCCTAATTTCTATGATGTGCGTGTCTTGCCGTGTACTCTCTTTGTATCCCTACTGGATTGGGTATTAGATAAGAAATTGTATTATGAGTTCGATGTACACATAATATATATACGATTTAATTCATCTACCTATCAGAATCGTCTTGATATTGGTTGTGATAACATCAAACTCGGACCTTACTTCTTATTAAGCCTGTGTCCACTAGCATTTATAAGACTGTTTTGGCGTTGTTTTGTCGGCGCCACATATATGCTAGTGGACACGGGCCTTATGTCAACTGTCAGCTATAAAACTGCACTGTGAGAAAAATGTTGTCAAAATAACGGTGATTCACTGGCAACTTTTGCGACATGACTTTCATCGTTTTTTTAAAAGTGACTTGACGTCACCTTTAAAACTACATAGAATCACCATTAATTTTAGGTAGAATGACTGTTAATTTTATGTAGCATTACCATTAATTTTACGTCTGCGATCTGACTTGCATACTAGCCACGGCCTATAAGCGAGGTTTTCATTATTTCACGTGTACATACTCAACTTTAAGGGCTCACACTCTTCAGACGAATCTTCTTACAAAACAGGCCACCTATATGTATGGCAGGACATATTATATGTGGCTCTCTCTGGGATTAGACATAAGAAGATAGATTTACGATGTATCAATGTATTCCAAATCAGGTTAGCACACAACAAGTATTCACTATCAAATGGCTGATATTTACGATGCTTCATCATATTCAAAATAACTGTGAATCACCATTGAGGTTTACAGGGTTAACCCGTGAAAAGTACATCTATTTTTTACAACAACATGTTGAAAGAGAAGGATGGTTTTATAATGTTTCCTGGTGTATGAGTAGTGTAGAGAAAGGGGCATGTGACACAAGGTGACTGTGGTGTGAGTAGTGTAGAGAAAGGGGCATGTGACACAGGGTGACTGTGGTATGAGTAGTGTACAGAAAGGGGCATGTGACACAGGGTGACTGTGGTGTGTGTAGTGTACAGAAAGGGGCATGTGGCACATGGTAACTGTGGTGTGAGTAGTGCACAGAAAGCAGCATGTGGCACAGGGTGACTGTGGTGTGAGTAGTGCACAGAAAGGGGCATGTGACACAGGGTAACTGTGGTGTGAGTAGTGTACAGAAAGGGGCATGTGACACAGGGTGACTGTGGTGTGAGTAGTGTACAGAAAGGGGCATGTGACACAGGGTGACTGTGGTGTGAGCATGTGACACAGGATGCTTTGTAAAGTACTTAATTGAGAGAGGCTTTCCTAGATAACAGCCTTTGTACCCTCTAAACCTACATCATCCAGGTCACCTCATCAACTCAAATGCGGGTCTTGACTCGGTCATTTTGGACGCATCACATAGTGGGTGTATCCTCGCACGCCCTTTTACAGCTAAGCTTCTGTGCACATACTCTACGAAATGTAGTCCTCCAAGTTTACACCCAGAAATCTAGTATTCTTCACTAAATAGTAACACTATTCGATTCATTTCACCTGAGAATACTATATGCCAAAAGAATATGTCACAATATGGTCTATAATTAACACTATTAAAGCTAAATTCGGTCAACAATTTTGGGCATGGCAGTGGATATTTCAAAATGTTGTTTACAAACAAGGTGAGCTGTCATCTTCGTGAAAAGCTATTTCAAAGAAGATCTAATAATTTTCTGGTCAGACATGAACATAATAATGTATTTCAAAGAGGTTCATGCACAAATATGTGGGTGGCAATGTCTCTGTAAAATATTAGAAAAACTGACAGATCCGCGCACATGGCAAGTAGTCCCGCCAATCCGGGGTACCATGTAAGAGATAGATTGCCGCATTACAATCTGAGCTTGTAAGTGTGAACCTACATGTCATTCTTGGAAATGAGTGAGCACTGTGTTATGATAAGGCAGCCTAAAGACGAGTCTTCTTGGAATTCTGAGTGGAGGTCCAATAATTGCACTTCTCCTGGTCAACAGCACATGACGCGGAGAGAATGCACAATATTAACTATACGCTTAGCTCATTAACTACCTGGCTCAGGTAAATATGCAGTGCGGGGTAATTTCAGCCAACTCGTGTAGAAATGGTAACAGACGCAAGCATAATCAAACGCATTGACACCAATAGGCGTTGGCCTTAAGATCACATGAGAACTCCTGACCAGACAAATAACTCACGTTTATTAAAGGTGAAACAGAGAGTTCTACATTTAAAACTGTGAGGCTACTTGTCGTGACTGGCAGTGACAGTCTCTTCTATCTGGGTCTCCTTGGTTTCTTTAGGGCTTAGAAAACAGTATCATGATGTAGCATTGCTGGATGCCGTGCTGTCACCAGCAAATGGGCATCGGAAATAGAAGGTAGGAATATTGTATGACGCTGCGTCATTAATGATATGGCAGCGGTCTGTCTTTTTACCGTTAATATAAACCACCACCACGTCTTCTCAGAGAATACAAGAACTAATACATGTGCACAATAGCACCATCTTAGAGGTACAACAACAAAGTGGAGAGCTAAACTATCTTCATAAATTTTCACTTTTTAATCAAATGTTGTGCCAGGTATTACCTGAATAGTTAGAAAAGGAGCGAAGTTGACGGTTAGTCGAGTCTAAGAATCGTTATTTTTCCGAATCGGTACCATGCACTCTCATAAAAACACTGACACATTTTTGTAGGCCCAAAAGAACGATGGCTGATGCCTTGAGCACAACTATAGTTAAAAGCTATATTAATATTTGAATCTAGGTTATTGAAGTTTAAAGTGGCACAATCCCAGAGCGTGTCCCATTCACATATCTAGTACTGTTCCAGTCTATTATGTGGTAAAGTGTGAGTGGTGATATTGCCCCCTTAAGATATGTGACTCGTGAACTATACATATATAGCTCAGGGTGAGATCCACAGCTGCTTTACCCCCAACTGATTGTACCGCATTGGCGGATCCAGGGGGGCCTTGGCCCGCCCCCCCCCCCCCCCCAAAAAAAAAAGAGGAAAAAAAGAGGAAGAAAAGTAAAGAAAGGAGAAGAAAAGAGGGAAAGAGATAAAGAGATTTTGGAGTATTATTGATAGGGCCTGACTGAGGGCCTCTGATCTGGATTGGGGGGTGGTAGGGGGCTGAGTCTTAAAATATTGTGTCCTAAAATGCATGAGAATGCACCATTTCAAGTCTAGTTCAACAAACTGTTCTTGGGGGGGGGAGGGGGCATGCCCCCAAACCCCCCTGTTATAGCTAATGCGCTTCACTCGCGGGAAACACATAGTGACTCCGAGTTGGCCAGGTTTGGGCCCCCCCCTCTAGACAATCCTGGATCCGCCACTGCACTGTACCTCTTTTTGCTGAACACTGCCGGCATAAGGGCACGGCATTGTGAGCTAGCATTGCAAGTACCGGTGTGTACACATAGGGATATGGTAACCTGGTGGTTGGTCGGTATACAGTGACAGTGCTATAGTGTACGGCCCCAGCAAACAGCCAAGTTACTGCCCGTGCCTGGGGAATGGCTGATACGACGAAAGCCGTGTGTTGAAGGACAGCTTTGGACAGAAGGGGAAATCAGTGTCATGGCAAATGAGCCCCCTTCCCCGAGAAAATATGAGAGCCTTGGAGGCTACAATAAGTCGCAGGATCCCCTATAAAAAAACTGGGGAACCCCGCACCCAATAGCAGTTGCTTCCTATGCCACAGGGAGAAGGTCCATAGCATGTACATGCTGTAAACTGCCAAGCCTGAGTCACACCCATTTCCATATACTATTAGGTAGTGCAGACCTCTGCTACACGACCCAAACCTACACAGTCTGATATTTGCAAGCATTCAGAGCACACTCCCAGAATAATCAAAAACTTATATCAAGGGGCAGATAAACTCAGATTTGAAGTCTGTAGTTGACTTATTATCCTTCATCTTCAAGAGGATCGTGTCAGATTTAGGTGCCTATCCCTTTATTTGCACGGCACCTGTCAGACTCATTTAACCTGCGCCTGACCTGTTTGTCTAAGCCAATCAGGGAGGCGCTCTCAGCGAGACCTGGGTCACGTGGTCATCACGTGACAGCCCTTTTTTAAGTGACGGTCACGTGAGGTTTAGTTCCGGTGAGCGATAATGGCAGAAGATGGAAACTCAGTATGATGAGGCTGCTATTAAAGGTGGGGCGGCCTTTCTCTGCCTCCCTAAGATGGTTTTAGAGCTGGGGTTAGCAGCACGAGGGGGGCCCCCAGGGCGCTGTGTGGGGTCTGAGATGATGGATGGGGGGAGAAGGCAGTCTTGTCACGTCCTATAGGAGATACTATCTGACCTCCTATTGCCAACCAATTCTCTCCAAACAAAACAAGACTTCCACACCGATAAGACCTGGCCGCGTGAAGTTGGTCAAAAGGATATAGGCTGCGTTAGGGGTTGTCAAACAGCGTTAGTCGAGCTTTGATTTTCTCGAAAAGTGTTTATATATGAGTACATGCCATGTCCTAGCTTTTTGTAAAGAAGGGCTGGTGCAAGTAGTATAGGCATAAGGTGAATACAACATTGGATATATTAAGGATAATTACATATTTTGGTCTGCAAAAGGGTTTTTTTAAAGAGAGAGGAGCGGCTGTGGTATAGACTGTGTAAGGAGAGGGTGGACTGTGAGGTAGGAGGAGGGGTGCCCGGGGGGCTGCCTATACCAGCACTCATATCAGCATGAAGGATCTCTGTGAAGCACCTATCTCCCGCCGTCCACATCGTCGTCAGAAAGGCCGTCTTTATCAGCCTGATAGGTGTGATTCTATGTTATCACACCAACCTCCCACCACCCCTCCTATACTCTGTATCCACGCTCTACGGTATCCTCCGGTAGACCCCCAATGAAGACGGCTAAAATACTTACACAATGTCCAGAACTTATCACAACTAGTTATAAAAGAGATCTATGAACAGAAGGGTGCTCATAATGCCATACAAATATGTGTGAAACGTTCTGCAGGTGGCATTACTTTTTTACAGAGACCCTTATCATTGTTTTTGCTTTGCTCAAAGTCAAGCTGCATTGTAAAGTTCTGAGAGATGAACAATGTGTCTCCTCCCCTGGGAGATTCCCTCCCAACCCCTGCCCAGTGGCATCGGTCAATAGCCCCTATATTACACTGAGGTTGACGTTTCCAATTGACTTTCCCCGCTGCCTGGCCTTCTATTAGGTCAGTCCCAATTTGAAAACCCGTCCTGGCTCCATCACACACACATGGAGAGACAATGGTAAACAGGCCACTTTCAACAGCCGCCTTGACTGTTGACTTGGGGTGAGAGCAGCCCAGGGTGAGGCCTTCCCCCCGGGACCCCCGCCTGGGCGACCCGAGAAGTGGGCGGTATGACGTCGTCTGCCTGCCTTCATGACGGATGGCTTCCCATGCCGCGAGCCATCGGTCAGCCCCCGCTTTCAAACACCCCCCCCCCCACACCTCGCACAGACATACGTTCAACCAAACACACCACTTCTGTTTACTAACATAATTCACATGCGTCAGACTCTTTATATATAACATAATTATTATTCAATGCTATATACAAATGACTATACCCCTTGACCTCTGACAATATATATATATATATATATATATATATATATATATATATATATATAGATAGATAGATAGATAGATAGATAGAGAGATAGAGAGATAGAGAGATACACAGATACATAATCATATAGATAGATATATAGATATAGATATGAATATATATTATACTGAAAATACAAACTTGTCACCAGACTCGTCGAAGTGACAATCATAAAATAAATGAGTCAAAAGTTGTCTAACCTATCAGGTTACCACCCCACAAATAGAATCTGGAGCTGGAAAATGTCGAGTTTTGGGCTGGCACATGCCAAGTGGGTCTTCTATCTCCAGCTAGAAGACCCGCTTCCTTGTCACTTAGACGAGTTTTTGACTCGTTTATTTTATGACCGTCACTTTGAAGAGTCTGGAGACAAGTTTACTTTTTGAGTGTATACAGAAGGGGTTGAATAGAATATAAGGCCCAGTACATGAATGCCTTTAAAGCTCAAATCCCACGATGCAAAATAAACGAGTCACAAGCTTGTCTAACCTATCAGCTTTCCATCCCACAAATAGGATCTGGAGCTGGCAAATGTTGGGTTTAGGGCTAGCACATGCCAAGGGTCTTCTATCTCCTGCTAGAAGACCCGCTTCCTTGTCACTTAGACAGGTTTTTAACTTATTTATTTTATGACAGTCACTTAAAAGAGTCTGCAGACAAGTTTACCTTTTCAGTGTACAGAGTTAGATATTTTTTCCTTGCTTAAATGAAATGTTTCTGCAATTTAGCATGTTCTGTTGCAATCCGACCATATTGACCTGGAATCCTGGGTATATTGCAATATCTGTTCCCTACATTGGCTATATTGCAACAGATTTGTCCAGATTGCAGAGATGCAGTGCAATATACATTTCATGGTGGGGTTTGGAGTAAGCACCCTTGCAATATAACTTGCAATTTGGAGTAAATACAAGGCTCCCAATTTTCAATAGCCTCAAATTGCAGAGGTTATGTAGGCATAGAAAGCATTGTGGGATTTGAGCTAAAGCCAATGTTGATGCACGTATAACACTCGTTGAGAATTTGTAGAAGGCCTTTTTTGCTGTGACCAGGTTATTCCAAATTACAGCTATAGTGTACCCCGAAATATGCCGCTCCGTTATAGAAGTGTGATATTTCAATAGTGGGCTATTCCATTACCTAATTTGCAGATTTTTGTCTCTATATAAAGTACAAATCCAACAACACGAGAGAGGGTCAGAAAATGTTGTGAATTGGTCTCATTGCCGATTTTGGTCGCCTTTGTCTTGTGATTTGGGAAATCTCAAGGATCAAATGAGTTAGATATTTGCCCCTGGAAGGCCTAGAAAATGTTGCTCATTGGAATATGTCAATGATTTGGCTTATATAGGGGGGACACTCCAAATATCTTTAGGCTAATTGAGAGGGAATAGTGAGGACAAATCATACTGTGAAGTAACTCCCCTCAAACAGATCCATTAACCAGTCCTGCATGCAACACTTTGCTTGTTGCCTATTATTGACCACTGTGGGATTTGGAGATGCATAAGATCATGAGACAAGTGTTGCGATTTACAATATTGGCAGCAGTTGCCCCTTGTTTTTATGTCAATAATCAACACTTTCTGGCCCCTTTTTCGCGTTGTGGGATTTGACCTTAACTGGCCAATCCATATTTCTCAAGGATTCGTTCAATTAATTTTGCCGCAGCTCTATCTCTCAACAATTTTAATGTAAAGGTCAAATCCCACAACGCGAGAGACGGCTGGAAAATGTTGCAAATTGTTAATATCACCGAATTTGGGGCCTACATTGGCCAAGACATGCCCAAATCGGTGACAAAGTGTACCCTATGTCTTGTGATTTGGGAAATTGCAAGGATCAAAAACGTTAGATATTTCCCCCCAGAAGACCTAGAAAATGTTGCATATTGGAATATGTGGCCAGGTGAGGGAAAACATGCCTCCAGGGGGGAAATGGCTTTTAAGAGTTTATGTTACAGGCTTTAAAATGAGATATCGCGAGCTAAAATATCCCAAGTAGATTTGCCTTAACTGCTTGTCAAACCGGGGTTGGTGTGTACAACTGAAAATGGCAAATAAGCTCTAAATCCATTATATCCTATTATGAATACTACATTTGTAATAATGTAAAAAATACTGTTTTGTTGAAAAATAATCAAAGACATCAGATGTTTTTACCATAAAATTGGTTCTAGAGGGAATTTCTGAGGTCTGTTTTTGATTCTGAGTTCCTTGTGAAATTTTCAAAAACATTTGAGGCAAAAAAATCCCATTTGGAATAATGGAGTGTTTCCATGGCAACCAGAAATTGCCATATATGCCAATTTTCCATGTTTCCATGGCAACAAATGTTCCTTTTGCATTCCAAAAATGGAACGTTTTCAGTGGAGATGAAATAATTCTAAGCAAATCACTGGATTCCCCATGAAAAATTGGTTTCAAGCATTTTTTAGTATATTTTTCAGTATTTTACCCACATACTGCCCCTGGTGGCCAAAACCAGTACTAAAAATCCCCCCCGGAGGCACGTTTTCCCTCACCTGGCCACATATGTCAAGGTTTCTTGCTATATTGCAATGGTTGTGTCACTGATTAATCATTACCCAAATCCGACCTGATCCATGTATAAGCGATTTTGCTCTACGATTTATAATGTCTAGCTGTGCATATATTGGTGAATGTAGTTGCAGATGATGTAATTGCATCAATTTTCCTTAAGATTTGAATAATCAAGTCACTTCTGTTGCGAATTCAAACCCTATACCATGTCCAACATGGCCCAAATCGCAACACTCTCTCTGTCCAAATCGGGTACAGTGGGATTTGGAGAGGCCTAACATCGGGGGACAAGTGTTGCGATTTACAATATTGGCAACAGTTGCCCCTTGTTATTATGTCAATAATCAACACTATCTGGCCTATTTTTCGCGTTGTGGGATTTGACCTTAACCAAGGTGTGAATGCTGTACAGTAAAATTCCGCTACAACGAATTCGGTTATAACGAATTTTCGGATATAGCAAACGAAGTGCTGTGCCAAAATCCTTTCCCATACATTCCTATAGTAAAGGAATCCCGTTATTACGACTCCTTCCAGGTATTAATTCGTTTATAACGAATTTTATTTTGCTATGCACTAATGATATTAATTGTACCACCTGATTTGGCAGAAGTTTTGTGTGGACAACAGACATAGATACTAGGCAGGGGGAGTGTGGGCTTAATGACAGGGTACCATTTCTCTTTGATTCCCCTCACCTAAGTCGGGAGGCTAGGGGGGGGGGGGCTTCTCACACTCACCTAGGGCGGGATGCAAGGGGGGGGTCGGCTCACCTAAGTCGGAGGGAGACCTAAAGGAAGGCGGGGGGAGGGCTTCTCACACTCACCTAGGGCGGGGTGCAGGGAGGGGGCTGTCGTTGATTCCCCTCTCCTAAGTCGGAGACAAAAGGAGAGAGGAGTGAGTGGGGGGGGGGGGGGGGCTTCTCACACTCACCTAGGATTAGAAGGGAGTGTTTTGCCCCCTCCCCCCTCTCCCCCCCCCCACACACACTTGTACCTACACCCAGTGCCACTAAGCTACCATACAGGATGGATAGCCAGGGTTTGGTGTATTTTAGGTCAATTAATGATCAACATCGATTTAACAAAATGCTTTAGGATACATCATGATATAGCTTTACAAGGATCATCTACCTCATTGATATTTAGCTATTTATATAATATACTTATATAGGGTTCAGAACGTGTCTCCCTGACTATTTAACAGTATAAAGGAGGCCTATAATGCTCTGTTTGGATACTACGAAATTCGTTTATAACGAACTTTATTGCTGGTCCAGAGCACTTCGTTATAACGGAATTTTACTGTATTTGGGGGTTCTGAAGTGAAGTCTCAATGCTACTTCGATAGCTCTTTTTTGTTTCCCCTTTCCCTGTGTTGATTTGAACGTTTATATTCACACATTCCTAGATAAGAATAAAGGTTGCTTAAGTATGGTAACGATCCTTTCTACATACAGGAAAGACGCTTACCAGTTGTGGATGGACATCTATAGAAATTCAAGACCATTTAAGCTCAAATCCCACGATGCAATTGTTGCCAGAACGTTTCTGCAATCTAAGAATCTGTTGCGATATGCCCAGCTTGATCCAAATCGCAACAAATGTTACCACAACTACGAGATATAAGAGCTAAGAATCTGTTGCAATTTAGCCCTACTCCAACATCTAGATATTTAGATATTTTCCCTTGCTCAAGTGAAAAGTTTCTGCAATTTGGCATTTTCTCTTGCAATTTGAGCATATTGACCTGAAATCATGGGTATATTGCAATGCATCTTTCCTCCAATGTCTATATTGCAACAGATATGCCACAATTGCAAGGATACAGTGCAATATACATTGTACCGTGGGATTGAAGTAAGCACCCTTGCAATAGAACTCTTGCAATTAAGAGTAAATGCAAGGCTCCCACATTGCAAGGGCTTCAAATTGCAGGGGTTTAAGAGGCATAGAAAGCATCGTGGGATTTGATATACATTTCATATGCGCCAACAGTGGTCTTGCTCAAGTGACAAAACAGTGAGTGCAACACGTGTTTAGGACATGGCACTACACTGGTGCTGTCCGTGATTACATCACTACATCATGAAGCACGTCTTGTAACCTCACAGAGAACAAGTAGTACGGGGAGGCTGCACACATCCCCGGGCGCCACGACCTGCCAGCTCACTGTTATGATAAACCTTACGCCACAAAGACAAACGACTCTAGGCACGACACGTATATATGCACCAGTATCCCCCAGGGCTACAAGAGGACGATATAAAAACTTCGAGGCTCTAAGGGGAAATAAAACACGGTACTCACTTTCAGAGTGGAATATTTTAAGGGGTAAAGCCGCAAGGGACGGGCAGTAATGCTGAGTCAATTCTGGACTGGTACTTGGGTGGGCTTTACTGCAAGTTGTATAACTGTTACCACTACTATAGGGTTAGGCCGAATGGAACCATGTTGTAAGGCAAGGGCGAGTGGCAGTGCTACTGCCGAAAATAGAAGAACAATAAAAAGAAGAACAATGACAAGAAGAATAAAAAGCAAGAAGAACAATTAGTAGAACAAGAAGGATCAGAGAAACAAGCAATGTCCTGTAGATAAGCGACTGATAAAGGCTGGTTTATCATATAGCCTGTGCGCCGGCTGACTGCTCTAGTAGTTATTAACGAGTGTGTGTATGGTGATTACTTGTGGGTATACAGTTAGTGGAACAAGAGCACGTCCAGCCCTGCCTGAGGTAGATTGATGTAGAACCTGTAACAGACGTGGTGTCTGATGTAGGGTGTACAGCAGTAGAAGTAGCAGCCCCTGGTTCACCCTCCACCCAGTCTAATACGCTAGGGCATTACAGGCTGCGACATGTGTGTCGTTCTGAAATCAGCCTCCAGAGAGCTACGCCAAAAGAAAATATTTGGAGGGAAAACAAGCTAAAGTATAGCAAAGCTCAGTGTGGCAGGGCGAAACATGAATCACACTACCCATACACACTGCTTTACTCTTGACATGCCACTATACCCGCACTGGATGCTCCGTGCCCCCCACCTTACCTGAGTCCCAACCTGGAGACCCTGTTGACATGCAGGGGGTCGCACAGGGGGTGGGGGAGATTGAGTCGGATACCATGTTCCCAAGAGTGACCCGAAGGCCCAGCCCAATCGGCCACTACCTGAGAATGGTGCGATGAATGGCTGTCACTTTCTAACTTAGACTTAGAGCAAATTGGTAAAGGTCAAATACCACAACCCGAAAGTGGGTGAGAAAGTGTTGATTATTGACATAAAAACAAGGGGCAACTGTTGCCAATATTGTAAATCGGAACACTTGTACCATGATCTTATGCCTCTCCAAATCTCACTGTGGTCAATAATAAGCAAGCAAGTGTTGCCTACAAGACTAATTAATGGATCTAGTTGAGGGGAGTTACTTCATTGTATGATTTCTCTTTATTATTCCCTCTCAACTAGCCTAAAGATATCTGGAGTGTCCCCCCTGTGTAAACCAAATCGTTGGCATATTCTAATAAGCAACATATTTGAGCATAATCAGAGCAAAATATCCAAATCACAAGACTTAGACAAGGGTTATAACCAACATTGGGCCTGTTTTAGCTGATGTAACCAACCAATATTGGCTAAGTGATCAGGGTTTCACAATAAACTACATTTTTCAGCCCTCATTTGCGTTGTGGGATTTGACCTTAAGAGACGTTTACCCCCTCCCTACTTCCCCCCCCCCCTGAGTGCAACCGTAAAAAGATACATGGTCTGCTTTATCATAACATTAATATTAATATGTTATCCAATTGTGTCCATAGCTTCCATCCCAATAGCGAGATTGGCTGGGTGCTGCTTACAAAAAAGAAAACTTCCCCAGTGATTGAGAAACTGCCATGGACACAGGTAGATGTAGTATGGATGGCAGCTTTACAGACCAGCTGGTGACATTGTTGCTGCTGCTGGTTAAGCCTATCGTCCACCAAGCTCTGTCGGCCGACTATGTGGCCGTTTGGGGTCAAAATTAGTCAGGTCGGGGCTCCAATCGGCCACATAGTCGGCCGACACAGCTTGGTGGACGATAGGTTTAAACCCCCAGATCTTACTGCACGTCCAGTAACAGTCAGAGTGCAGTCGGGACAGGTACTCAGCTCTATATGTAGGGGCGCTGGGCCTTTAAGGCTACCTAAGGTCATCTTGGGTGCCCATTATGTCTAATCCACTCTGTTATCCTCCGCACCAGGGGGTAGAGGGATGGCTGGTAATTTCCCTTAATAACCCTTGTGTCCATATAGAGAACAACATCCAGTCATACATGATTGGACACCTACAATCAATGCTGCCTGGGAGCTCCTAGTTACCCAGCATGCACTTTGTCAAGGGCAACTTCCAATTACGGGTGGTTAAGCCATATTGTAAACGTGTAGGGGGAAATACATTGTATGTGGTTATGCCGATGCTACTGGAGAGTATGTCACCATATGTGAATGCTTGATCAAGCCCAATGAGCGAGAATACTTATTTGACACACGCATCAATTAAAGCATTTAGTGAATACACAGTTTTATTTAAAAGTGCAAGTATTCCTAGAAGGTCATGACCAACAAAATCCAAGTTCAAGGTCATACTGGCTTCCTTCGGAAGGATTTGGGAACAAGAGTACCTTTTCCACCGCAAAGGCTCCAAATGGACTGGTGGAACTGCTATATTTAGATTTTTACTCCTGCCAGTAGGTAGGACAATGCTATTTTTTAAAATGATCGGAATTCATCATGTGATATCTCAAAATAGCGGGGGGATCAAGTGAAATTTAAACATGTAACTATTATTCATCTACTGTTTATACTTTTCTTTCTATGATTTTCTGAAAAAGAAAAGTTGGCACCATGCACTTGTCAGCTTTTACCACTGTGTTACTCCTTGGATTGGTCCCAGGCCATTCCCTGGCTATACACTCAAGGGACTGCCAAAAATCTCCCAACTTTGAGGGGCTCTCTAGCATTAACTTTTTAAGATGTCATCATTCTGTTTCTTGCATTTCGTTGGTTAAAATCTTTTCTCATTGGTCAACTATTCACATATCATGTGTGGTGCTTGAAAAATATAATATAGGACACTCTACTGGAGTCGGCATTTTTAGGGTTATCAACCATTTTCGGGGAAATGATTATAGCTAAAAATAGCCCACACATTTTTACTCTAAACCAAAATATTCTTATTTGGGAACCTCTATACTAATTTGTAGCGGGGGGCCCCGTTGGGCCCAGGTGGTTTTAGGGTATAGAAATTGCCTTCAAAAGTGATGAATCTTTGTTATACATGATTAAAGCAGTTATTGTTGTCATACAATGTAAAATATAACATCTACCTATTCCATGCAATCAGTAGAGTCCATTTAAACCATATCTGAAAACATCATTGAGCAAGATTGAGCCCTCTCTGAGCTTTTTGTATAGCTACAACCAGTAACTGTCCTTGAAATGTGGTTCTAATCCACCTGCTGACACAGCAGTTGCATTAAATGTACCAATTAAATTCTCATTATCTATAGTCTGAAAAACTTCAAACTAACATGATACATGAAGACACATTCACCCTCTTTCTCCTGATATGCCATGGATTATTGTAACATGTCTTTTGGCTGAGAAATCAATGAATCTATTTGGGCTGTTTAGCACTGTGACACATGCAGGACCGTGAAAGCGGCCCCTGGCTGTCCTCCCTACTGCCAGGCTGTGCACGGGATTTGGTGTACAGGATTTGATTGGTCAACTCCTCAAGACAAGGTAGCAGGTTTGGGCAATCATGAGTTTCTCAGGTTGCAGTGAGAAAGCACAATGATGTGGGATCTCACTGCTAAATTGTTGGCTTATCACACAGTGATGTGAGATCTCATCCCCCCCCCTGTTGGAAACCACATTGATGCTATATCTAACATATAGAACCATAGGGAATCCTTTTCTTGAGCAAATGATGGTAAGCCTACAACAAATTGGATTTTCTCAATAGCATTTTCTAGGTTTGTACGAAAATCATCCGTTTTTCTTGTTGATATCCACACGATGAGATAATTAGAGTGAATATTGAGAAAACAATTATGTGCCTAATTATACATAATCTTGATCTTTGTTTGAAATTGAGGGACATCCTTGAAAAATATGAAAATGTGAAAATTCATATTATGGGTGTGGTTTCCAACAGGAGGGGGGTGAGATCTCACATCATTGTGTGATAACCCTACAATTAATTATAGCAGTGAGATCTCACATCATCAGGTGCTGGCAACTCCTTAAAATGACCATGCCAGCGACTTTTAAACCTTATGAAGCCATTGTGGAAAATGACCCTGCTCTTGAATCATAGTAAGTGCTTTTTTGTAATGGATATTTCAGATACTTACCTTCACTTTTCAATTGTGAAATCATCATAAATGGAAGGAAAACTATATGTATTAGCAATTTGGTATTTCAAAATATCTCCCAATGATTTTTCTAAGTAGTATACAGTCAACTCCCTCTAATGTGGCCACCCTTGGGACTATGAAAAAGTGGCCGCTTTGGTGGGGTGGCTGCATTAGAGGGGGTCATTTTCTGTACATTGTATTATGTCTGGGACTATGGAAAGTGTCTGCATTAGAGGGATTGGCTGCACTGGAGGGGTGGCCGCTAAGAGGGAGTTGACTGTACTAGATACTTGCACCAGACATGGTAGAGAGTAGCTCTCTATTCTCAGAAGAATGCAAAAGTGACTGGTGTGCCAAATTTGTGACAGAAAAAGTACCCCATCAGTAGAACCACAATATAATCTAGTAAAATCCGGGAGAACTTTGGTACCAGAAGTATAGCTGCTGAGAAAACTGAATTTTTAATCATATTTGTATGTGTATTCTTTACTAACACACCAGAAAGACCTAGAGGGAGGTGTATTCAATGGGATTACATAACAAGCAGGGGGTAAGGCAGCCCCAAAAATGAACCTGTCTTGAGCATTCACACCTTGGGAGGTGGGACGGGAGGGGGGTAATGTGGAGGGAGGCATGGAGAGAAATGGCCCCGGCTTCATAATTCATTGCAGGGTCATTTCCTGGTCATAGCTTAGACCTGACCATAGTCCTTTCTCACTGCAAGGTGAGAAACCGTTGGTTTTCCGAGCCTGGTTAGTCAAACAAGATTTTTATATGAGTTTACCCAGACTATTATTATAGAGTCGGGGCCTGAGACTGGGAAAAAGGTGGCAGGGCAGAGGGGGCGACCTTTCTTTGTTCTGGTGTAATTTTTATCACTCAACGTATCGCGAGGAAAGAGCCTGTAAGAAATTAACAATACACTAAACCTACAGTAGCTACAATGCCATGCATCATTCCTGTTGAACATTGAGGCGAGCTGACGATAAATATCTGACAAGAACAAAGTAGGAAAGTTAGTAAATTCTGGTACAGTAGCGAACGTTATAAAATAAGGCAATATACAAACAGTCATTGTAAGCCCCTGCATTCAGCTTGATAATGGTATATTCACAACTGATTTCTGCTATAAACTCTGCTTTTACTTCTCAGCGATTTCCCCACAAATATCCATTATAATGTACAAACAGAGCATCTGCTGGGAGAGCGGCATATGGTGCTTAAACAAAGCTATTTGAGTGAGCATCCTATAGAGCTATTGTGTGCTGAGGCTGGGTCCCCTTCCTATAGTAAACCATCCGTACTGAACACATTGTGCAGGCAAGATAGATACTACCACCAACTGTTACACCAGCAAAAGCAGCTCCGTGATTGGATGTCTTTTTTCAGTCGGCCAAAAACAAGGTCCCGGCAGAATGAATCGCTGTTTTAAGCAGGTAGGATTCATCGCTGTTCCTATGCCCCTCCATTTGGCTCTTTTCTGGTACATGTACTCTCTTCCCGAGTTACGCTAGTACACTGTTTGTCTAACAAACATGCACACACATGTACATATCTCTCTCTCTATCTATTGATCTCTCTCTCTCTCTCTCTCTCTCTCTCTCTCTCTCTCTCTCTCTCTCTCTCTCTATCTATCTATCTATCTATCTAACTATCTATCTATCTATCTATCTATCTATCTATCTATCTATCTATCTATCTATCTATCTATATATCTATCTATATATGAAGAGTTTCATTGCAAAACACAACAAATCCATTCCAGAATTGAAGCATGTAGTGATTTTTCTAAGTCTATCGTATTGCCAAATATAGTACCTTGGACATAATGTGTACACCAGAGAGTACCACAAGACGTGAAAAAAAGAATTTTGAGGAAAAATTGTTTGAAAATTTCATTTATCTCTTTCTGCCCTACACCTTTGTGCAAAACTTAGTGTCATTTTTCAAAATGGCGCTTATTGCGTTTTGGAACCAAACTCTTCATATGTACGTATATAATTATATATATATATATATATATATATATATATATATATATATATATATATAACTATGCTGGTTTCACGGGAACTGCAATGGCATAACGTCAGTGTGAAGCAGGGGAGGAGGGGGGCAAGATGGCGGCACGCATCGGGAGACTAGTTTTACGTACTGAGCTCTGTATCGCTCAACATATGCCAAAAAATCAACCTATGCGTGGACTCGGGCCAATCTAAGCAGCGAGCGTCCCCTGGGAAGCCATACAGCCGGCGCGGCTTATTTCTACACAGAGAATCACAGATAAAAACAAGGTTTTCATTAAGAGGGCCTGTCTCAGAATGAAATGATTAAACTCTCTATCCATGGTAAGTCTAATTACTAGGCGGGATGCGGAGGCTAAGCAGACATCATTGGATACAGAGCATGAGGACTCTACACAGACTTTAAATGTCCACAACAGGGGTTTAAAGTTCTCAGCAGAGAATTGGAGGTTTTAACGGCTTCTGTTTTACTCCTAATGGAATTCCCATTTCTTTCTCTCAGGAATCCTTGAATGAATGGGTTTTCTTTTTTTTCTTTCCCCACCTGAGATAAGCAGAGTGTGTCGGGCATGGGCGTGTTTTACTTGATAAATGTTGCCAGGCTGATAATACCACACTCTGAATGCCACTGTCTGAATAATGAATGCATTCTCTAAATGTATCGCGCGCCATTTGTTTCAGATGATCGTTGTTGTTGAAATGCAAAAACGTGGCTCGAATTACAATTTAAGATAATATTTTCCAGTAGAACCAAGACTGTAAAGCTCAAATCCCACGATTCTGTCGATGCCTCCCAAACCTCTACAGTTGAGGCTCTTTGCAATTTGGGAACCTTGCATTTACTCTAAATTGCACGACTTCTATTGCAAGGGTGCTTACTCCAAATCCCACTGTACAATATATATTGCACTGCATCTCTGCAATTGGGGCATATCTGTTGCAATATATAGACAGTGGAGGGAACATGCATTGCAATATACCCATGACTTTAGGTCAATATGCTCAAATTGCAAGAGAAATTGCCAAATTGTAGAAACTTTCCACATGAGCAAAGGAAAATATCTAAATATCTAGATGTTAGAGTAGGCCCAGAGCGCAACAGATCCTTAGCAGTTATAGCTCCCTGTGGCACTTCCCAGCTAACAAAAAACGTTATTTTACGTCGAAATAACGTTTTAAAACTTTATATAACGTTATGCCATAGTAAGGAGCCTTAGAGAAACGATATATGTGACATGTACTGGGAAAAGGGCCCGTAGTGCAGCCTGCACTAAGGGCCTTTTTCGCAGATCGTGTCACATATGACGTAATGAAAATTTGTATAACGTTTTTTGTTTACTGGGTTACATCTGTTGCAATTCAGAGGGAGGTCCCTATATCGCAACAGAATCCAATATTGCAGAAACCTTTAAGCATAAATTGCAATGTGGGATTTGAGCTTTAGCCAGGTAGGACATCTACACTCCAGAACACTACTCAGATGTCAGGAGCAGCCTTCAATACCTCTCGTTATTCATTCCCCTTGGTGTGAACTTAAATGAAAGCAATCTCAGTTGGTACAAAGTTAACGTATCTTTGTTTAATTTGACTCGGTGATTAATCACCTCCTTATTGTCACAGATTAGAGTGTTGCATGTGGACTAATGCTGCACAGCTGTAGGTGTGGCTGCTGAGGGGAGGCAGTCAACTGCTGCTTTGCAGTTCTATATTGAGATTAAAACCTAAATAAGTGATACCTGCGTGAGGATAGATATTGGTGCAACTAGTTATGACGGCCGTTATGACTTATCAAGCTTTCTTTGCGTAATACAAGGTAAGAAGGCAGAAATTAGGGATATATATTTTTTGGCTTTTGCCCTCACTTGTTTTAAGATTGGTACTTTCTGATGAAATGAATTTATTTTATTTTATTAGATGGTATTTATAGTTCAACACTGATACTGATTCATCTAATAGTGTACAGAGAAAGATCTAACCCTTTTAACTTCTTCCCTTTATTCGGCTTTATTTCATTCAGCATCATGGACAGGGGTCACCAATAAGTGTATGAATTAGTCATTGTCGGTATTGTTACTCAATATTGCCCTTTGGCACTTGTCATATGTCGAGTCTGCTTTGCTCTACCAGAACTCATCATGCCCCAAAATCATGATTTAATCATAGCCCTAACCTAGACACCCGGGGCAACCTATATACACCATCACATCCGTCCAGAAAACATAGTCACCAGAACTGGATAGGTAAACCAACGTGTCTCGTCGGCTCTGATGTCGTAAGGCTTATGTTACTCCAACACTTCATGTTTTTCTAGCCTTTAACTTGAATGATTAGATCCGGTGTAAAATATCCCAGTCAACGAGAAACGTTAGACAACGTTATTTCGACATAAGAAATAACTATAATAGCCCAGGCGATATGTGAATAAATCGTGCAAAGGGTCGTAGAAGCATGAAATCAGACACACTTGAAGTCCATATGAACATGATGAACTTCAAATTTAGAGCCAGCAGAAAAATGCATTATCATAGGCAGGGCAGCCATTTTGTTTTCGCATCATTAAATAACACATTTTCTACAATAACCCAAAATCGATGTGCATTACCAGATGAAATAGTTTAAAAGGACATGTCATGCTTAAAGTCAATGTGTATACAACAACACTCAGACTTGGAGCCACCTGATAAACAAATTATTAGAGCCATGGCAGCCATTTTAATCTGCCATCAACAAAAGAGAATAATATAATCATCACCTTCAATTGGCCTGAAAAAAAGTGTATAACTGCCAGAAATAGGTCAGTCAGTCATGTCAAGCTTCAAGTCAATGTCCATATGACGAATCTCAGAAATGGAGCCAGTCGGAAAACTCAATATTTCAGCCATGGCAGCCATTTTATCGTGCCATCACCAATAAAACAGCAATATACGCATCACCTTCAATTGACCTCCAAAATGGTATATATAATTGTGACAAATATGTCAATCTGCCAGGTCATGCTCAAAGTACATGTCCGTATGATCAATCTCAGAAATGGAGCCACTTGAAAAAAGCAATATTTTAGTCATGTCAACCATATTGTCTTGCCATCAACAAAAGCATATTTTTAGTCACTTTTCCTTCAATTGACATCCAAAGAGTTATATAATTACAACAAATATGTCAATCAATCATGTCATGCTCAATGTCCATGTCCATATGACAAATCTCAGAAATGGAGCCAGTCGGAAAACTCAATAGTTCAGCCATAGCAGCCATTTTATCATGCCATTGCCAATAAAACGGCTATATACACATCACTCTTAATTGACCTCCAAAATGGTATATAATTACAACAAATATGTCAATCGGTCATGTCATGCTCTGAGTGCATGTCTATATGATCAATCTCAGAAATGGAGCCACTTGAAAAAAACTATATTTCAGCCATGTCAGCCATTTTGTTTTGCCATTAACAAAACCAAGTTTAAGGTTATGTGTATATTGGAGTGTTCTTTGGTGAAGGGAGAAGAAAACGGCTGCCATGGACGAGAAACATTGGGTTTTATGACTGGTTCCAATTCAGAACCTTGTCATGAGGACATGGACTTTAAGCATCAAATGACTTATTTAACTTTTTGTCAAAGTAATACACCTAAATGTTGGGTTATTCCAAGAAATGTGTGATTATGGAATGCTGAATCAAAATGGCTGCCATTACTGTAATAATGAATCTGTCGGGTAAGATTCATCATGCTGCTATGGACCTTAAGCATGATATGTCAAACTAACCTATTTGTCCTAATGATAGTCCTAGAAGTTGCTGTCGATTAAGATAATGTGTTTTGGTAATAGCAGAACAAAATGGCTGCCATGGCTCAAATATTGAGATTTCTGACTGGCTCCATTTCTGAGATTCATCATATGGACATGGACTTTGAGCATGAAATGACTGACTGACCTGATTTGGGCAACTATACACCATTTTGTAGGTAGGTTAAAGGACATAAGCTTATTCCTCTGTTTTGCTAATATCAAAATAAAATGGCTGCCATGGCTCAAATAATGGGGTTTCCCAGCGGCTTCAAGTCAGAGATTCATCATATGGACATGGACTTTAAGCAGGACATGACTGACTGACCTATTTCACCCAGTAATACATCTAAAATTGGGTTTTTTACAGGAAATGTGTGATTTTGTGTTTCTTAAACAAAATGGTCGCCCTGCATGTAATAATTCATATTTTTGCTGGCTCCAATCCTGAAATTCATCCCATGAACATGTCCTTCAAGCGTACCAACTTTTATGCTTTCACAACAATTCGCACGATTCACCCCATATCTGGCGCATAACGCCTGGGCTATAAGAGGTGCCCGCAGACACCTTTAGGAACTATACTGCCACCTGGGGGTGTTACAAAACACAACGTAAAATCATAGCACAAAAAGAGGGTGTAACATCCAGGTGAGACCTGAGCTGAACTACACACAGTACTGACCTGACTGACCTGACAGCCACCTGGCGGTCACCATACACAGTTCTGAGCTGACTGACCTGACAGCCACCTGGCGGGGACCATACACAGTTCTGAGCTGACTGACCTGACAGCCACCTGGCGGGGACCATACACAGTTCTGAGCTGACTGACCTGACAGCCACCTGGCGGGGACCATACACAGTTCTGAGCTGACTGACCTGACAGCCACCTGGCGGGGACCATACACAGAACTGAGCTGACTGACCTGACAGCCACCTGGCGGGGACCATACACTTAACTGAGCTGACTGACCTGACAGCCACCTGGCGGGGACCATACACAGTTCTGAGCTGACTGACCTGACAGCCACCTGGCGGGGACCATACACAGAACTGAGCTGACTGACCTGACAGCCACCTGGCGGGGACCACACACAGTATAGAGCTGACTGACCAGACAGCCACCTGGCGGGGACCATACACAGAACTGAGCTGACTGACCTGACAGCCACCTGGCGGGGACCATACACAGTTCTGAGCTGACTGACCAGACAGCCACCTGGCGGGGACCATACACAGAACTGAGCTGACTGACCTGACAGCCACCTAGCGGGGACTACACATATATAGTACTGAGCTGACTGACCCAAGAGCCACTTGGCGGGGACTATACATTTAACTGGTGCTGGGAGATTCAGGCTATTGAGATCAGATCGAGATCTATTGTAAAAGTCATTTGGTATGCACGTGTGATAACTTGTATACCTGTGAGCATTTATGCAGGTGTAATATATCACTTCATTCTCTAGGGTTACATGCATAGACCAAAATGTCTGAAAATATTCAATATTGCTGGTCTAGCATATACCCGAACCCCGTCCAGATCGCCACCTGTCGGCGGGTTGGTGTAGCAGACTACAGATGGCGCTGTGGTGCGTGTATGGAGTACACGGAGCAGGGCTAGCACAAATTGAGGTGGGAGGGGGGGGGGGGGTGGTAAATAGAGTGTGAGAAAACACAGACCCTCGTCCTGCCTGGCACACGGTAACTTCCCGTGTCTGCTATGTTCTGGTAATCTAGCTATATCTGATATATACACGTGTTGAATTTGTTTTGCAAGTAAAGATGTCACACGATGGTAAACATGTTTCCTCTCTGTATAGCACTTGGAGGCTAGAAGGGAAAAATGTCTGAGTCTAGCTAGAAGGACCCTTTGAAACATAACATGGCTTTCAGCTATATATTATTCATTTCACTAAATTTCACGAGCTGGTTGTGAAAATGATCATTTAGAACTGAATTCAATGTTTATTTCAATTTTCTGCATTCAAACGCTAATTTTGATTTCTACAGATCAGAGAAATAAGTGAGTATTTAATAGAAAATTCTACGCCTTACCTGAACTTCTAGAAGGACAGTAAGAGAAATTATCTCAAGTCTCTTTAAATGCAGGAATGAACGCCTGTCGTTAAAATGGGGCAGACATGAAAGGGACTTGTTTGAATGCAGGAGAGACAGCCGTGGTGATATTACTTCAGACACTGTATATTCACAGATTCACACTGTCACTTACATGAAAAAAAGCCAAAACCAGAACAAGAATTAAATACATTTGCAAGGCCATTTCCTGGGCACATTACAGACGAACAGGCAGCCAAGTACAGAATCCTCATATTATATAAAGAAGTTGCCTATCCTATGAATGCCCTATAGTTCTACTTGTCGTTCTGTCAGGAATATAGTTCTTAAAAGGTATGAGGGATTGTCAGTGGTTGTTAATGCATAGGGAGTATTCCACTGACAAAATCGGCCGTGATTTCGTCGGTCTGACGAGATTCTCCCATAATTTAACATTTCATCGGATGACTGAATTTCGGCCGACTAACGTCAGTGGAAAACACCTTTATGATACCGGAGTATTCCACTGATGTCGGTCGGCTGTAATTCGGTCATCTGATGAAAGTCTATAAAGTTAAACTTATGGGAGAATCTCGTCTGCCGGACAGAATCACAGCCATTTCCGTCAGTGGAATACTCCCTATAGTCAGATGCTTTATATTCACACATCATATAGTGAGCATTTGATGGGTACTAGTGCCTGCAGATACATATGAAGATATTGCATTGAATAAGAGAAGACTAGTCGATTAATCTTTTAATTCATATGTATTTATAATTCTTTATTGCTCAAATGCAGCATCGGCATCCTTTTAGTTGACCTCAGATACTCCCTCATAGTTTAGCCAGCAATCCCAGATGACAGACAGCGTATCATACAAATGACACACTTGTCATTGTAGATCGTATGGCTAGGCTTTTAGCTCATCAAGCATAATCATTGCAAATGGAAAGAGCAAGAGAGATATGGAGTTGATAAAAACAAAAATAACCATTAACAGGCGGAAAGCTGAATGCTCATTTACTTCCGAGAATGTTGTAGGCAACCTTTTAAATCCATTCCGTTTAATGAAATGCTGTTGTGTATGAATTATCAAGTGATCCTTCCAAAACAGAAGCATATTCTTCACTCCTTCCAGTAGCGTTTACTATAGACGCCATAGATTGATGGTTGCAAGACCATTTAAAGCTTGCTGAAAAGTGATGTATGAAGGAATCATTCAAGCCAACAATCAAACAAGACGGTAGATATGCGGATATGCAGACGTGTAAGTAAGCAGTCCAAACAAGCGGACAGGCAGGTAGTATGGAGGGGGAGGGGGAGTAGGCCGTGTAAACAGGCAGGCAGGCAGGTAGTATGAAGGGGGAGGGGGGAGTAGGCCGTGTAAACAGGCAGGCAGGCAGGTAGTATGAAGGGGGAGGGGGAGTAGGCCATGTAATCAGGCGGGCAGGCAGGTAGTATGAAGGGGGAGGGGGGAGTAGGCAGTGTAAACAGGCAGGCAGGGAGGTAGTATGAAGGGGGAGGGGGGAGTAGGCCGTGTAAACAGGCAGGCAGGGAGGTAGTATGAAGGTGGAGGGGGGAGTAGGCCGTGTAAACAGGCAGGCAGGCAGGTAGAAGAGGAAGGGGCCGTGTAAGGCTGTGCAGGGAGGGAGTAGGAATCCACATGTGACAGTAAGAACTGTTGG